>RSEF01000005.1:23275369-23359160 GCA_003993805.1 Himantopus leucocephalus
AAAATTTGTCTTGTTTTTTTATTCTTGCTTCCATTTTTTCTTACTAGAAAGGGAAAAAAGGAAGCTGGGAATTTTCCCTGCTTTTTGAAAATTTTTGTAATGATTAAATTTCCTACAAGTATTTCTTTTCTTCTTAAAGTTTTGAAACCCTCTGTTTTCACTTAGAAATGTCTCTTAAAGTAACTTGACTAGTTCTCTTTTGGAACTTCAATCAGTGTTTATAATGTAAGTTCTTCCTGTATACACAAAACGTGAGGAAAACTAAGTTATTGCTCTTGCTGGCTGATTCCATTACCCAAAATATCAGTCCCAGACTGTGATATCATGACAGCAAGCAAGTCTTGAATGATGAACAGCCTGTGTTTTTACATGGCCCCACTTAGAAATCCACATGGTTAACAGATCCATAAAATCTACTGTCCGGAAGATGGGAGAAAGTGCCCCGGGAAAGTGCTTTCTGGCAGCAAATAGGTTGTGGGTTTGGACTTGGGTCACTACCCAACTGCAGTGAAGGGACAGCATGCAACTGATGGTCAGGGAGACTCGAAACTGTGAGGGTAAGAACCAACAGAGTAGATACTGCTATAAAAATAACAGTGAACATAAAAAAAAAATAACAGTGAATTTTATTGCAATTGTCTTTTTGCTTTGCCAAATTGTGGGAACTAAGAAAGAAGACCACACTGGACACCTGAGCTCTCTTCAGTGGTCTTCCCTACCCTACAGAATATGGCTTCTTTCTCCATCTTGCATAGCTGTGCCTGCAAATCCCATCTTGCATGTTCCCAGGCGCCCGTTTCCAGTGCAATTTCTGCTTGGCAATAAACTGCTATTTTTCCTGCTTCCCCTCCCATCCCCCAGCTCATGTTCTCAGCAGCTGTGAGGTGGGCCGATCCTTTTTGGAAAAAAATCTAGCTGTTGGCCTGTCCTAGGAAGCGAATTAGCTATCCATGCTGCTCTGCATCCCATGCTGCTTTCTTCTTCCTTCCCTTTCCCTTCTCATCTCATCTCCCCTTTTTACTGCCCTGCTGATAAACTATAGTTCTTTCTCATTTTAATCTCTCTTCCCCCCACCCCCACCCCCCCAGCTTAATGGATTGAAGGCGTCAGAATCATATAGCAAATTATTCCAAGTCCTAAGACTTCTTTCTAGAAGTGGCAGGGAATTTTTGACATATTGGGGTTTTCTGGGGAGGTTTTTTATGAGTGTTCTGGGTTTAATTAAAATTTCAGCTCATATCAGGAAAGTGAGAAAGACTCCAGTACTGTCTGACAGTCACCTGGAAGGTAGAAAAAGAACTTGAAGCTGGATTTACAACATTTCAGGAAGCTTCTTCCAGGTTGTATGCCTCTCCCTCTCCAAAATATGAGAAATTTCAAAGATGTCCACATACTAGAAAATGTTTTCTTTCCTAGCTGTTGCACATCTGTCATTAGTTTATAAGGGTCTAATTTTGATCTTAGCTCCTTATCCTACAGCGCGCTGAAGTACCCGAGTTGTTTTCTCGTTTTGTTTTGTCACGCTGCCAGTGACTAAAACCTTTCTGCACAAAATCTTTCTTGCAGAGGATCTCATTATTCTGTATAGCAGCGGATGGCACATCCTTACGCGCTGCAGGATCTTGCAAAGCTGCAAAACTACTGGACTAAGACAACGAAGTTTGCTGCTCATAAGAAAGCCTCAGGTGACAGCGGCTGCAAATGCTCCTCATTAACGGATACGTGCTCCTGCTTTTCTGACCTATTCAGTTGCCTTACGGCAACTGGCACAGTTGCATGCTCCTGGGTGCCGTTTTCTGGTTTATGCTTTACCCTTTTTTCAAAATGTAGATTAAGCATGGGATGGTGGCCAGCACACAGGGAAGCAGCGTAATGGCTGAAAGCGGGAAATAGCCAATTAAAGGATCAAAGTCAGGGAAATTAAGCCTTCAGAGGGAAGGGCACAAATCGGGTGGGGTTTGGAAGAGCATGGTAATAGCGGCCCTCAGGGGAAGACACCAGAGTAGGAAATGGGACTAGAACCAGAGAAGCAGAGGGAAAAGCGCAACTGCTGTCCCTTGCAGGGATTGACTAAGAAAGCAGAGAAGCCGCACAGGAGGAGAGAAATGGAAAAACTGCGTACTATGTACACTGATTTTGAAAGCTCTTTAGCTACGGCACTCTCCGTGGGGCCTAGCTGTAAGTAGGGCTGTGCAAGTCGGTCTTCCAGTATGGTTTGGTAGCTGAGTTAGCTGCCAGTGAGGGCTCTCGCTTTGCTTCTCAGCAGCCTCCCGGCACCACTGCCCTGCCTTTCTCTCTCCGTCCTTGCTGCCAGTGCCTGCCTCCTTCCTTCCCCTAGTTCCTCAAAAGCCCCCATCATCTGACCTGTACTTTCAAAGCAATGCTTACGAATATCCTCCTGCTTTTGACAAGCTAGATCTTTGTTTTTAGTGCCTTGACTACATGTAGGTTGCTAACTAAACCAGACATTTTTATCGTGCGGCATGGCAGTGAGAATACTCATGCTTTGGAGCAGGGAGAGCCTACACTTACTCTGCTTAAATCAACATCAGGTGGCTTGAACAGCACTGATATAGGACATTCCAAAGATTAAATAAGAGCGTCCTTCCTGCTTGGGCTTCACTGAGCTTTTTTTCTTTTTTTGTTTTTTTAGGAATGAACTCACATTGTGCATAGACTAAAGTTGCCCAAGAGACACTTTTGTTGTAAAAGGTTTTTCATGGAAAATGAGATGTTTACAAAACAGGGAAAATAGTGAAATGTTTGTTTGGGTTGATTTTCCCCCCTGAATCATTTTAAATGGCAATATGCAAAGCAAAGTAATTTTTCTTGTATGTCACACTGTTTCATTAAGGCACTAACAGAAGACACTTGATCTAGAAATTAAGATAAGTTGGTTCAATCAGTACTAAGTAGCAGGTGCCCTTAGTGATTAAATGTAATAGAGTATTTCCATTATTCTATTAAGCTTTATGTCAGCAGTTGTCATAGTTCCTCTCATATCCTGAAATACTACGGAAACATGTTCAGAACAGCATTTCAGAATCTTGGAATGAATGCTTTCTGAAAGCGAGGAATATAAGGATTTTCACTTCATAGAAAATTTATAAAATTTTTGTTTGGTCTATAGCAGATTAATAACCAGGAATTGAAATATTTTCTTTTCCTGTGAAGGATAAAGTATTAGGTTTGATAGCACAATGTATTGCTGACACAGTCTAGGTGCTGTTCTGCTTCTTTATTTACTATATTATTCATGAAGAGCACAAAAGCCCCTTTTTGCTGAGCAGTGTGTTCTTTCCCTGCCTNTTTTGCTGAGGAGTGTGTTCTTTCCCTGCCCTTTGGTGCTTCTCACATGTATTGAGGGTGTTGGGGAAAAAACCCAACACCCTAAACCCATTCCACGGCAAACTAATTTATTATAGCAGCAGATACAGAAAGAGAAAAGCAATGGAAAAAAATGTTTGAATGATGATTAGATCAGTACCGTGAGCTTTTAGCTGCCATTTAAATTTAAATATGCACTGCAACATGAGGTAAATAGGCCAAATGAGTCTACAGAGAGCCTTTGTAACACGCAGTCTTAGACACTCATAGCAGCATACCTTGCAAATGACTGTGGCCTGGCTTCTTGCGGTCAGCTACTGGGAGCGATTCGCCTATATCACACACTCCTGCATAAAGCACTTGTGTGGAACAAAATAAAACTGTAAAAGCTGATACAATTGTAAACAGTACCTTGAGGTGGGTTATTGAAGCAACAGCAAGGGGGCTCATGCTTGGTGCATTGAGCGCTCCCAGTCCTCTCATTCATATCACGTCTGCATTTAGGTTTGACAATATCTTTTCTGGGTGTATATTACATTACAGAACTTGACAACTGTAGAATTCCAAGTCTGACAGTCTTGTAAGTTAATAATGGACTTTTTTCTCCAAGTAACCAGGAGGGAGGCATAGACAATGACTTATCTACTTAATTGAAATCTGAGGAGTTAAGTTCTGTTTTCATTTCTGTCAGCACAATCCCAGGGAAGTCAATCATATGGAACCAAGTGTGCAATTTAATCCTAAATTGTTTGTTATATTCAAGATGCCTGTTTCCACACTGGGTGGGATCCTACCAATCCAAACTGAAATAATTTAATTTCTTTCTCAGTCAAGCTTTCACTGACTTTAACAGAAACACCTATTTTTCCTGACAACTGGTGCAAGATGGGTGAGGTAGCAATTGTGTAGGAAACAGGGGTGGGGTATGTACCCTCTCTGACAGCCCATGCTCTTGCAATGTGGGAGAGAAGTGGGGAAGGCTTGCGATAAGACGAGGAACTCTTTTTGATTCATCTGCTATCAAAATAGTAATGTGATTCTGTTAATTTAGATAAATATCTAAGGGCCTGGTTCTACTTTGCCTTACATCAACTGTTTGTTATACTAATGTGTAATATAAATGTTGCCAATTCTGAGAGAACAGCTCTAGTTCAGTGTCCATTCTGGCTGCATTACTGCTCTGAGAGACATGCTATTTGCCCAGAAACTTCAGTGAAAGAAACCCACAGGCTGCAGTCAGGAAAAATGGCATTCTTTGAAAAGGTTTCTCAAATCTTTAGCTAGGCCCATGCTGACTGAGATCAAATAGATATACTGGTGGGATCCTGGCTGCTGTTCCACATATTCAAAACAAAAAAGCAAATTTGGTGGTCACTGGATGGCAGGAATAAGCCCAGCTCTTTCCATACTCTCAGGCCACAAAGCAGGGAAAGAAACTTAAGCCAGGTTTCCCATATTCTCAGGAGGTGGCTTTGCTGGTGGACCGTTAGGAGGATGATAGTACCATAGGAAGTCTAGTCTCAAAACATAGGTATGCTTCTGGCCTAAATGCAAGCTGATGAAGACCATGTTTTTTGGAAACTGATGTCAAAAGGGACCTCTGGAGGTCATCCAGTCCAGCCTCCCAAGTCAAAGCAGGGTCAACTTTGATTAGGTTGCTCAGGGCTTTGTGTCCACTCAAGTTTTGAATATCGCTGAGAATGGAGATTCCTCCATTTCTTGGGGAACCTTTTCTAGTGCTACAAGATACTCCCCCATTATGAATATTTTTTCCCCTGATACCTAGCTGGAATTTCTTGTGTTGCAATTTCTGTCCATTGCCTCTCAGACTGTCATTCTGTACCTCTGAGGGAAGTCTAGCTCAGTTTCCTCTATAGATTCCATTTATATAATTGAAGATGGCAATAATATCTCCCCCTAACCTTCTCCTGTTATGGTGAAGAAGCCTTTCCTCGGCTGTCAAGAGCTCTGGCTCTCCTCTTAATTAATGTGGCCTCTGTTGGACTTGCTGCAGTATGTCAGTGTCCCTCTTGTGCTGGGGTCCCAAAACTGACACAGTACTCCAAATGTAGTCTCACCAGTGCCAAACAGAGGAGAACAATCACCCTTGACTAGCTGGCTCCACTCTTGCTGATACAGCTTAGTACGTGGTTGGCTGCCTTTGTTGCAAAGGTACGTTGCTGGCTCATGTTTGATTTGTCTTCCATTAGAATCCCCAGGCCCTTTTCTGCAAAGTTGCTTTCTAACCAGCTGGTGCCCACTGAGTGAAAGAATTCCCTGGCTGTGGTCAGGACAAATGGCATTGACTGAAATACAGATTCTCAAACTGCTGCTCTTGCATGGGATTATCCTGTACCAGCTGCAGGACTTTGAATTTGTCTGTCTTCAAACTCCATCAGGTTCCTGTCAACCCATTTTTCCAGCCTGCCAATGTCACTAGGAATAACAGTCCTCTAGCATCCAAATTTGCAACCACCCACAAACTTGCTGAGGTGCACTCTGTCCCAAAGTCCAGTTTATTAACACAGACAACACTTGACATTAAAAAGTATTGTCCCCAGTATTGATCCCTAGGGACCACTGGTCATCAGACACAACCCTTTGAGCCTGGAGGTTCCTCCTATTTTCCACTTACTTTATAGTCCACCTATTCAAATAAAATCTCACCAGTTTGACTATGAGGATACTATGGGAGACTGTGTCAAAGACATTTCTGTACTCAAGGTAAAACAATATTAACCACTGTCCTCTCATCCACAAATAGAGCATACAATTTACTAAAAAATGGTCAATTCATGATCAAATCCAGACACCAGTCCTTAGGGAGAGGCAATGCTGAGCATGTTCTCTGCATTCCCTGGCTTCTGCCTTCCCTCCAGAGGTCTTCCATGTATGAGAGCAGTTCCAGCACATAACTTCATTCTTCCAGGCCCCAAAGCTATACACTAGTTTCCCATGCAGAGCTCAGCTTCCACATGCTTTCCTTCTCATGTTAAAAAGAAAGGAAAGACGCCAAGTACTTGGGAAACTGTGTCCCAAACCACAGTCACACGTAGGAAGTCTCCTTTTGGCCTCACTTGATAGTGTTTTGTTTTCATGCAGTCTCTGCACATAATCTGAAGATGATAATGTCCTTCAGTGCGAAAAGCATAAATGCTCTTTGTCAACCTGATAATCCCAGTTTATCTTGCACACCGCACTAGAGAGGTTTATTCCTCTAGCTATCTCTAGCATCCTGGTAAGTCTCTCTCCTATTTGTCTCTAATGTACTAATCAGTGTGATCTTTAGAAAATACATTCAATTATCATTATTGCCAAGGTGTCTGGAGATGCTGATGACATTCATGATGCTGCTATAGGAGGTGGTATCCAAACATACTTTACTCAGACATTTTTTAGCTAAGTAAAAGAAAGGAAAAGGCAAGAGGAAAACAGAGAGTAGTGAAGCAACTTGCACAATATTGTTCAAATCAGGAGCAGAACCAGGATCCAGAGATTTGAAAATCTATTTGATCACCTGCTAGACACAGTTTCTGTAAATGAGCTCTGGTTGTTGTCCACATGCCTGGATTGCTAGTCCAGGCCATAAAATGCCTTTTATATTCCTTTAATTCCTTGTTCTTTGTCAGCGCCACAAAGTTACCCAGCTCTTCCTAACAGCTACCGATCCTAAGGTCACATAATTCACCTCACAGGAGCACAGGAGTTGTGTACAGAAATCTTAATCCCTGCTCTTGCAGGCATTTCTAGAACCCAGGTCCTATGCATACCAATCTTTATCTCTGAGTCCTTTTGTTTGCCTCTCCAGGCTTCAGGGTTGGGATTTAATGCCATGTGTCTCCATGCTATACATACCATAATTTTCCAGTGGTCTCAGGAGAAGCTGATTTTGAAAATGTGTGGAGTCTCTGATCAAAATCTTCCTCTGTTACCTGCAGAAAAATGACTTCTCTTCCTGGTCCTGTAAGTGCCTATTCCTCCCCTCCAAAATTTAAATTACTTTATTCTGCCAAGATTTCTCTCAAGAAAAAACAAAAATATTCCTGCCACAGTGTGATTAATCCCAGAAGCTTTTGCTAAGGTATGCCCTCTAGACATCTTTCTATTTCCCCTGCAAAATCACCCTGGACACGGCAATAAATGCAGCCTGTGTTCAGCCACTGAATTAGTGCCCATGAAACCCTGATTAAGGGGAGCTGGAGTGCCGGTGCCATAAGTTTGTTCTGAGTTGTGGGTTTGGATTCTGCAGGACCTGGTGGTGGACCCTTGCTGGAGAAAACGCAACCCAACAACATGCTTCTGCTGCTGCCACAACCTTAAGGGGCAGGAAAACAAAAGCAAGCAGGAGCCCAGGCTGGCCTTGAAATGCTGAGTGGGGATTTTGGAAGGAAAGGAGAGGATGAGGTGATTGGATTGTTTAAACAGCTGCAATGAATCAGCAGCTCTCTTCCCCTGCCCTTCCCTTGCTGCACAGCAGCCCCCTCCATGCCAAGTAAAACAAAGTAATCCCAAAAACTGCAATCTACCACAGTGCAGCCGAATCACGCTGCAGGACAGAACCAGCTCACAAGCTAGAGAGAAAGGAAAGTGATGTTTTCAGATGAAATGTGAAGGTGATGTGGATTTCTTAACAAGAACTGCAAAGAACATTTGTACCAGCAGCAACGGAGAGCGGAAGAAAAAATTGAGGGAAACATGGAAACGGGAAAGGGCCAAACTTCGCTTTGCTGTAAGCAGAGACAGCTGAGCTAATCACAGTGAACGTTCCTTTCAGTTACAGCAGGATGAGACGTGCTACTGCTGCCATCTGTAACTTGTGGTTCCTGCTTTAGCTGGTTACCCTGACCAGTTAACAAGCTGCTGCTAGCCAATGCGGCAGCTTCTTTGTCCTGAGTCAGTAGAGCTCTCTGGGAACTTACAGCCTCTACAGCCGTACTCAAGACACAGCTGAAAAGTTTGGAAGCTTGTAAGAATCATACAGGTTAAAGAGGGAGCTGTTGTCCCATGTGGTTTTCTGAGGAGAACCCCAAATATGCGGATGCATAGGAAATCAGTACAAGAAACAGGTGAGGGAACACTGCTAATACTCAATGTACAGTAGCACTCAACTTATTGCTGCAAGGCATCTAGTCTTCACCCTTCCCCCCTTCCCAGCCACTCAGCTCAGCTTTTTGTCTGGCTGCTGTGCAATCTGTTAGGCCAGTGCCCACTTAAGGATAGTTATTGCAGGGAGTGCAGTGAGAGTCTTTGTAATTGCTCAGCTGATGGTGTAATGGTCTCTCTGAGGATTCAGCCCAGCAACAGTAATGATACAGCTGGCCTGTCTTGCCTGATGGGATCATTTCCACTTTATTATAACTGTGATTTTCAGCTCAATAATTCCAGAGTATTTTTAGACCCTTTGAGATGAAAAAATGTGCTGAATTTGCAATGTTGGCTTTTTTGTTTTGTTTTTGTTCCCTCTTAACTGGTGACCAGGAGAAAAATAATTTTCCAAGCAAAGTCAGGCAGGGATCCCCCAGTTCAGCTTTCTCCCTGCACCCTTTCCAGCAGAGAAGGGAACTCAGCAAGCTGCTGAAAGAGGTCAGTGAAAGAGGTCAGTATGTTTCTGGGACTGAACTGGGAGCCCAGACATAAAATAAAGTGAAGAGGAATTTCAGTTGAGACCACCTTCCATTCTGTCATCTTATGGAAAAAATCTCCCACAGAGAGGTGAGGGGTGAACTTCACTTGCTCGTTTAAAACCAAACGGTAAGAATCTCTGACCAGAAAACAGTAGGAAATAACATAGTCCTAATCACCACTACCAGCAGCCACCGTTTTCAACCTCCAATTGCTAGAATCACCTCAAAAGCCCTCTTCTTCCTTCAGGTCATTTGTCTCCTGTGAGTCCCAAAAAGAAAAAGCAAAAGGTTGCCCCTTGGCAGCTCCCAGAAGATTCTTCCAACTCCTGGAACACGAGAGAGCACAACAGCTCTAACTTGTTTCTCTTGCACCTGCTTGACATAGGATAAAACCGTGCCCTGCTACATCCAGGGGAGGGAGATAAAGCTGTGAAAGCTAATTCTCCTTTGTCATGTATAGATCAGCAAGGGAGACCCTGTCAATTGTCATTTCTATGTATGTCTGCTTCATGTTCTGGTATTAAAGCCCAGGGCCTCAGGCATCTATTGGATTTTGTTTAAATGCTTTATTGGATTTTATGAACCTCATATACACCAGACAGATCATAGGAGACATGTCCTGATGATATCCACAATAACCAATTAAAATCCCAGCCATGTTTTAACTCCATTTTCAATGAACTATGGAGACATAACCCTCTTCTCTATAGGGTGAGCAGAGATCTCATTAACCACATTTAATTGAGAGTGGCAGCTAGTGGATTTTATACATTAGGGAGCACTTCTGTAGACATCGTATCTTTCAAATGCATACACTGAAAAATTATAATGAATCCCATGATCGATACAGAATCATCTTTCTTGTTTCCAGTGTTGCTTCAGTTCCAAGGTTACTTGAATAGATGAGCTTCAGTTAATAAAATTCACATTTTCTTCACCCTATAATATTTTTTACAAACTGACTCTTATTTTTTATTTTCTCTCTCTTTTGGCATCATCTTTATCAATTGGTCCTTCAAAATAACCTAAAAATTTCTTTTTTCCCCTTGCTTCTTTCTGAGGATTTCAAAGCTCTCAGGAGCTGCAGACAGTACTCTTTTTAAGTGTATGCTATTGTTTCTATTTTAGAGAAGGAAATTAAGAGAGAGCGTGGTTAGGCGTTTTTCAAACCCTGTGGCACACAGGAAAGCAGTGGTTAAGCTGTGAACTGAGCTCTGAAGCCCCCCAGACTCAGAGCATAGCACTAATACTAAACCATCTTTCCTCCATAATTCATTAGAGATTCCAGGGAAGGTTGTGTGAGCTCCTTCATGTTACTAAGTGAGAGAACCCACCAAGAATGTCATTTGAGGTCAATATTCCACTGAATGCAAGAAAAAGGTAGTGGGAAGAGCAGCCATATGGCATGCATGCTTACATACATACACGTACACACACCCACACACACACATAGATACGCTTTCCCATTTCCTACTGTGCCTTAATCACTGTAATTCCTCACGTCACCTGCTCTTGAAAACTGTATGAATGGGAAAGTATATGAGAAGACAGTATATTAGAGATTATTTAAGATGGTGACAGCCTTTCTTCAATAAACTGTGCTAACCCAGTTAATTCTACAAGAGTCAATCATTGTTTCGGTCATTTCGTACATAGTCTTTAGAGAATCATATTCATGATTGTAGGCCAGCTTCACCCTGTGGATTATCTCTTCTTATGGATCTTAATTCCCTTTTGAGCATGATAGCTTTGTAAAGGTAGTTACATACTTCCTTCAGGACTTTCTAAGTCCCATTTTGATGTACCGTCAGAGCTTTGAAAACATCTGCTCTCTGACTGAAATGCTTCAGGCTTGGTCTCTGTTTGAAGTTTAATTGTTTTGGAAAGTTTGAAGAAATTCTTTTCTTCTGTTCATGTTTTTTGGGTCAGGAGAAAATGAATGTCTGCTTGAGAGTCTAGCAATAGTAATAATATCCCATTGGGGATGTGCAGGTAGCAGATTCCCCCCTAGCAGGGGAAGGATTGGGAGCCAGGGGGCCAAGTTGCCCCTTCTGTCTCTCTTGCTGGTCCTCTATGTCCTCACTGTCTTGCCACCTCAAAGCAGTGACAGGAGGTGCAGCTTGTGCTTATGAAGAGCTGGAGGTAGGGTGGCTCCCTGGCAGGAGAGAGGTGTGAGGCAGCTGCCAAGCTTTCATGCCATCAGCTCAGTGGCTAATTGTTTGCATAGCTTTGCCTTTCCCAGTGATCTTCCCCTGTGTCCTGTGTTCCTCATGTGGTTTCCATTAAGGTCAGGATGGGGGAAGGGAAGCATGTGAATTATTGCAGCATTTACTCTCACTTATCATGCCACAGCTTTGAGTGCTCTGCTGCAAGAGGTGCACAAAGACGGTGTTTGAGTGTTGTTAACTGCACTGATTGAAAGACAGAAATCTCCCTCTCCCATCCCTTCACAAGACCCTGACCATCTCCTTTTCTTACTGCAAGCTGCACAATAAGGAACACAAAGTTGACTAAAAAGCATGTGAGAACTAGATGCTCCATCCAGCTGAAAAGAACATGACAACTTGAACAAAGTGATAATCCGGGTGGGAGAGATTGAGACTGTCAGCAGAACCAGCCTGAGCTCACATCCACAACAGGGCAAGGGACTGATCTCTCTCTCTCTCTCTCTTTCTCCTTCTTACTTTGTGTGTGCTCTGTGGCTGGCCTAAGGACCAAACTGCCCAGTTGACCTCTTCCTGAGATACTTCTTCTCAGGCAATGGGTGAACCTCCCAGAGTATCTCAGTTGTCATCTGCCCCCTTCTGTTGCATTAAATTAACACGTTCTTTCAACCCTGCACATGTAAAATTACATTCAGGTAGTCCAAGTAGGTTTTATTTCCCCCCACCCCTTTTCCTTTTCTCCTTTCTGTGGGTGAGTATTCCTTGCTGTGAGCACCAGTGATATGGGTAACTGGCAAAGCAAGTTGAAGTCTGGTACTATGTGCCTGAAAATTGGTCTCTGCCTTTTACTGGAGATGCTGCAATTGCTGGAGTTGGGAGGACAGTCTTCTCTTAGGATGGGGTCCGATGATCCTTTTCTTATATGTGGCTCCAAAGTGTGCACCTTTCCTGGTGTTTTCAATACTCTTCTGCAAAGTAGATTCCAGATTAGAAAGGGTACTGGGTATAGATCAGAGACCCAGAGCAGCTTGATACTGACAGATGTTAAGAACACAAAAGCTTGAAAGGGAGATGGTTACAGCCTGACAGCTCCTGGCTGAGTTTCCCTAGAAAAACTCCCCATCCTCCTCATGCTTAGTCTTTCCTTTGATAGATGAAAGGGCAACATTACATGTACGGAGTAATTTTCTTTCTGTTGCATAGGATAGGTTTCTGTTGGGGGTTCAACAACTTGCATGAAAGAAAAATCTGCCCAGAGTAAAGATGATAACAAGAAGGAAAATGCAGATCAAGTGAAAACTCTCCCCTTTGACAGAGACACCTGAAGAAGGGGTTCTACACAGTCTTTGTGTATATTACAAACCTCTAACACAGGGGTTGTTCCTAAAGAGGAGGCTTTGTGTCTCCCTCCAGCTACCTCTGGGGATGGTTTACAATGGGACAATTCATAAACTGGCCTATCTCCACATAGGCAAGAAGAAGAGAGAAGGAAAATCAAGGCGTGGAAGGCAGAAAAGTTCAACTTCTAGTATCTGCACGGACTAGAAGTGAATCATGAGGCAGGCACAGCTCCAGCAGCAACCTACATATTGACTAATCTGTATCATGAACTGCACCTTGTGATGGCAGGAATACCCTGACGTTTTCTTTGGAGGCTGAATTGTTATGCAAGTCTTCACGCTCTAAAGCTAGAGCGATGCAGTGCTCTGTGTACAAAGATTAACCTAGAAGCTATTCACAAAAGCGGCAGCAAGCCCAGAGGAAATTGGTGCTAAGGGTCTGGAGAGCATCTGGGACTGGGGACATCAGTGCTTGTATGTTGTGCAACAGTTCTGTGCCCCGGGGTACCAGTACAGGTGGGGTCACAAGCAGGTGCATCGGTGGGGCTAGATTGTACCTGTAGGTGTCAAAGCCAGCTGGAAGCTGCAACTAAGTATGAGTATTTCAGCCTGTTCATGGTGTTGGTTTCCAACTGGACTGGTTTCATGGTCTTCACTTTTTCAGCAGAACTATGATCCTCAGTGCAATACCACCCACATGCCGCGTTACGCTTGGTAAAAATGAGTGTGTGTGTAAAAAGCAACCTGATGTAGACAGATTTAGCTGTAAAGGAGAGCAGGTGAGTCTCCAACAGGTAGAAGGGGCAGTGCAGAGTACTGGAGGGGTGGAAGCCAGGATGCCGAGGTCCCAATCTCAGATCTGATTGTGTGAAATTCCTTTTTTTTTTCCCAAATAAATATGCCTACACACTTCCCTAATAACCTGAGAACATCAGTCATACAACATAAAAAAATTAATAAAAATATATAGTTCTGTGAAAATCTGTTTTTAGTTAACATTACGGTTCTGAAAAGCAATCTAATGAAACAAACTAATAGCCACGTTGGACTAGTGATGTCTGGCTTTCTACAATTCTCCCAATATTAGAATCATAGAATGGTTTAGGTTGGAAGGGACCTTGAAGATCATCAAGTTCCAACCCCCCTGCCATAGGCAGGGACAGGGTTCTCTGATGTGTTGTAAGATGTAAGTAGCTTTTAAAGATTTTCTCACAGTGGGAGCATTTATAACAATATGCTCTCCCATAGTCTCTGGTATCTGCTAAGTCCCAAGCTCACACTGCAGCTTTACCTCAGCATGGGATGGGTGCACTTAGTAGGGTTTCTCTCCTATGCTTAGACAACGATTTTTTCTGAACTTGTACAAGTTGCATAGTTTGGGGCCAAAAACCCCTCTTCAGGTCGGTTTAAACTGGCCAGCAAAATCAAAGTTTTGATGGGATGGTAAAGAGACAAAAGGAGAACTGGGTTTCTTGTGCCTTGTTTCCTTAGTAAACCAGGCTAAAAACAACTTTGAATGAAAAATTCCAACCAGCTCCAGTCACTACTTGGCATACCATCAAAGTTGCTCCCTTGCTGTAGAGAAATAGGGCTTCATGGCTTCATGACGCTTGAAGAATGGGCTATAGCCTATACTGTTGTATAGACTATATTGTCTCAGATTTCTATTTGTCAGGGTCACCAACACTAGGATAAAAAGACAATAGCTGGTAACCGGATTTTCTGGGAATATTTCTGAGTCTGTATTAGTGTGCTGGGGTGGAAGTGGAAGGGGATGAAGGGGGCAATTTTATGGATTTTCGTCTTCCCTGATACACAGACACCTGCAATTTGTTAGCAAGTCACTAAAGGTGGACTGGCAGTTCTGACATTTGCAGGAAGGTTAAGAATGAAATCCTAACTAATCAGTCTGTGGGGAGGACGTGGTGATGGTTTGTCATGGACTGGGTCCATGCCTTTCAGCATGAGATTCTGCAGCAACCCCAAATTCCAGCAGCTAAGCCTTGCATCTGTCTCACACATGATGTGTTTTCCCCCTCCATCTCCTGATGAAGATTTGCTTGGTAAGGGAGAATCTCAGAGATGAGACGTTTGCTTGCAGGTCCAAGCTTTCATAGGAAAGAACTCTCTGCACATCATTAGTTTGCAGCGAGCTGAGTGAGCTAACCCTAATGGTATCCCAGTCCTTTTCCAGTAACCACTTGATACATAGATGGGATCATTTTGCCATTCACCAAAGTTTCTTGTATGTCGTCTTCTTGCAAGTGGAAGCAGACTTAGTGTGTTTTAAAGGACAGTCTAGCATTGTTTCAAGACCAGGCTCCCTGACTAAATAGTGATTCTGCCAAGTGGTCCCCTCGTGAAGAGGCTGTTCTGGAGAGCATGTCGCAACTTCTTCCCAGTACCTTCAAACAGCACCAGACAGGCAGAATGCCGGCTGCTGGGGGGCTGTAATAGGAGTGGAAGATCACTGGATTGCTGCAAATCAATTACATGCAGATATAGTTACCATTTCTAGATGGTAGGCATGCTTGATGAGATCCTACAATGTACTCCTACTTCAGAAAGATAAAAAAGCTTTATACTTAGGTGAGGCGTTTTTTATTTAGTGATAGACCATTGATTTCTGAGGGAAACACTCCAGTTGTTCCTCACCAAATCTCTTGCCTTGCAGGGGTGCTGGAATTTTCAAGGATACTGAACATTTCAATGAATTTAGACATCATCATTATAAGACATAGATCTGTATAACATATTTTACCCAAGCAGATCTAAGGCAAATTTCTCACATCCCTACCGTCACCACTGCATGCTACACAGCAGTTTGAGTGACTCTTGCTGGATGTTGAAAGTTGGATCAACTTCTCTGGGTCATTTAAAGTTTGTCAGTATGTCAGTGAGTTTCAGTGGTAGTTTCTTAAGCCATTCTTTCTGTTTTCTAGAATTAGGAAATTTATCCACATTTTTTTGCTAAAGGGACTCCTCCCTGTCTTTTTTAGCCAGTAGGACTCAGACTCACATTACCCTCAGGAAAGGCTAACTATTCTATTCCTTCCTTTCGGAGCAATGCACCGTCACTGGAATTCAGTCTATATGCAATTTCTCTGAATTCTAATTTGGGATTTTTCTTGTGCAAGTCTCCTGTGTTATAAACTTGCTTCAAAAACAAACGTTGTGGGTTAAAGCAAAAATTACTTAAACATCTATAGCCAGATAGAATTAAAAGAGTTTGGATGGAGAAAAATATTATTTTTCTGTGAATCTCTAAAGCATTTCAAGCCATTCAATGCCACTTTAATCTGTCAGTCCTGGAGAAATACAGTAGTTTGGTGCAACAAGCTGCCTTATAAGTTCTTCAAAGCAAGGGAGACTCTCTTTCTCTGTGCTTCAGAGACACTTGTGTCAGTTCTCTCCCTTCTTCTTATTACAGCTGCATATGGGCTGAATCAGAGTCTGTGTATTCACCAGTCATCAGAAGCAGAAGTTTTAAGCCTCCTGTTGCCAAACCCAAGATGTCATAGAACCTTCAGCAGCAGCAAGGGAGGCAGTGGAAGTGTGAAATAGCATTTCACCTCTGGAGCTTTGGGATTAGGTTTTGACAAGGTCGTGTCAAGAGAGTTTGTTCATCTGATCCTCTCAAAATGTCCTGCTGGTGCAGACTCCTCCACACACTTACTCACACTATTTTGCTACTGTCAGTAGCTTTTACTCCACTGAGGTTTTGGACCAGAACAGAAACAAGAGAATTCAGGACTGAATCTCAAACAAGATGAGACAGGACTGGAATAGCAGGAGGGTGAGTCCCAGAGCAGGGTCAGTCTGTGTGCATTGGCTGAGCTGAGGCACTGGGCACCGGGGACTGTGGAGCTCCAAACTAGAGTAGTGAAAGTTGTAAGGACCTGAAATGCTTAAGCTGAACTGCAGAAGAGAACCAGGCGTGATCAGTCTCTGATTCAGTTGGGCACCGCACTGAAACCATCCTTCCCTTTCATTGATTTACAATAAGGTTTTAAATGAGAGTCCAGGGTGCCCCAGCTCCTGGATTGATTTACAGCAGATGCTGGCTCAACTCTGCATGCAATTTACAGTATTCTGGCCCAACAAACAAAGCCGTTTTGCTGTTTGGATGCTAATCTGATGTCTTGGCCATCTGAGTGCTTCAGGGGCAGTCTCCTGCAAGGCTCACAGCCTTTCATCTATGAGCACAGCCTGTGCAGCCACCACCATCTTTCCTTGGTTGAGTTCCCTGCCGCTCCCTCCGAGCCTCCCTCAGCAATCCGACTGCGGACACCACAGGCAATCTTATTGTTCCCAACCTGTTTCACTGCAGCTCCCATTAGAATAAATATTCTTCTAAAGGCACTTCCTTCTGAGGAGCCTTCTCTGCAGTTGCCCTCAGCGCTTGCAAAGTCTCCCCTCCTCATGCATACTCACAGGACTTCCTTTTCATTCATTTCCTTTAATTGGGGGAACAGCTGGAGAAGTCCAGCTGTTTCCCTCCACGAGCAGTTTCGGAAATGAGGTGATAACCTCAGCCCTTCTTGAGCCTTGAGGTTAGCTGGGGGAGGGTTGCAGATTAAATTAACAGTCTGCAAAATATTTGAGGTTAAGGGCAGAGAGGCTGAGAACCAGTGGAATTTTCCATCTTGCCTGGGCTGTATCCCTTTCACCCTTTGCTGTTTGTCAAGCCTCAAGGGCGCACAGCTTGCCTACTTTTTCCCAATTATTTTAATCCTTTGGTAGTGTTAAAATTGGAAGCCTTCTAATTAAATCTGGAGCCTTGCACGTGAATTAACCCTTAAGAGCCAGCAGGATGCACTGTCAGAGGAGCAGCACATTCTCAGGGGGCAGTTTACTGAGAAATAATTTTACTCAATCACAATCTCATTGGACTTCTCTCAGAGCGCTGGTGCCGATGAAAGGATTTGCAGGGCTACTTGCAGTGGAGGATATGCAGGTTAAAAGATATTTCTTTCCCTGTGTATGTCCAAATGCCAAGCCATGGAAATGGCCAATGTGCATCTGATCTATACTTAGAAAAGACAAAGAGCAGTCAACAGCCCATATTAAAGCATTGGGCCTTATGCTTTGACTCTTTTGTATGCTAAGCGGTGGTGATTAGCAAGGCTCATAGAAAACCATGATAAAGATGAAATAAGTAGTTTTGGAAGATACCTTATATACATCTAAGATGGCACCAAAAATAGAAGAAGAAGGTGATTTACTGTATGTTTTGTAGTTTCTGACAGCTGTCACAAATATACTTCATCTTCTAGAGGTGTAAGAGATGGCATCATCCGTCAGGTGATGTCCTGCAGCTTTTCAATGTATACTGTCATGTCTGCAGCAGTGTGAGGTTGGGAAGCTGTTTTGTACGATCTAATGATCTGCCCTCGCTTAAGGCCATGATCACTACAGTTGGTGTCAGGTGTCAGACACTGCGGTAGCATTTTATTATCCTTGATGCCTTGAGCAGTAGCCACCCCATCTGTCCAGGCTGTTCTGCTTTTGGGAGCCAGCTTCCAGATGACTAGCAATGGCAAGAATCTGCCTGGAGCAACTTCAACCAAGCTAAAAGTAGCCTGCTTTTTTCCATGACTGTGGAGATGTGTGAGGGAGGTCTACTCTGGTTACTTACTTGTCAAAAAAAAAGGATATAATAGGTGGCAGCATCAACTGTCCTTCATGAGGGCAGTGAATGACTAGACAGTGGTTTTCTTCTGGTCCGTGCATCATTGGATTGTTACTTTTTAATGGTCAATGAAAGATAACCAGGAAAGCAAGCCATCTGACTTATATTTGCTATGTAGGGAAATTAGATAGCAGGCTGCAAACTAAAATATCCTTTTCTTTGGCTTTCTGGAATGTTCCTCCATAAACATTAAGTGGAGAGCAGGTCTGTCTGCCACATCATCCCTCTTACCCCATTTTTTGAGAATCTGGGTTAAGTGTTTGTGTTCATACAGCAGAAGAGTGCAGGGTTTAAGAGTGGTGCCAACTATGATCGTGTGGATCTGCAACACACTTCTGTTGAATGCCCCTGAAAGGGCTCTGAGACAGTTTATTGAGAGTATGAATTATTAGTGGCCTTATGACAAAGAACCTGACTTTGAGCTCAAGCACCAAGTGGTTTATTTGCAATTGGGATTTCCCAAGGTGTTGCCTGCCACAGACACGGGAGTAGAAAGACCCAGGCTGGGGCATCCAGGCCCACAAAGAAAAAGACCAGAGGGATTTTTGCTGAATCATTGAGAAAAATCCTGCATTAATTGATGGCAATGCTTCTTTCAGGCCAGTATTACCATTACATGAGTTCAGTCTGATTCATGTTTTTGCCACTAATACAAGAATTTGTTAATGAGGATGATCAGCAGGAGGCAGGACAGCAGAGGAGAATGGGAAGTCTTTATCTGTAACTTGCCGTTTCAAATCCAGTTCAGCTCAGCACTGACTGATAGTTATTAGTGTGTGATATTTCTTGGTAGGCCCTGCATGAAATAAATTAGCAAACCTTTCATTCAGTTCCCCCTCAGAAAAACATCAACCATAACTGACATTAATTAGAAGCCTCATTGGCAGTCTTGCAAGGAGATAGAGACCGTGCTCTCATTTTTCCCCTGAATTATCAACACCTTCAGAAAAAGGGTCCTTGCAGGTCAGGCTGGGTGTATAATGGTGACCTGAGCAGTAGACTGGAAAAGCTTATCCTGATGTAGATTTAAATGAGATTTTGATACCCTGTGCTCCAGGGAGACTAGCATTGCTTGTAATACACCAAAGGTTTTGTTTGGCTAGAGAGCTGGCAAGATATCCCACTGCAGCCACCTACTACTGGTGCCAGCTCTCTGGGAGCCTGGGCTGTTATTCCAAGAGTAACTATGTAGATGGTGAGCATCTGTTTCTTCTCCAGGAACCCAGCTGGCTCAGAGTCTCAGCCAGACCAAGGCACCACTGAATATTTGTTCCATGGAAGACAGTCAGTCAGTTTCCAAAGGAGAAAAGGATTTCCTATCAGGGCCCATGAGTACAGTCTCAAAGGCTGATAAGAATTTTTTTGGATTTTTGTTCTTGAAGTGATTATTGATGAAGCATGGGACAGTTCTTCACCTCATAACTAGAAAAGGTGGAAGTTTGGAATTACCTACCAGCAAGTGAAGACCACTTCTTTTTCCTTACAAACACATTCCTCCTTCCACTCTAGCATGATGGTTTGCTTCTTTCTTTGGCACCTTTTTGGTGCAATTGTAAGACCCTTTGGAAAGTCTCCCACTTACACACCTTTTCCCCAGTACGTGAGTCCCTGGGGGAGGCTTCCTGCATACTGTTTGCTTAGACACCTGTGCACTATAATGTATGTCTAATTGAAATTGCATTAATGGTATGATTCCATTACAGGCGAGCAAGATGCTTGCTGCAAGAACACTCCCAGTGGGCCTTCAATCAGCTGCAATAGATAATTTATAAAGTGCTGTGGATCTGCTCAAAGCTCCAGTGTTAAGTACAGGAGACACAGGGCTATTCATTATTAACAAGACATTATGCTTTTTGCTCAGCAAAAAGTGTGGGTCTAGGATGAGCTAAGCTCTATCAAAGGTGAGATTTGAGACCGCCAGTTTGACTGAGCTATTCCTCAGACACTGCCTCTAAGCCTGTGCCAGATTTTGAACTCTGAAAGACAAAGTCCTCATCTCTGTTCTGACCTGGTATTCCAAGAGTTTTGTAGGTTCTCTTTGGATTTTCTTGCTTTGCCTTGTAAGTTTTATGAAAAAAAATGGGAATGAAAAGAACTAACAGCTGCCCTGAGGTAGGCCTATTGTAAGTCAGCAAGTCAAGCTTCTCTGAGCCCAGTCGTCTGTTATCGCGAACCTGGGTTTCTCTCCTCACTTCCACATTTCTGCATTTATTTCCTAGTCTGAGTCTTCAACAAACTTTTGCTGTCTCAGGAATAGGCTACCACTGTTCTGACAGGAAGAAAGGTGTGGAGAGAGGAATGGTTTTCTAGTGTGATGGTAGGGTAGTGAAAGGATATTGATTTTAGGAATGGATATCCAGACTTAAACTGTAGTCCCACACAACAGAAGTGCCCAAGTGGGAGGAGGCGGAAAGAAGATGCAAAAGAAAGAGGGTATCATCTGCGTCTGAATCTTCAGCTCCCTGTTCCTCTTGCTGTCATTCTCCCCCCCCCAGAGCCTGCTGTCATACCTGCCTGGGCAACGCTGCTCTCTTTGGCATCTCCCCTCTCTGAAGCAAAGCCCTGGCTTCTACCTTTGGGGGAAGTTCAAAAACACAGACACGGGCAGCGCTTACTGAAGAATCTGTGACGGCGGACAGCATGAAAAGAAGACATATACAAGGAAAAACTAGATGCAGATTTTCCCTCTCTTGAGTCTTGCCTCCCCTCTCACCAGAACTCTTCAAACGTACCTGTTCTACCGCATTTTCTATTATTCGTGCTGGTGTCCTGTCTTCCTGCAACAGAGCTCCGGCAGGGTAACTTATCCTTTTGCTCTTAGCTCGACCTCCCGTGGGTGATTTTTACTGAAGTGTATAAAGCTATAAAGGTGTAGATGTGGTGCTTAGGGACATGGTTTAGTGGTGGATTTGGCAGTGCGAGGTTAACAGTTAGACTTGATGATCTTAAAGGTCTTTTCCAGCCTAAATGATTCTATGGTTCTATATTAGCAACCAGAGCTGCTTCAATTTGGATATTAAAGCAAAAATCAGTGAAAGCTGAAGACTTTCCAGAAAAGTTTTGCATGATATTGTGAGGATGCTCCAGATTATTTTTCCTTGTCTCAAAAGACTGTAGGAAACATTGGATGTTTTAATCTTCTAAAGAGAGCAAACATTTCTTTGCAAAATTCTCACCCTCTTGGTCTCTTTGTCATTAGCTCTACTAGCAAGTCATTAGCAATTGTTATTCCAACAAAATTTGAAGTCAGAGGTGGAGAATCAGTATGACTTTCTTATTCTTCACTCTTCTCCCTCCATTCCACTATACATATGTAGTCAGAGCTACCACCAATGTTTTTAGTAATATTTTATTTTTAACTGTGCATTTGAGAGGAAAGAATGGGACATTCTTTTGGCACTGAATCTTCCAAGTCTACGCAGAGCTTTGGGTCTCTTGGCAGGAAGATGTGCATTTTTAAGGGGTCACACATTGAAATTGTCAGTAGAAAGTTTGCCCTCTAAAAGAAGAAACTTAGGAAAAGTTGTGGTTTTTTAAATTCTTTTTTCTTCAAAAATAGAAGGACAGTGCAGGCTTCAGAATTTGAGAACCGAGATCAGACACACACCAGGAAGTGTGGCCTTTTCAGTTATTTATTGGGTTGCAATTTCATTTGTAGAGATTGATGGCTGATCTTTAAGAACTCCTTCCTCTCCTCCTACTGTCTTTTCTTCATCTGTCCTTTACACAGCTTGAATGCTTTTGGGAGCAGCTGGATTAACAGCTTTAGAGACTTGCAGAGAGAAATGGACATGTGCATTTGATGGGTCTAGCAGATGAGAGTCTGATGTAGACTCTACCAAAAGTCATGGAAGAGAAGAAAGAATCAAAGTAGGGACATAGGAACTGCAGTTGTGTACAGTGCCTATCAGGTCTATCTGGACATACAGCTGCACCCGCAGAAACCCATCTGCTGGCCTCCTGACTCCCTAGAGAGATCACTAAGGAGTGTGGCTTTATTATATTGGCTGTCTAATGTTGCATGCTGCTTAGCTTGCCAGTTTGCTGCTTATCACTTTGGATTTTTTTTTAAGTAATTGGTGGCTTTTGACCTTCTGCTTTCGTCCTTCAAATAATCTATCAACACCAGTGGACTGAGCAATCAAAAGTCTCTAATAAGGTCAACATGGCCCTGCCTTACCACCTGTCCTTGAAAAATAGCCCAGATGGGCTGCTATCAGCACGAACATCTTCAGAGGCGCTTTCTCTCCTGCTGAACTGTTCTTGTTTCCTCCCTCATCTCCAGGTGTGAACATGAACCAACAGGGAAATCAAGACAGTAGGCTTGACTGTGGGTCTGCCTGCAGCCCAGAACCCCACCCTGGGAAGAAGTCTAAAAGCAAAACTGTTTGTCTTCTATGACACCAAAAGCTGTAAATTCTAGTGGTTCAATTTGAAAAACATAATCCAAATGCCTTTCTTTGAGTTTTTTAAACGAAGCAGACTCGTCTAAATGGCTCAAAGTTGCCATCACTTTCCTTTCAGGCTTGCTGCCATGCAGCTGGGATCCTAGCGGTCCTGGTTGCCCTGGCTCAAACAGGGCTCCTTGGCTTCCAGGCCTCCTGCCAGGAAAATCTTTAGTATCCCATCTGGAGCAAGGTTTGCCAGGCTCTCAGTTCTGCTCACTGATCAGGTACGCAGGAGAACCTGTGAGGAAATGGGCAGATTTCTGCCAGAAAATTCAATTAAGCAAGTACATTCCCATGAAGTAGTTTGATTCTGTTAAACTGGCATTTTTCAAATGGAAAACTCGTCTATCAGAAAGCTTAGGTCCAGCTCTGCTCATTAGTGCATCCATCCATGAACAAAAGGTAGGTTGTGCTGGAGACCAATAATTGAAATGCCTAAATCCCTTCCATCAAGAGCAGAGCACAGAGTAACACTTTGGTGTCTGGCTACATTTTAGCACTTCAATGTTTTCTGCAGATATTAAATCTTAAGAGACACCTGTTATGCAGGGATTACTATCCCCATTAACAGATACAGGGCTGAGATCGGGCAGGGAATAACTTGGTCCTATAGTGAGTCAGTGGAAACTCTGCAAGAGCTTCCAGTCCTGACAGAGCTTTCTGCATCAACTATGCTAGCTTATAGAAACTCTTGCAAAAGCCAAATGGATCAGTATTGTACAGGGTTTGTGTCATAGGATACAGTTCAGGTTCAATTATAACGCTTTCAGGACAAATTCATGCCTAATTTTAAGCTCAAAATAACAGCATCAGAAGACCACAGGGTAGCAGACAGCCCTACAAAACTGTATTGACACCATCAACTTGAGCCATGTGACATCATTCTGCAGTCCAGCTAGGAAAAACTGCTAAGAAGTGGCCGGCAAGGTTCTCAGCACCGTATGTATTGTCTGTGCTGAATAGACAGTAACACACGCTAACCATTTAACCATTGCTTTTCACTTACAGCCTGCTTTCCTATGGCAAAAACCAAGTTTATTTAATCGTTTGTTCTGATACTGTTTCAACCAATTTCAGTGAAAGTTTTCAGAAGCAGCAGCATCAGAGATTGTTAATCCACTACAGATTTTTTTTTGGAAGTGGGACAGTTAGGAAGAGGTAAGTGTCCTTTCAAGTGGAATGGCAATATTAGTTCACCTGCTATTAGACATCAGAAAATCTGTATGAAGGGAGAGAGGCAGAGAAATAAAAAGCCTTAATTAAAACTCTAACCATGGGACAAGCTTCAACTGTATTTCAAACCTTAGACATGAAAGCCAATCAACCCCAAGTCACCACAGGTAGCCAAGCTTCTTCATTTCTGGTGCTGGTGAGGAAACCAAAATGCTGGCATTAAATAGTGGATATGAATCTTCTGAAACTCACAGCTTCTATTAATAACGAGTACCTCTAGAACAAGAACCCCTTTTCTTTGAAGGTTCTTCAGGAAGACTTCTCGTGGCACTAATTAAGATGGGTTTTTTTGACAGTGGTATTCAGAAACAGTCTTGTCCTCACCCCCTTTACTGAGGGCTGAAATTGTTTGTCACACACTTTCCATCCAAATCACATTTCCGTACAGACTCTCCTGCCTGACCCTCTCAGCTGCTTCTGTCATTGTTTGCTGCCTTTACACCCTCCAGTGGAACTGGATCACAGACTCTCTTGTGATGGGTCCAGGGTGAGAATTTGAATAGGAAACAGGAAAGACTGAGCACGTAGCCCCTGCTGATGTCCCACTCAGCACTTCTTCTATCACTGGCTGATTTAAGTGCTTCTTGCTGGTAACCAGTGCCTTCCAGATTAGAACCTGGAGAGATTTCTTAACCTATTCTCCCATTGATGGAGCCTTGCAGCTGAAGTGCATGCAAGCCACGGGAGGAGGGGTTTGTGAGAAGGCCCTCAAACTAAATTGCATGTATGTAATGAAACTGTTTTTATTCTTCTACTCAGATTTTGTGCTGCACCAGGTAACAGTGGCATACGAATTCCTCACTGGTGCAGAGAACCGAGAGACTTTAGTGTTAAAAGCACCAAGACCCAACAACGTCAAAGGTATAATTTAACAGGCTCAAAGGTAAAAGGCAAATTCTTAGCTGGGTTTGCAAGCAGTGATAAGCAGTGGGACAGTTTCATTATTTAACACCTTGTGATTTTTACGTTGATACAAACTGCTACCATTCTCATTTAGTATCATCTTACAGTCACTTTGCAACTGATGTAAATGACTGCTGGCAATCAATAGTTACACCAGCCATTCAAGTATGAAGTTAGCAAGAGTGTGCAGATAAGTAACAAAGGATTCCCTTCATTTCCTTCTATCTGGAGGAGAGGAGAATAAGGACAGAGACCCTTGAACTGAGAAAAAGAGTCAGACCCACTCTATGCTAGGCGCTCTTTTAGGGCAAAAATGAAAGTGGGTTTTGCTTAGCATGAGGTTGATAATTTCTAATTAAGATTTATTGGCTGGTTACCAACCTGCTGCTAGAAATCAAGACATTTAGTTCAGTACAATTGGATTTTAGTTGAGCCTTGTTGCCTTTTTAAGTGGGCTTTAAGTGGCGTATAAGCCTTGAGTTAGTTTAAATTTCCTAAGTAGGATATATCAACTCAATACTTTTTAGCAACAAAGCAAAGTTCCTGTTTAGGGAACAGGGCTCTGCAACACGTTCATAAAACTTTGTCATCCCTTCTGCAGAGAAGGGATAACCTTCCTTCCCACTTGCTGGTGTTCTTGTACCAAAAGTTAGACAGAAATGTTTTGCCATTTTTTTCTGCTTTTCCCTTTTCCTGCTTACCTTCTAGGGAACTTGCTTTACAAACAATAATAGAGTATGGCTGGGAGGCCTTCTACACACAGAGAAGTGGTCCCAGTGAAGACTGTCTCCTCCATATGGCAGCATATGTTTCTGTGCATTTCCTGATAGAGCAGCCATCTCCCTGTGGCATTTGGGCACGGTATAATTAGCTGTGTACAGAAGTAGAGTGTTGATAACATTTTGCTGGAAGAGTGCCATCAGCATGACTGTTCTTGGTATTTGTTGCCGTAAGTAACACTGTCTTTAGAGAACAGTCATTGGAAATCTGTGGGCTGCTCTTGCACACCCCAAGCTCTTTCGTGATTTTATCATTAGTGGTGCCTAGAGAATAGTCCTTTGAGTTTTGAATGTTTAACATGAGAGAGGTTCTGGCCTGTTTGTTTAGCTATGTATCTTCTTGATTGCACTTTGACAGGATTAATCCCAACTGCAGATTGGTATCACGACTGGATATACAGACTACTCCCTGTTCTGACATACTTGCTCCCTGTTTTCTCCCAGCTTCTGTTGTCAGTACAGAACATGACAAAAAAAGGGAAAAAAAACTTCAGGAATATTTTTTCTTAAAAATCTCAGTCCTTTACAGGCTCTCCTCCCTGCCTTCCCTATAATCAAATTTTCCTTCCTTTTCACCATCCCATGCAGACAGAATCCAGTGATTACAGTGGACCATGGAAGAACTACCCAGAGTGCTATATGAAAATATGATATCCATATAAGAAAATAAGGCTGTCTCAGAGAGTACCCAATAGCAGAGCTTCAGAGAAGAGTGCAGAAAAAGTAGTGTCACCGCTGATGAGCAGGACAGGGCAAGTTCCATCTTCCAAGTTCCATCTTCCTGTAGGAAATTAGAGATTGGTTTATGGGATTATAACTTCTTTATCCATTTACACTGTTTACAGTTACCCTGCATGTCCCATTATCCATGCAAGCATCCTTTAATCTTTTGAGTACTTTTAATCTGCTGACTTCTGTGGTAACTCTAGAAGTGAGTCCCAAGTTAGTAATATGATGGTCAAAATATTTTCTGATCATAATGTACTGCTTTTGGCTTCCTCTTCCCCACTTGTAAAAGCTCCTTCTGTGCTTACACAATGCTGTTTTCAGCAAAGCTGTTGAAGTATGTCTATAACATCTGCAGGGAAAGAGGGGAAGAGCGAGTCCTGAGTTCTGAACCCATAAGTCTATGCAATGCAGCAGAGCTCCATGATGGCTGCCCTGTTTATTTGCTCACCAATAGCACTGAGTGATGTGGCTACGATGTTCCTCCTGAACCCAAGCTAATTCACAGCTTTGATGCCTCAGCATGATGTACTCTAGCGCATTCCGCTCCAAGAACATCATGCAAGGTGTTGGCTTGGGGTCACAGTTCCCACAGTGCATTTATGTCCTGCTGGTAGCTGCTCTGTGGCTGTGGTGGATTTCCAAACACAGCACCAGCCCCTCTAGCTGGATATTCTTTAGCAACACAAGTAATATCAGTTATTTGATTCTGCAGATAGTAGGGCTGTATAATCTCACACGCTGTCAGAGCAGGCACCCTGCTCCAGACATTCTTGTGTACTACGTTGTCATTGAATAATGCAAATGGCTTTTTCAAAAGGAATAAAAGGAGCCAAAATTTTAGACTGGCAAAGGAGTTATCTGTATTTCCCTGCCTTTGCTTGGGTTATGTCAGGGTGTCCAGAAGAAAGCTAAGGCTCAAACTGTCTGTTTCAACTCAGAGGGACTGACTGAGGTTGGAGACAGGAAGGCTGAGTCCTTGAGGCATGGTAAAGTGATACAGCCAAGAAGATTTTAGAGCACAGAGTCCTCAAATGTATTCTGCTGAGGTACTACTGGCAAAGACAACAGCAGCACTTGCTTCTACACATGTACTGGAAGAGGCCTTTTTTTCTGCTCGGTAGGTGTTTTTATGCCAGTTTAAAACAACCTGTGTATCACACTAGAGCTTGAAAGCCCAGATATTCTAGATTATGTATGGAAAGAGGGAGTGGCAGGGGGCATATGCCTACTTCTCTGTATTTATCTGATTTAGGTCTGAAGTCTAATCCTTGGGGCAGCATTCATTTTGACACCTTGTTAGGTTTGAATTTGAAGAAGCTATAAGCTCAAAGTTTTTTCACTGAAAGGGTTATCCAACATTGGAATAGGCTGCCCAGGGAGGTGGTGGATTCGCCATCCCTGGAGGTGTTTAAAAAAAGGATAGACGTGGTACTTGGGGATATGGTTTAGATGTGGTTTTGTGAGGTTAGGTTAATGGTTGGACTAGATGATCTTAAAGGTCCTTTCCAACCTTAACAATTCTATGATTCTGTGATTCTAATGTGTGCATTTTTTAAGTTCATTCTCTGTTGCTTAACACCTTCTGACTGGGTCATCCCCCTGGAAGATCAAAGCTAACCAAATATTCTTCTCATAGCTGCAGGTAGATGCAGAGAAATTTGTCCTGACCTTTTGTGTTTCTGCAGTTTTAATAATGGTTTCTTTTTTGCTATGTGTGCAAATCTGCGTTTGGCTGCCTGTGTGTTCTACGTGGTAGGTCCATTTGCTGGTGTTGCGTGACAATCCTAGAGTTTGTGTAAATTTTTTCACTTTACTCCCCAGCACTCTTGTAACTCTAGAAGCTGAGCAAGTTAACTTTTGGAAAGGTATAGCTGCAATCTCAGTAACAACAGGAAAAAAAAGTTGGAAAGTATAAAATACTTCATTTTCTTAGAGGCTGTCAGTTCATCAAAAAAAAAAAAAAAACAGGGGCACATAAAATTCTGCCTTTTCCTAGCAAAATTGCTAGAGGGATGCCTGGGATTTGTGAAGCCAGAACAGAGAAAAACAATGTTTTGGGGTTGTCTGCTGGGACATTGTCTGGAAGGCTCAGGAAAAGCAAGGTCAAGTCCTCCATGTGTCCTGTGGCTGTGAAGCAGGAATGCTGATTTGTTTGAAGTATTACTTGGAAAAGCAGTCTGTACCCCAGCTCCCACCCTCACCTGTGTTAGTTTGAACTACTGGTGAAAACCAGCCATGTGTGCCCAGCCACGCTTACGATGTATTCTCTTCCCCACACGATCCCACACCAGAGTGGCAGGGGCTGTTGGGCTCCATCTGAGTTACGTTTCTTGGTCAGAATTTGGCAGTCACAGAGGTACAAAGAGATTTCCGGCTTTTCTGACCTGCAATCTTGACAGGAAATACAGTGGAGGGAAAGATAAAAACAAGAAGGGAGCAAATGAGGTTTTCTCAAGCCAGGGCTTCTCTGCCTTGAATTGGTGCATGCAGATGAATGGGAGGAAGCAGCCTTTGAGGGCTGCTCGAGAGGCAGGCTTCTATTAATAACCTTGTTTATGCGATCCCAAGGCATTGTTAGAGGAATTTCTGCAGACTGCAAGTTTCTTCTGTTGTTGCTTGGGATTTACCCACCTCAATGTTTTTTTTTACTCTAAACTGAGAATTTTTAGCAAACACTTTTTTTTAAGGAGACTGCCTTTATAGCCCCTTTCTCCCCCAACAATTGGTGTCTTCTAAAGAGGCATGAAAATCCTCACCTTGCCTCAGACTTAAAAGTTCCTCCCTTTTTAGCCACAGTCCCAGTTGAGAAGAATCCCTCCTTTCCGCTGCAGAGCAAAGAATGTTAGCTTGTAATTGCAAAAGCCCTTCCGTGCCAGTTCTCCTCTCACCTGTGCTATTCTCAACTAATGTTTCCTTTAAGCCCTCCCTATTTGTTCCCACCATAGCAAACATTCAGAAAGGAATCATGGTTGTTTGTTCCACATCCTCATGGACTGCCATTGTTTCAAGCAGCAGTGGACAAAGGCTTGGAGTTAAAAAAAGAACATTCAACAGTACTCTTTGGCAGTACAGTAGAGTTGGAAAGTATGCTTTTAGGCAGTGATGTATACTGTTTATTGGTATATATTGTAAAGTAATGAGTTAGGGCCCTCTTTAGCCCTCTTAAAACAAAGCATCTGTGATAAACTGTCCTGCTATCCCTTTATTTCCCTTTTTCTGCTCTTCCCCCTTCCCAGAACAGTGCTAGCTTCAGGTATTTTCTGGTGATGATTACTCCACATGCAAAAAACCTTTCAGTGATACAAAAAGGGGATGTTCTAAGCAAGTAACAGGGTGTCTCCAGGTCACAATTCCTGAGGAGCCCGGGGGCGTCCTTTATACCTGCTGCTATCAGGTCAATGCTTCCACACCAAAACAAAAGGAATTTTAACCATTCCCAGTGAGAGCCTGAGGAGATGTGGAGGTGCACAGCAGCTCTTGAAATCGAGCATCTGAGCTTGGTAATAGACTGCAATGTTCAAGCTGTTGCTGAAGAACTTTGAACACAGCTGGAGCAGATGGAAAAGACATTTACTTTGGTGCTGTTAGGACGGGAGAGCTTTTCTGCAGGGTTTGGAGTTTTTTAAATCTTTGCTTTATATTTTATTGAGATGCTTTCTATATTAAATTAAACGGGCAACTACATTAATTCAGGCATGCAGCTTCCAGCAGCAGTCCCATAGTCACAGGGGTTTCTCTCTGCATTAACATATCTGTGTTTAAAGCTAGACCATCTCAGCAACTTATAGACCAATGTACTGTATAATTTAACAGAGAACAGAAATGGCACAAACCAAAGAACTATGGTATGTGAGAGAAGAGAAGGAAAGCATATCAAGAAAAGCCTCTAAAATATTACCTTTTTGCCAAAGTCTACCAGAAGAAAAACCCGCGAGCCCTGCAGTCTGCTCACAGACCCCAAGAGTCAGCAACAATGTGAATCTGTGTCACTTTGAGGTCCACCGGCAGCAGCCTCCCTTCAGTTTTGAGAAATTCAGAAATCCAAAGGCTGATACAACTGGCTGAGAACTGAGGCAGAAGCACACGTACAAGGACAAACATGCTATATAAAGTACATCTGTATGGTCTGGTGACCAGGGTTGTTATCTGTGGTTTGGTATAGTGTGAAAGGTGAAGTCCATATCATGTGAACTAAAGCCAGACCTGCAAAGTTAAAACCATCTGGTAAAGCAATATTTTATTTTTTTTTTTGCCAGCTGCTTCCAGCTGCAGCCAATACAAAAGATTTTCAAAGGAAGATAAATATGTCTGAATGCTGCCCTTGACTCAGTGTAGTGGGTGGATGGCAGATATCTCAGGAATTCTTCCGTGGTGATATTTAAGATTATTTTAGAGTGCACCTGTAGAGATCTGAGATATCAGAAGTCTCAGGTGTGTCCTCCCATGTGCCGTCTAGGAATTCCCTACATCCTAAAGGAACTGGCTGGCTGAAAGGTTTACAAAAGACCCCATTCTCTATGGCCTCTGCTGTCCTCAGCCAGAGCAACCGTTGTGCCTGGGCCCACTGGTAACCTATAGGAAAGCCCTGCTTTCCTCCAGCTAGTAATGGGTAAGTGCTGGAGGCACTTTCCTGTATGTATTGACGCTATGTCTTTTGAAGCTGAAGCTCCCACAGTGTATAAAGGCTGTATCCCTCCCTTTGATGCCAAATGAAGGCTAAGGTCACTGTATTTGACCTCAGTAACTCAAGGTTTGAAATGGAACAAAAAAGAGTCAGTAACCAGTAGAAGTGGCCCATGAGGGCTGATCTTGTGTAATACAATACCCCATGACAAGAGCTTCCACTGTTGCCAGAGCAAAAAGAGTGTGACATACAGCATAGGCAACCTCAATTCTTCACAACAGAGAATTGGGGCAAGCAAGTCTGTAGAGAGGCTCAGAGATAAACATCTCCTCTTATCCTATCTGTAAATCCCTTCAGTGTGATGAAATTGCCACTACTGGTCTAGTAACAGAATGTAGAAAGCCATCTGGCGAAATGAAAACGAGTGGGATTTGCTTCTTTTTGCAAAGGAAATGTCCATGCACCAAACTCCACCCACAGTGTTTCTAATCTATTTTGGATGGGAAAGGCCTGTAAAGGGCTCCCTTCTCCAGCTTCTGGTGTAGTAACCAGCAGTGCTGACTTTGAATCAATCATTCTCATCTGGGTGATGATTCTTCCCTGGGCTGTGGCATTATGCCATCCCATTTTCCATAAGCCAGCATGCAGACACAAAGAGTCTGGATTGCTGGCCAAGTGTTGAACAAGGAGAAAATCAGCAGGTCTAATGTTGAAATTATTGACATTGTTTTAAAGTGGCCTAGTAAATACAGTGGAATCAGCTCAGTTAGAGCAATCAAAGCAGTCATTAAAGCTTAATAAAGTTGAGTGATTCATCTTTTGTTGCAATATTTTCAAATAATTATCCTATTTAAGATTTAAGCTCCTTGAGAGTGTAAAGTCTAGGCAGAAGTGAGAAGGGCTGAGTCTGAATCCAATGCTATCTCCTGCCCCTAAACATTGTACTTTTTATTCCTGGTATTTGCAGCACTGCTTTGCAGTACTGAGAGTTTCAAGTTCATTCTTGGTGAACACTGTAGATGTTCAAGCAGTTGCAAACCCCGGATGGATACTTGGCCTAGATAGTCCAGGATCTCATCTCCAACAAACCCCCATCAAACCACACATCCTTGTACCCTGCCGGTGGCAAATGTCCAATATCCAGTGCTTCTGAGGAATGTGACAGTCCCGTCACGCACACAGTGATGCAAGGCACAATGCTGCACAGTGACATACAGATGTGGAAGCTAGCCAAGTGCCACCTACAGTGCGGACTGATGCAGATCTTCTCATTTATTCTGTCTGGCAGGTGTTTACTTCCAAATGTTGATTAAAACTTGGAACAGCTTTCTGCCCAGAAGAGGATATAGCTGTGCACCTTGACTCTCTGGTACAGCAGATGGTAACAGCGACTGTTGTGGCGTGTTCAGTGGTTAGATGTTTCCAGAGCCTCAGGTTGCTGCTTTGCTTGGCTGAATCCCTCTTCATGAATATTCACTTTTGAAAGAGATTTATTTAGGAGGGGGAAAATATGGCACAGGTAACTGTGATCACTGGAAGAAAGGAGCTTAAAGGCAGGTCCTTATTTCTATCTGCAATGGCAAAAATAAAAAGACTCAACAGGTTAGCTACTATATTTGTGTATTAAATAAAAGGTATTCACTGTGAGCAGAGAGTGTACACAGTTACTTCGGTTCAGCTGATACACACTCATTAAGCTGTAGTAACTAATTTACTTGCAATTGTTTCTCCAAGCCCTAAATCAGAGCCTTTCAAACTGTGTTAATGCCATGCCCTCCTTCCCCTGGCATAGAAGGAAGGGCTAAGACCTGATTTATCAGAGGCAGAAAAAACAATCTTGGCTAAAACCTGAACAGTTAAAAAGTACACCTTAGATCCCAGCTTGACATTTCAGCTTTTTCTCAGCCCAAACAGGAATTGAGTTCGTAAGAAATTTTGGCCACGGGGTCAAAATATACTTTCCAAGTTTTTGTCGCTGTGTTGTGTGTTATCCTTGGTGATGGATCACTGGACAATGACCCTATATCTATATCTATCTCACTTCCGTGGACACTTCCACCAGAAGGAATCATTGTGCCCAGACTGAAACTGTATTTCTTGTAAGGAATTTGTCAGTAAGATGAGCTTTTTAACAGTGAAAGTCTGCACAGTGTTTGCCAAGCAGTGGGACCAGGCGTCTTGATAAAGACCAGCCAACTTACCTGCTCCACAGCACGCTGGAGTGGGCAAGACTCAGGCATATCACAGAATCACAGAATGGTCAGGGTTGGAAGGGACCTTCGGAGATCATCTAGTCCAACCGCCCTGCCAAAACAGGTTCACCTACAGCAGGTTGGACAGGAACGCATCCAGGCAAGTTTTGAATATCTCCAGAGAAGGAAACTCCACAACCTCTCTTGGCAGCCTGTTCCAGTGCTCTGTCATTCTCAAAGTAAAGAAGTTTTTCCTCATGTTGAGAAGGGATTTCCTGTGTTCCAGTTTGTGTCCATTGCCCCTTGTCCTGTTGCTGGGCACCACTGAAAATGTCCAGACCCTGGAGTACAAATCAGCATTGTAGTAATAAGTCCAGCTACTTTGATACTTGTAACATACAAGGGCTAAGAGGTGACTGAAGAGCACATGGAGTGGCTTCTTCAGACCCCATCTCAGCCATTCTGCTGTCTGCTGTCACTGAGGCACCAGCCTGACTGGGTATTATTAACCACTTAAAGCTCTTTCCTCACACTGATGGGATGTGATTCAGAACTCTGGTGTTCTCTGAACGAAGCAGGGAAAGTACGTGGAGAAAACAGGCACTGCCTTGTTTTATTTCCTGATGGCTCCACAAAAATTGAACTGCCTGTGAAAAAAGTTCTATTAAGAATGATAGAGGATTTGGCTTTAAATCACCCTGGTGAAGTGCTTTAAATCCCTAAACTAGGCAGTCAGATGTATCTCTCTTAGCCAGGGCAATCAGAGACTCAAATATGAGGTATCTTTCTGTAGAGCCATGCATCCGTTCTGCCATTCCATGATTATCTCATGTTTGTGGTATTGGACTGATAATGCAGAAAAACGCTGTTCCCTCACTGGGAGCGTGTACTTCTTGACCCTTAGCCAGAGAATCTTGCTTTTCACCAGGGAGACAGCATCTTTATGGGTAGGATGGAAAATCCCTTTCTGGTGAAAACTGGTGCCTGAAATTTCAGACCTTTGTGCTAAGACAGAACTAAAATGCATCCATTTAGTTCATACAGGAAATTAAGCAGCACTTAAATGAATCGTAGTTCTCTAGCTTTCCAGTGATGAGTTACGTTCATTTTTGGAAAGCACTGCATTCAGAGTGAAAGTCTCTTAAGCCAGCCGCTGAATGCATGCATTTCTGCATTTTCAGTGCCTAAATATTTGCCATTTCCCACTCGGGGATGCTGACGTGACATTAACTTTCTGCAAACATTCCCTGAAATGGCAGTCTGGGGACATTCAGCAAAAGGCTTAGTCTGGGTTATAAAACTGAGCATGCCTGTGCTCTGATGCTTGAATCAGCAAGAGAAAGGTTTAGGTCAATTGTGCCTGCGCAATTATTTTTTTTTTATTTTGTAGAGCATGTGACTATGCCAACTAGTTGCAGAGTGAAAGCTGCTCTAGAGCAGTTTTAGAATTTGCTCTTCATTTTCAAATGTAGGGAAAGGCAGCAAAAAACAGCTGAAGATGGTAGTCCAAGATTAGAACTTAGGGTCAGCTTCTCAATTCATGTTCAGTGAGGGGATTTGCTGGGTAGCTTGTATCCTTGTACCTTGATTTTTCTCCGTATGATGGGAGAAACACCTAGCAGCTCCCACGGTTCTGGCTTTGATGCTGTCCCAGCGCATTTTCTTTCTTTTCTCTCACCAGGACATGGAACATCTTGTTAAATGGAGATAACACTTTTGGTTTGTTTACCTCCAGTGGGAGGTGGGTAGAAAATGCAGAGTTGGGAGATTCAGCAGGAATAGCAGACACCAACCCTCTTCCTCCCTGGTAACCACCATGGAAGGGAAATAATCTTGACCCCATAGATGAGTGACTGCATCATGCAATGTGCCTGAAAATCCTTGGCCAAGCAACAGCGGAAAGGTGGCATAGAGACATTCCTGCTGTTCACTCAGAACTGCACCCCACGAGTTTGGCTGTTTTTTTCAAGATGCAGAGACAGCTCTGTGTGATGCCAGAGAATTTACCCAGACAATTCCACAAGAACAGAGACAATTGTACTAGGAATTGCATGCCCAATATTTATATTCCAGGAAGAGATGAGAAGAGAGAGACCTTAGCAGTGCTCCTCATCCCTGCCTCTTCCTGTATCCTGAGCTTCCATACAGTGGTGTCTGTTTGTTTGACACAACCCAGAAAATGTAAACAGTTAGTTTAAAATTAGATAGAAAACCTCTAGGGGAACGATGAAATAGAAACATTGTAGATGTCTATGCTTATGATATATGTTCACGTAGTAAAGGAGGCACAAAGATGAATGCAGTGGCTTGTTTATCACTCACTAAGTCTACGCGAACAACTTGATGAAGTGACATGAGCATGATGTGCCACTTGCCAGAAGTCTGCACAGACTGCCCACTCCAGTATGCCATGAAAGCAGTTATTTTCATCTAAGGGGCATGTTGCACCCTGGATCATGTGGTCTACAAAAGCTATACTTTTGTATTGTGGTGGCTTGGCCTCAGCTGACAGCCAAACTCCCACCCAACCGCTCACTCACTCCCTTCCCCAGCAGGACAAGGGGAGAAAATAGGAAGGAAAGGAATGAGAAAGCTCATGGGTCGAAATACAGACAGGGAGATCGCTTACTGATTACTGTGGTGGGCAAAACAGACTTGACTTTGGGAAATTAATGTATTGCCTATTAAAATAAAAATGTAATTGCTAATTTGAGTAGTGGGAAACAAAAACTCCCGAACACTAAATCAACGCCTTTCATCCCTTCTTGCCCAGGCTGAACTGCACTCCTTCATTCCAGACTCCTCTGCCCTCCCCAGGCAGTGCAGGGGGACTAGAAGGTTATGGTCAGTATGGAGTGGTTTCTCTCTGCTGCTCATTTCCCTCTCATACTTTTCCTCTGCTCTGGAGGGGGTTCTCCATGGGCTGCAGTTCCTGTCAGGCAAATCTGCTCTTGTGTGGCTCGTGTGTGGGCTCTCCCATCGGCTGCACGGAATACCTGCTCTGGTGCCATGGAGCACCTCCTTGGCATCCTTCTCCTCTGACCTTGGTGTTCCCTCTGATGTTTCTCACTCTTTTTGCTCCCTCCTCTCTCTCTGCGGCATTTTCTGCCCTTTCTTAAAGACGTTTTCACAGAGATGCCACCGATTTGGCTGATGGGCGCAGCTGTGTCCTGCAGCGGGTCTGTTGTGGAGCTGGCTGCAACTGGTTGTGTCCCGCATGGGGCAGCCCCTGACATGTCTTCCCACAGGGGCCACCCCGTAGTCTTCTCCTGCCCCACTATCAAAATCTTGTTACATACAGCCACAACCTGTATGATGGATATTTTAGATCTCCAGCCACTAGGAGTACCCTGATGGCTGTACAAGCCCCAGGAAAGGTGAGCTGCATTTGCCCTGGCCCTCCCCTGTTTGCTGGGGAAAAATTCCTTCCTGCCTCTAAGTCCTGTCGCAAGGCAGTGCATGGGAAAGAAGGACTCTGGAGCTAAGAAGCTGGCCTTGGGACTGAGGTGATGTCTTGGTCACAAGGTTTTTGTGTTTTGGTTTTTTTTCCCTCTATACATTAACATTACAAGAGCCCTCCTCGCTGGTTGCTAGGTGATATTTTCATCATGTGGAGTCATAATTTTGTGTGAGGAGTGACCTGAGCAGTGAACCTTTAAAAGAAAAAGCACAGGAAACTGTGTGCAAGAGATGATGAATCCAGTGGAGCTCTGTAGGGTGGAGACAAGAAGAGTATGCCAGTATCATGAAGGGAATGATGACTGGCAAACTTTTTCCAAGTTGCCTGGTAGCAAATGTGGTCGGATGACCACAGGTGTTTGGAACTACTGGGAAAGAAGCCTGAAGACTTACTGGCATTTGAACCTTGGATCCCTGGTGGGTACATTTATCCTCTTACACTTTTTCTTCAACCCCACTTCCTTTTAGCCCGTTTTCAATCCACACTTCCAAAGCTATCACATCCCCAACCACCATGATTTCCTTGTCATGCTGTATGATGCTCATCTCTTGACTGGTGCTTCAGCTGTAAGATCTCTGGGGTAAAGGGAAGTGGTTCTGATCAGTGTAATGCAGGGAGGGGGGTCGCAGTCCACAATTTAAGGCTTCTAGAGGACGCAACATTATAAGGAAGAGATTATTCCAAACTCCCTGTCACTCTGCATCCCCTTATCCACACACTGGGATCTACCACACTGGCCCCAAAGACCTAGTCACTTTTAGCTGCAAATTCATAAGAAGAGCAACCCAAATGTAATTTCTAAACTGAATGGGCATGGAAGAGCAACACTGGCAAGAGAAAGCAGCCTGCCAGGCTGTAGCTGTGCAGGTAACGAGGGAAGAGAACCTGGCCCCTCTGGAACTCCCTTATGCTCTTCTCTGAAACCAAACCCTGCAAATGCAATGGCATGTTAGTGGCAAGGAAACAGTAAATCACTTTTTTTCCACCCTGATCTACAAGCTGCGGCAATCAGACCCCTGGGATTTCAGACTTCTTCTCCAGCTCAGCTGGAAGGATTAATGCAGCAGACTCGAGGGGGTTCCGCTTCAAATCCCAGCTCCCTTGCCTCCCTAATTACTTCCATGTGTATTTGTGCAAGGCTGCATGTTGTCTGGGGTCTGCAGGTGGCATGGTGACCTTTGGGCTATAGGGTGGGTTTTCCATGCTTCACCATATGTTACACGGATGAGCCAAGCAGTTAGAAGGCGATTGTAAGCACCCACAGCCAAGCAATTTCTCTCTCTACAGTGACTGATGGATTCTGTTTCTCTACCCTCACTTTTCCCTTTATGCTTTCTCCAGCTGTGAAAGAAGAAGGAATTTCGGGCCTTAGTTTATAATGTTTAATTAAAAAGAAAAACCTTCATGCAAAGATAGCTTGTTTCCACAGCTTTGATCTTGGTGCCTGTGGGAAACAGATGAGTTGGAAGTGCATTCTGGGTAACAAAATGTAAATGAGCAACTTCAAGCATTCTTGTGAGTTTCTCAAATCTCAAAATCAGTGGAGCCAGATCAATGTTTTCCCAGTGAATTCTGTTGTGCTCAGTGCACTTGTACTGCTGATTGTACTGCTTGCTCCAGCTCCCTTAGAAGGCCTTTCCAGAAGTCTCCTCAGATATATTTTAGCTTGCTCTCAGTGAGGCAGCTGCGTTGTTGTGTGAGCACTCTGCAGGGACTGTTGTATTTGCAGGGAAAAAGAAGCAACAGTGGGTGCAAAAATCTGCCCATCGGTGCTCCTAGGGAGCACCCTGCCACTGGGGTTGAGTCGAGCTTTGCAACAACTGCTAATGGTTCTTTACTTCGAATATAATAGGGTAGTGCAACAGAATTTCCTCTTTGGTTTTTGCCCCTTATCTTTTTGTTTTGTTTTGTTTTGTTTTGTTTTTTTACAGAAAAAAAAATAAATGAGATCATGTCTGGTATTTTAGGGAATATGGAAAACCTGTCAAGGGCTTTTGGGGCAAAGGAATTGGCTCAAAAGAATGGCTCATCTCAGAAGTTTGGAGTGCTGGCTACTGGTTCCAGTGGGATAATTCACATCTACCACTCAGGGATATGCATGTCCTGCCTTATTTTTCAGGCAGCCTGGAATAGAAAACATGATAACTTCTAATTTATGTTCTTCAGCAGTTTCTTCAAATATGTTCTGCTAAGATGTCTGGTCTAGTTTCACAGGATTTCTTTTTTCACAGTTTTGTTAAAGTCACTTAAGACATGTATTATACATTGGAAAGAAATGTATAAAGCCTGTATAAAGGGAATAAATTCACTGGTTTTGAATCTTGCTGGAATGAATGCTTGCCCCTGGCTGTTGCCTCCTTCCTGCTGTTAGATTGCCACCAAGGGGGACAAGTCTTGAATGAGAATCCACTGCCCACTGTGGCAGGAGGAGAGACTAGCCTCAGTGGGCACTGCTCCAGGAGACTTGGCTCAAATGCTCCGCTGTCTGAATNCTGCTGTTAGATTGCCACCAAGGGGGACAAGTCTTGAATGAGAAGCCACTGCCCACTGTGGCAGGAGGAGAGACTAGACTCCAGGAGACTTGGCTCAAATGCTCCGCTGTCTGAATGATCACATGGAGGAAGCCTTTTGGGATGGGCTGTGCTGGGGAGGACTAATTTTGTTTAGTAGTGTCTTTGCAGCCCTGATGGCTACCCAGTTGTTTAGCTCTGGCTTGAAATTCCTGTACGTCTCACGGGTCCTTCCATGTACCTCTGGAACATGTCATCAGTGCACTACACGAGAACTATCTTCAGGCAAGGCACCATCCCTCCAGATGTTGTGGCAGTGTTGTTCAAGCCCTCTCACACTTGCGCTGTCTCTGATCCTTTTTTACCAGGCTTTTCTTGTGAACCACCAGAAAGTCTAACTAAGATGTGCTGCCTGACTTATGCTGTTCTCCGTCAGTGCCCCAAAGCAAAAGGGAGCCAGGATCTCTGGGTATTTGGCCTTTTCCACTGCTCCCCCAGCACATCTCTGCTGGGGCCTGTTGGGCAGGGCCACCCCCTCTGGCTTTCCTCTGTCCTCGTGCTGTCCTGTGTGCTGGCAGGGGTTGTGCCCAGTCTCTGCTGGTGAAGAGAAGATGCGGCATGGGAGACATGTCTGAATAGATGTCAGGAGTGTCCAGCAATTTCTGAGGACCCCGACTTGCTGCTTGGAGCACAGTGTTAGAGGAGGGTTCCCAAACAAGGCCATGCTGTCTACGATGGCAATCATAGATGCAGCATCTGTGGCTGTGCTGATCTGCCAGCAAGATGGCTCCCTTCTTCTCATCTTCCTCCCAGGGAAGCTGTGAATGCCCCGTCCCTGGAGGTGTTCAAGGCCAGGTTGGATGGGGCTTTGAGTAACCTGGTCTAGTGGAAGGAGTCGGAACAGGGGGGTGTCTAGCAGGGGGTCGGAACTAGGTGATCTTTAAGGTCCCTTCCAACTCTAACAATTCTATGGTTCTATGATTCTATGATCATAGCTGCGTTCTTCCTTTAGGCGAGTCAGGGAGGGAATCCCCCTTTGACGTGGGTTTGCTTTTTGCTGGCATGCATCCTAGGAGAGATGTAGCTGTAGTGGGCCCCATAAATGGGAGTGCTGACAACTTTCCTGATGTGTAAAGGAAAAATCTTCACGTATGGAGTGGCTCAAGTGATTCAGAGCCCTCCAGGCAAGGTGCTGTGGTTTCTGCTGTGGTGCCTTACGGAAGTGCTTTAGCTAGTGTGGTTTGTCCAGACTGCATGTGATGGCACTGTGCATCACTGTGTGTGGGGAAAATGGTATGAGTCAAGGTCACACAAGCTTTCTTCCCTGGGACTCCAGCTGAGGCACTCTCCCACTTTCCCTAAGGGCTCAACAGTGGGGACAGTCAGAAAACTGGCCCAAAAAGCACTGTTGAGGCACTGCAACTGTCTGATACAGGCCCCAATCACTGGTACTCTCTGTTCTGCAGGGTGTCGGACTGCCCTTCTCTCTCGTAGACCAGCTGGGATCCTGATGATTCCCTGATTGTATTTGTGGGTGGACTGAATCGGAGGGAACATGTGCAGAGGGCAGTGTCTGAGTAGATTAGGGCCGTTTCAATCCATTTGTTTTCAAATATACCATGTTTGGTTTGGGCCATGTGGGGTTTGTTTGATAAAGGAAGAACCATACTAATTGAATTCGCTGGGTCAATGGCAGTTCACCCGGGGGGTAGGGCAAGGACTCTGCCAGAGGGATCTGCTATGAGGCAGGAAACTGCAAGAGCTTGGCTTTTCATCCTGGCAATACACATGGTTCCTGGTCCCCCAGTGAGCCTCATGTGACAGTGGGAAGCCCACTGCCTCAAAAACTCACTGCAATAAGCACAGGCCGCGTCTCTGAGCTGCTAGTCCGGCTTGTTGGTGGTGAGGGAAGGACCACAGCTAGCTGAAGAAAGCTGCTTAACCATTTCAGAGCCAGTCCCTTCTCCTTACTAACCTTATCAAAAGGAGTCTGGTGAGCAGCAGCAGCTCTCCTTTGAGACCCCTTAGCACAAATGCTCTGTATCTCTGCACTAGTTGTGGAGAGAGTGAGCCAGTGAATGGAAAAAATCAGGCAAATAGGGAAGACAAAAAACAAATGAGTGTCTCTATCGCAAACTGGAGATGGGATCGCTATGACTAGAAGCAAGAGGTGATGCAAATAATTATTACAAAAAAATCAATGAGAATAGCAGCTTTCATTTATCTGCTGGAAATTGCCACAGGCTATGTTCAAGGGCAAAATCTATAGCTCTGCATGTGCATTCTAGTGGGGAATATTCCATCTGCCCCAGTAACCTCTCTTAATAGTCCCCACTGTCTTCTGGGGAGGCTGGCAGTGTTGACTGAGCACGACTCTAGTCTGATGTGATTGCCCTACAAATAGGAGGCGAGTGGAGGAGCAACGGGGAGTCCCTAATTACTTCCACAGAATACAAATCCATGATGGTTTTGACAGCTTATGGAGCTGAAAGCAGTATCCCACTGCCTGGCACACCTCATGTCAGAGAACAGCTGGCTGTAGTCCCACCTCCGTCAACACCACCATCAGCGCTCTGGGAGGAAAGGGAGAAGCAGGAACACGTGAATAGTGTGACAGTTGATGGAGAAATTGCCTATTAGCTATAGCAGGGCTGGCCTTATGGATCCTGAGGCTCTGACACTACCTGAATTTCAGTGAATAGCTATGCCTTTCCTCCTTGGCCTGTGATTTGTGCTCGGTACCTAATGCTCCCATGAAAGATGTGACCTTACATGTGTAGAAAGGATGTCTTGTAATTGTAAAATCACACTAGAATGTGAAGACGTTGGCCACCCATTCAGTGGGGACTCAGCCTCATTAAAGTGGTGGATTCAATTAATCTCCAGGACAAATCCTGGAAGATGGCAAGTCATAAGTCTGTACTCCTTTTCCTCCTCCATAATTGCCCTTTATAGTGATCCTGCTAAAGGAAGCAAGCTTTAATGATCATGCCTGATTGATGAGGAAACCCATTGTGAACAGAAAAACACCGGTTCCTCCCGCCTATTTTGGGAGCTGTTCTATCTTCCTCAGGTACACTGGCATATTCCAGGCCAAATATACAGGTAGGGATGAATTGCTTCGGTGTAGTTTTATCTTGGGTTCAAGCAGTACGTTATGACAAAGCATTTGTATCGCCTGATGGTGTCTGCAAGACCTTGTTGGGGCAGAACGGCAACATGTGCGGCAAATGTTGGCGTAGATATTGCCCAGTAGCTATCACAATGAAAGACAGTGGAAACTGGCTGGTACCTGCTGTTTGGAGAGCACTTCAGTGCAGTCTCTAGGAGCAGCAGTTTTTTCCAGGTGATAGAATTAGCGGCTGCTGGATTCCAAGATCAGGGTGCTATAGGAAGAGGGTGTTGCTATTGTTCTGAAGAAATGATTTTAGTAACATCTGCTCTCCGGATACAGACAGGAATGCTCATGTCATCCTTGTATTTAACCAGTTTGTTGTTTTTTCCTACAATAAAGGATTATCACTAATTTCACTGACTGAAATTAAACTAAACCACTGAATTCATGCAGCCTCTTGAATATGTATATAAACCTCATTCTGAATCTCACAGTTTGGACGCATCTCTAATGTAGTGGAGTTGCTTCAGTCTTTACTGAAATGCAACTTCCTTTGAGTGAATCACAGTAGACTGGCAAAGCGGTGTTAAATGACACTCTGGCAGGAAGTAAAGAGGATAATATTTCACTGAAGGAAAATTGCAGGAAGTCAGTAGAATGCCTGTTATCTTAGCTGGAGCTGGCATTTGGCCTGGTTACTAAAGATAACACCTTTTTTTCCCTCCAAGACTTGTCACTAGCTGCTTTATGACCACGTATCTTGATTTACATCTCACTCAGAACACCTCCAGCTGCAGAGCATCACCAGTGCCTGGGGGTAACTCAAGGCTTCTCAACAGCATAGACAAAGTTGAATTTTTCAGCCCCCAAGATGAGGGACTGGCACGAGACTGCTTTTTCCACAGGCGAGAGAAGAGTAGCGGGAAAGGGTGCAACTGTAATTGCAGGCTGAAAAGAAGAGCGCCGGGGAGCTGGGATTGCTACAATTACTGCTGGCAGACACCTGAGAGAGATCAGGTAAGTGACTGCTGCATCTGCTCCAGTTCTGAATAACCCCGACTTCTGTCTGAGCAGCCCCAGCCACCGCCAGCCTGCCTTTCCAGGGCTCCCGCAGAGACTAAATAGGCAGCACGCTGTCCCTGAGCACACTGCTGTCCTGGGCAACTCTTTGTTTTTCTTATTTCTGTGACTGGCATCACACTGAAGCTGTGAATTCTCATCTGGCGTAAAAGAAGAAAATCACATCTGACTCACAGCAATTGTTGAGAACTGGATTTATTTTCTAAGGCCTAGTCAGTGCTAGAAGCTGCTTAATTTCCAGGATCTAATGGGACTGCTGCCCCCAAAAGATAAGTGCAAAATGTGCACAATGATCAGTTGGGTGTTTCTGATAATTTTCGTCAGGAACAGGAAATAGAAATTTTAGAAATTGTTGGTTAGGGATGGAGGTGTATTTTGTAACTCGCACACTGCCTGTCATGCTGAGCACTAAGGAAATACCACTCTTGCTTCATAAATGGTTGATGGTGTTACCAGGGAAAGTTACTTGTCAAGGGACATGCATTTACTCTGCAGCCTGAAAAGTATAAAGGTTATATCTCCAGCTGATATTCTTGTAAATCGATTTATGACTAAGTCCCTGCTGACTTTGACGGGCTGTGATGTGAGCTTACAACTTCTCTTGGTGGCTTAAGGGAAGTTGCCTCATTTCTACCACAAAGATCTCTTGTGACCTTGACAGCAGCTCATCTTGGATGGCTGATTACAAAGTTATCAGAACTAGATGTTTTGCTGCTTTGGTATTTTCGTTCACACTCCTTTTCTGAACTCTCTTCCTAGTTTCCTTGAACTTCTTTCTTTCTGCGTTGCCAAAACATCATGTGTGCATCTGGGAGGCATTCCAACTTCCAGCTGCAGAAGTGGGTCACTACTCATACACACACATTTACAGTCTTTTGCAGATGCCCAGTCTCTAAGTGTAGCACTAGGAAAACCTAAGAAGTGGTGTCATAGCCTGTTGCTTTCAAAGATTCACAGTATTGCCAGCCGGCATTAACTCTTATATTTGTTCTCTCTGACTGTCTGTCTACAAAAAGAGATCTTGTAATGATCACCCAGCTAAGGATGAATTATTAATTTGAGATGCTGAAGGAGATTTGTGTCAGAGCCCGGCTTTGGATGGGTGACTTGCACAGAGCTTAAAAGCATCTCTAGCTCATCTCCCTGCCTCATTCTGCATTCTGTGCCATTTCTCTCACTGCCTCAGGGCAGAATGTTTCAGAAAGTTGGAGTGGGAATATTTTTATTCATCCTGTTACATGAAGTTAATCTCGTGTAGCAAAGCAGCTGTGTAATGTTTTGTATTAAATCTCATGTCTTCCCTTGGGTGTGATTAAAATTCAGGTGAAGGGGTTTTTTAATTTTATTTTATTTCCCCACTCCCAATGCTCTCAAGGGGCCATTAGGCTTCATTCTTAATAGCTTGCCATCCCCTTGCCTCTGCTGGTCCTGCTGCACACACAACTGCACTTGTCTGACTGATGAAGGGTGAAGGCTCTTTACTGACTCGTGCACATACTGCACATTAGTGAAACCATTTCTAGCTCAGGTGAAGGGACGGCTGCTCCCTAGCACATTGAATAAAGCCTTGGTTGGCAAATTCTCTATTTGCCTGATTATAGCCCTGGAACACAGCGAATCCCAGTTGGAAGGAGACCAGCTGCTCTATCAATACCCTGGGCTTCCCAAAACTATTGCTTCATTTCAGTGGCTGTTTCCAAGAAAGCCAGAGTTTCCATTCTCATCCTTTCTAACATGCCATTGCTTCTGCTTACAACAGAGGTATTTGCCCCCATTCTGTCAGGTTAAAGAGAAAAGCCCCTTCTATTTGTCTCTGACCCTCCTTTCCCTGCTCACTGCTTTGTGTCTTTATCTGTGGAACCGAAATGAGATCACCTGGAAGACAACATAGAGACCTGATAGGGAGGGAGGGGTTATCACAGGGATACAAGGGGGAAAGTAAAGAACTAGACTGAAAGTCCCACAGAGAACACCACAGGGGTGGAGACAGTGAGAGAAAAATGAGCCTAGAGAAAAGAAGAGGAGATGAAAGCAGGAGAGAGGCTGTGAGGCGTGAACTGAGGAGGAAGATGGAAATGTACAAACTGGATTACAGACTGCACAGAAGGAGCTAACCTGAGGGCTTGCACAGCTTCTTCCCCTCTGCACCTCTATTAGAGCAATTGAAACTGTCTTAAGAGCAGTGCTGCAGAAGTGGCTTGGGCAAACCCCTATTCCCCTCAACTACTTAGTCTTGACCCAGCTGTACTTTTCATGATTTCAGAAAAGTCCAGTTAACATTTTCTCCTTAATGTCTTTAACTTTCACAGCCACTTCTGCAGTTTGTTATCACAGCCAAGATCACAAGTGCCAAAACATGTCATGAAAGGCTTCGTGCAAAGGGGCTGGTTACAACAAGAGGGAGGAGCAGGAAGCTTCAGGGCCTTTGCCAGGCTTTCCATACTTCTCAGGTTTCAAGGGTTCACTGGATTCAACCTTCTAGTAGACTGGAAGGGTGTCTTGAGGATCTTTCAAACAGAATCTACATGCTGGATCCTTCTCTGAGGGTTGCTCAGAAAAACAGGAAACAAGGAGATGCTTCTTTTCTATTGCTTTGTAAACTTTTGTGATGTATGTGCAATAAGTTAATCTCAGTAGGTGGCTAAGGGCTACTTAGCTACGGGAATGTGTCCTTGGCATGATTTCATTGAAATCAATCTAGTAAAACCAGGGGTGAAGTTGGCTCCAACCTCTTCTAAATCCATAGTTTATCTCTTCCTGATAGGAAACAGCAGCTAGTAACTCACAATGTTGTTGAAAACATTCACAGCAGGAATCAGTCAGATAAGGGACTCACATAGTTCCAACCTGTGTTCCACAGTGGCCTACAAGAATCCATATTTTTAAGCTGAAAAATAACCATATTTGTACAACAGTCATTCTGACTAATGAGCGTCCAGCCAGTGAAAGGGGTTTCATCTTCAGGTAAAGAAATCTCATGTCTGAAGTAGCTGATAGAGGTGCAATCATGTGGTTTGATCACACGTTAGGAGCCCTAAATTCTAATCCCGATGCCCACTTGGGGAAATCACTGCATATTCCTGGCATTCATTTTCTCTCACTTGTAAAAATGGGAGGCTGATTAATTAGTGCCTGCTGAAGGGTTCACAAGGGCCATTCACTTTATTACTACATTTTTAAAAATAACTTATCTTAACCTAGCACCAAGTCTGCCTCAATCCCACCGCGCAGCATTCAGCAATTTCGCAGCTCCTATACCCAGCATGGATTCTCTATTCACTTACAAGTTCCCTTTTGTTGACAAAAGAGCAGGGCTGCCTTACGCACACATGCACAGAAGGACTCTTGAGACTGAGGAAAAAGAAGGGAAACTTGTGCAGTTTTGTTTCTGCCCTGACTGCATGTATTCTTGGAAAGGGGGTGAATGACAAGTGAAAAGAGGTCTGCAGAGAAGTACTATCTTTCCTTAAAGAAAGTAGCATAACTGAGAAAAAAAAAGAGAAGCTTCTGGGAACAAAAGAAAACTGTGTACTTTTCGACAGCTATCCCAAGGAGGTTATAGTAGCATCACCATGCAGTCATTGCTTCATGGACTTGTTGGGATACGACATCTCCTTCTGTCACTGGAGATTGGTCCAGATGTTAAAAGCTACACCCCACTTAGGGCACTGAATTTGATCATGACAAATTCTGGGATCACGTGTGATGTCCAGCAACCTTCACACCGTGCAAACTGAGTGCCAGTCATAATGCTCCAGGTCATTGACACTGGGGTTGCATTTTACAGCCTTTTTGTGGTCGTTTTACACAGCCGTGAGTGTTTATCCCAGTGTTTAGACAACAGACCGTCCAACTTTCTGGATTTAATACAATTCTATTTTATGTGATACCAGGAAAAACTTTAGGTCCCTCCTTTTGGTTGTAATTTCAGTAATCTGCCATCTAACCTGGTAGTGCCCATGTACACCAACTCCTGCAGAATGGGGAACAGTTTCGCCATAGGACACCCATGCTACCTCCTTTCACCTAAGGGCCCGGTGGGATGGCTGATTTGGAGTTCTGATGATGTGCTGTTTTGTTATTCTCCGTAACCATGTTACATGTGCTTCAGACGAATTTGCTGGGATAGGACCTTCTCCCAAGTTCAAGGGGAGCGATCACCACTTTTCTGGCTAGGTATTGCTTTCTACATATAGGCAGTAGAATCCTTTGCTTCACTTGGCTCTCTGGAGAGAGTCATTTGGGGAGAAGGGAGGCAGTGAAATAGTTTGATGGATGGCATCAACTTACATGCCCCAGGAGGATTCCATATGTTTTTAGCAGATGTTTTACAAGTTATGGCAACACAACTGGCTGTGTTGAAACAAATTGCAGGGTGACCATCTAAATGTTGTCAGGAGTGAAGTTTTCAACACTTCCATCTGCCCCCTGGCAGTTACTGCTTTTCTCTGTAAATATCTGTGAACTACATACCATATCTTTGTCAGAAAAATCACGAAGAACTCTAACTGTCCAATAAAGTGTAGTTTAATTGGAACATCTCAAGGAACAATAAACCCTGAAGCTATGTTTGTTAGTTTTCTTTTTTTTTTAAAAAAAGAGAAAGGTGCTTTGTAAAATCTTAGGAGAATAAAAATAGCTTCAGGATTTTAGCGTCAGCTGGAGTTTTAAAAGTGCATTTGAGCCTCCTCCCTTTGTGTTATAAGAGAAGGGCAAATGCCAAGAAGCATCAAAACATTTGAGGATAGATATTTGGATGACTAAGGCACTTGTCTGGGATCCAGGATCTCCTAGCTCATGTCCACAGACTCTAGTACTTCTTCAGCATTCATTCTTGGAGCCTCAATTTCCCATTTGTAAATGGGGATAACTGTTCCTCTATATTTGTCTCTCTTGCCATATTTAAACGTGTAGGGGAAAGGGACTGCAGGGTTTCTGGTACAATGGGGCCCTCCGTTTTGCTTGTCCTTAGTGAAAACTACTAAAAAAAATTGTGGGAAACAAAGTTTGTTGCTGTGTAGTGTTCAAGAAGTACAGAAAAAGCACATCTGCAGATTTCAGAGGAAATATGAATGCTCCTTCTCAAAGGATGTACAGTTGGAAATCTTGGGGTTTTGGCATAAGCTCCATTTTAGGAAACTTAAGAAAAAAAAGCAAACAGTGGACAAGATATCTTCTGGATTTTTTTTTTCAGTTCAGTAATATACAACTTTACCTGTTGTTAGCAGTGGAGATGGCTATCATCTTAAATACATTCATTTTAAAAGCATCCCTTCAATGCTGAATATTAAAATTATTACAAAGAATTCTTTTAATTGAGATTTTTCTGGGCAGAGTCCAAGGGTTCATTCAATCGTTGCTTCTGGAGTTCTGGTTTTAGGCACCACTGCCAGTTCCTTTGTGTAATCTTGCGACTTCAAAGCCAAGGAAGGAGGGAGGTGGGCAGGAAAGCATTTAGGAAAATTATGTCTACCTATTTGAGCATCTCAGTGAGCACCAAGTGTTGTTCGTGCATTGCATAGTCTTAAGAAGAGCATGTCTTTTGCCCTAGAAGCCTGCTTCGAGTCTTGTGGTCTGTGGGTCTGAGAGACGTGAGAAGGTCATATGTGAAATGATGACAAAACATGCTTTGTCACTTCAGAAAAACGTACATGTATGTTACCATGTGATCAAGTAAACGTGAAAACAAAGTTGGGAAAAATAAGTCTGTAAATGAATATTCAAAATGCAGCTTAGTTTTTGATTTAAAAAAAAAAAGAAAAAAACCAAAACTACCTTGGCAAAGCTGCACGAGGGCCTGTGATATTTTTTTCTGCAAAATGTTAGTTGTTGCTTGGATGAAAATGATTGGGAAATGCTGATATTGACAAAGAAACCAACTCATAAACAATTTAGCTTCAAGTTTTCCCAGCTGAGCCTGGGAAAGCAAAACTGGGTTGAAAAATACACTGGCAAGGTTTTAATTATGATTTTAATAATGAAGCTTGAACAAACCTCTCGCTACCAGTACATCAACTGCCCCCTCATGCTGTTTTCCCAGGCCTGATGGAGGGGCCCTGGGAAGGCAGTCGGATAGCAGATGAGAGAGCATACTGATCCGTGTAACTTCAGTCAGCACTACAAGTGCTTGACATTTCGGAAAAACAAGATCGCTTACTTTGCTGTCTTTATCTGGGAGCAGGTGATCAGGTTCAGACAGTCAGTTTGTCATCTTAAGCTCTTTGTGGCTAAGACCTTGTTTGTTTTGCACTCTCAGAAGTGCCATTCAGTCTCATGGCAGAGTTAATAACACTGCGTGATTTCTACCGAGCACAGATTGCTCCTGGAATGCGCCATGGTTGTCTGGAAACGGAGTGGTACTCAGGTTCCAGCATGCAGATGCCAGAGAATTTCCTTCTGCCCATCTGCCTAGGCGATGAGCTGGGCTGTGTGGCAGTCCAGCTCTAGGAACCACAGCCAAGCTGGATCGTGGTTGGATTCCTGCTTTATCCGCCTTCACAGCAAATTGGGAAAGACGTTAGTCGCACTCCTGAGAGAGAATAATAGGAAAAGAAAGGGAGCAGTCTGAAGGCAGAGGAAGCGGGAGGAAAGGTGGGGAGGCTGAGGAAGGAAGCAATGGGGAAACTGTGAGGTTGAGAACTAAGATGTGAAGCACAGACAGGAAAGGGTTCGTAAGTAATGGGTTAGCTGTATGGAGTGAAATTCAATTCTCTCAAAATCCATACAGTTACACCAGTGAGGAACCTGCCCCGATTTGTTCATGGCCTCCCAACGTTGCCGTTTCTGCTTCCGAAAGCTCAGGCCTATCAGAAGTGTAATGGAGAGACTATTGGGATTACGATACACATGATGTAATGTTGAAGGGGCAGACCCCTCAGACGGTGGGAGGGCTGCAGCTCCAGGCACTTCTGAAACAGGAGAAAGTGGCTTCAGTGTTTTGGTCTAAACCATGGAACTATTTCCTTGTTCTGATTTCATTTCAGCGATGTATTTATCAGAAAACAAGTAAACCAGCCCTCTCGCAAGCTTATCTGCGGTAAAACTGGTTTTATCCAAGGTTGCTATTATGCTTTAAGTTCACAGAGGATATACTATATCCTTTACACATAACAAAGAATGTAAACCCCAGCTTTAAATGCAAAACTCAATTCAGTGCTGGCTGGGATTCACAAAGCGGTTCCTTCATGACAGTGAAAGCACTATAAACTCGGGAAGCTCATTTTCAATAGTGGCCCCTTAAATTGCACAGTTGAGCCTGTAAGAGCACTATTGTGTCTATGCGAGCATGTGGAAGATTTGAAAGCTGGGGTCACATATAGTTGACTTTTGTTCATTTACAAAACAGCTTCATAGAATCAGGATGGAAAACAGAAAACACATATATAAGTCTTAGGATACATTGCCCTGTACTTTTTTCCAAAATATCAGAATAATGATGTCACTGGAGGCGGGGGGGGAAGGGAGGCAGTTGTTGGAAAAATGCCAGGAGTGTCCCTGATGAGGAAGAGATCTTGTCTATCGAATCTGGAGCTGTTTATAACTGTGGTGTTTTGGGCAGGGGTAAGCCGACTGAGTTTCCTAGAAACCCTCTGCATGAGATCTGTGCGTTAGGCCACAAAACAGGGGTAGGAGTCGGGCGGCTGGACAGACACACGCACGTTTTTGTGGTTTATCCACCGGGGACACAGCAAAATTGCCTGGCCTGCGGGGCCGTGAAATGGTCCTGTGCAGGGGTAAATGTGTGATTGTTACGGGGGAGTGCAGAGGGAGGACCAGCGGAGCCCAGTTTGACAGGTCCGCAGAGCACAAATATAATCCCTGCCTGAAAGAGCCATGATCTGCTGCTCAAGGGGTATGACAAGCCAGCCTCCTGGAAAATAGCACTCTCAGTCCTTTGCAAAGGAATCAGATGAGGAACAAGGCTATTACCTCGTGTCAAACTGTGTCTAATAAAGAAATGGAAATCCCCTACTCTGCCACAAAGACCAAGGAGAGCTAGGATCATGCTGTGACACAAATAAATGAATAGTGAAACAGAAATGGAAAAACACGGGCCCAGACATTACAAGAAAATATCAGACCTTGAAATGATTGCCTGTCTTAAGCAATAGACTATAACAAAACATACGTTGCAAATATGATCTGGTTGTGTAATCTAGTTTCGCTGTTACACGGAAATGGATTTGGGACCATAACTGTTAAATTCTATGTGTATGTCCTTATTTTTATATCACATTAGGAAAAAAAGAAAGTCAACGCCAACAAATATCTGCACCTGGGGAGCCTTGTAACTGTTCATTACCAGATATATGAGGCATTAGCAGAGATATTTATACAGAGATGCAGGCGCATCTTTTTTCCTTTGCACTGCACTGTTAGACATTCATGCTGTCTCTTATTCTTCTAATAAGCTTTGAAGGTCCAGATCTGCATCCCCCATCTTGTAGAGCATCATGAAATAAACAGGACTTCTTACCAGCACAAGGACCCCTCTGCATAGGACCACTTGCAGGATCTGGTCTGTGCAGGATCACAAATTCTTTGGTGTTATCTCTGCCGTTACATGTGACTGCAATGTTCAATTTCTAACGCCCTTGCTCCTGAGCTATTGATTGTTACTGAGAGTAACAGCGTTGCTTCTGCACGCTTTTTCCTCCCTCAATTTCTTTCCCTCCAACCTAGCAAGTACTTTTGTGAGCATCAGGACCAGTGAAGTGTGATTTCCCTAGGGGACAGTGGAGTTGAACTCCCCTGTGGATTCCCTGGTGTCTGTTGGACTTGGGATACAGTTGTCCTATGTGCAAGAACAGTAAAAGAGATGACCTCTTCTACACAGTTATCTATTTTTTTTCTGAAATTTGTGGTTGTCAAACTTAATTGGAATTGTTCAGCTGGCTCAGAAATGACTGGCATGCACACAGAGCACAACTGCACAAGCCGTACTTCCTTAGGAAACCAAGCTTAGGAGGGTCGGCTTCTCCCGTGTCACAAACATGGGCTCTTCATGCGGTTTGGGATGCATTTTTGACAGGCTTTCCAATCCTGCAGTGTCGTTCTTTGTTTGAAGTTTCTCTGAGAGATCTCCGAACGAATTTAGGCAGCTCTTCTCACTAAGATACCGGTCAACAAGTGACCTCCCACCTTCCTGGTCTCTTTCTTTCGCATCCCGGGGATCATTCCCTGTGCATCAGAAGCCCATCAAGCGTTACGGGGGCACCCTGGGGACGGGGAGTTGGCACCTCTCCTCCCTCCGCTGTCTCCTGCGAGCCCGGCGGGCTCAGGACTCACCCCCCCGGCGGGGGAGGGTCGCTGGGGGTGTGGGGGGGTACCCCTGGTCCAGCTCCGCACCCCCGAACGGCCGAGCCGGGGCACAGTACGCGAGGGACGAGTCCCCAGGCTGCCTTTGGCGACTCCGGCCGAGGGCACCCGGGGAAGTTTTGTGGCGAGGGACGGGGCAGACCGAGCGGGGCAGGCGGGGGGCGGGAGGAGAGCGGGGCGGCGGAGCACGGGCAGCGGCGAGCGGGCGGGGCCGTGCCGGGCCGGGCCGAGCCGTGCCGGGCCGGGCCGGGCGGGGGCGGGGAAGGGGGCACGGCCGGGAGGTGGAGCCGGCTGCGCTGGCGGCTCTGGCGCTCCGCGGCTGCCGGGCACGGGGCGCGCACGGCAGTGGGAGCCCAGCGCCGCCGGGAGCCGCTCGCTCGCCCGCCCGCCGCCAGCTTGGTCTTGTCCCCCGAGGATCCGCCGCCGCCGCCGCCTCCGCCTCCGCGGGAGCCCTCCTGCAGCCACCGGCAGGTAAAGAGCCGGGGTTCGCTTCTCCGTGCCCCGGCTGTGCGCGGCCAGCCCTGCCGAGGGTCCCGTCCCCCCGCCAGGGGTGCCGGCTGCGGCTTGGCACCGCGCCGCCCTCCCGCTGCCCTGGGACGCGCGGGGGTGCCCGGCCGGGGGCACCCGGGGGAGGGGGTTCGGCTCCCCCCGCCGCCGCCGCCGCCTCGTTTCCCCGGGGGTGGGTACGGGAGCGCCGTGGCTCCCCGGGGTGCTGGGCGTGCAAGTTTCTGGGGGCTCAAATGCCATCCCGCCCGGCAGTAAGGCCGGTAAGGGAGCTGGCGGGGGAGGCTCCCCGGCAGCCCGAGCTGCTGAACGCCGCCCCGGGGTCGGGCCCCGGGGGAGCCTCCCGTGGTTGGTACCCGGGAGCGTCTCGGGAGTCTCGGAGCCTGCCCTCAGTATTTGGGTATTTTAATTCCCCCGTGCCTCAGCCCCCCAGCCCCGCTCCGGCAAGCGGAGGAACCGCTGGGTGTCTGGAGGCTGTGCCGGGGGCGCTCTGCCGCGCCGCCGTAGCGTTTTGGGGGTGTGCCGCCACCCCTGAAGTTTGGGTGAGGAAGGTGGGAGAGTTCCCCGTGTTTCTGACTTCAGCCCAGGCCGGTAGGAATTTTCTCTTTCACACTTTGCTGGTGGGCAAACTGCAGTCACGCCACCCTGGGTCGGTCCCCGCTTTCTAATAGAGATTTATAGCTGCAACAAACGCCTTAGTGAGGTACCACCCCACCGAGATGTGTGGGGTTTATAAACTGTACAGCTGGGCGCTTAAAGTTTTATCATAACTTTTGTATTTAAATGTTGGAGTGAGCGAGTAGGCAGCGTTTTCAGATGCACTGCACTTGGGTGGTTTTCTGTGAAGTCTGGTAATTGTAATTTCTTTTTTTTTCTCTAGCACTCCTCTCAGCAATTAGTAAGCTCAGCCTGATTACTGCTTGTATTTCTATAATAACAGAAAATTTGAACACAATTAATAGACTCTAGGCACGTATTTCACTGAATAGCCAGTGGCTACCAAAGCTACTTGGGCAGAAGTGTGCTGGAGATGGCTGTGTGCCTGGCTGGGTATACGCAAGTTGTGAGCATGGGCTTGCCCTGGATTTTTACTAGTGGGTAAAAAGTGTGTGGAGTTATTAAAGAGTTGTCTTAATGCAACAGGATGTGTCCAAGTGTTTGATAGATTCTACCAGTAAAATGATTATTTTGGTATTCAGTGCTTTTGTAAGGAGCGGCAGTTGTTCTGTCTCAAAAGTACACAAAGTGAGAGCAAATGTTAGGGATGTCATTGGGAGAAATAGATGCGTTCTTTTTCATAATTTGGGGGGAATCTTCCGAATTTGACTGTGTAGCATAATGTACAGATGCATTTCTTTATCATCTGCTTTCACTGAAATATTTGTATAGTATGTTAAAATGATTCAAATGTTTGACCCTCCCTGGAAGGCAGTTAATGTTTCTATATTTGTTGTGGCCGAGGTACAGCTTTTGTTGGCGTAAGCTAAAATACCATGCAACAGAGTTGCCATGAATTTAGGCGGCGGGGGGGGAGAAGAGGAAAGGAAGAGCTTTAACTTTTCTGAGATATTCCAGACTGCCAGCAAAATCAAGACAAAATTCCTACTGATTGTCCCACTCTTTCTGCAAAGCAGACCTTTCCCACAAATTGCTTAACCTCCCCAAGCTGCTGTGGGTTTAAACCCGTGAGAGGTGCAGGTGAACGGGTAGTTCCTTGGGAAAGGGACAGATGGAGGTGAACCATCGGTTCACCACCCTCGGGGCTGNGGGGGGGGGGGGGGGGGGGGGGGGGGGGGGGGGGGGGGGGGGGGGGGGGGGATGCACCGGGCTGGGACGCGTCCCCCCGGGCCGGGGCCGGCTCCCAGGGAGGAGGGCTCGGGTGGGTGATGCTGGCGGTTTCCACGAGAGGGCTTTCTTGCTGTGCGGTGTCAGCGCGGCTCTTCCAGCAGAGCCTCCGCTTGCCTCCTAGGTACGGAGGAGCGAAATGAACTTGGGGGTGGCTTTCGCTCACGGGGTGTTTCAGGTTTCCTTTGTAAATTACGGGGAAATCCCTTCAGTCCCCCTGGGGTGTAAGGATAAGACATCCTGGGAAGAACACCAGTCTTCCGTTTCCAGGCTCGGTTAAAACTTAGAACGGATCCCAACAACTTAATTTCCCCACAGTGGAAAGCAAGAAGAGGCTGAGCGTGTTTTTTCACAAAAGAGAAATGGGGTCTGAGTGTTTGCATCCTCGCCTCAGTTGATGGCAACGAATGACTCTATCCTGGCGTGATCTCATTTTTGGCTGCTTTAGCATGTATTATACTTCTTAGGGTGGGGCTGGGCAAAAGGGAAACGGGAATCATTGTGTGCGTATGAAAATGCTGAGCTATCCTTAAGTCCTTTGCCAAGTTGCCTGTGTGGTGTTTAATTCAAATAATTTCATACACCCAGCATTGCAGGTCTGCTTTAAAATGCAGAAACTGTATCTGTAATCGGGAATAGTATTGCTGTTCATAAAACATGAGTAACATCTGTTCCTGTGACTTCAATTTGTTTCTCTCTTCTTGGAATAACCAAGTTGACAGCTCAGACAGTCAGGTTTAATGTCCTGTGCTAAACCTTTGGTCCTGCGTCCCGTGGCTAATTGTGACTCACAGAATCAATAAACCCAGCTCCTGCTCCGCCGCAGCGGCTCCACAGGGGAGCGGGAAGGGCTTCAAGCCACCTCACCGTGTGGAGCTGGTCCCTGACAGGAGATGATGGTGGACAAATTAGGGTTTCTGTAAAACTAGGTCTATCATGTGCGCTTGCCGCTTTGAGTGCGGCAGAGCTGGCTGGGATCTTGGCTTTCTCTCAGCATTAGGGCTGAGCAAGTGAGAGAGTGGGTCTGTGCTGCTGTAGGGGTAGTATTTTCCCTCCTAGCACCTTTTATCTAGTCTTAATCTATCCCAGGTTGAATACTGTAGGCAGTTGAAGCACAGCCATCTCATGCTTTGATGTGTTTATTGGCTCTAGCATCTCATTCTCTTGCCTTTTTTTTTTCCTTTTAAGTTAGGTTGCTCTCTTCCAACTCCACCTCCCCAAACAAAAAAAATTAGAGCAAAGGAGGAAAAAAGTGAATTAAGTGACTTCGTATTTTTGTGAATGGGTTTTCCTGCTTTGCCCCTGCCTTCCTCGCTGCCTTCTGTAAGATCCTTCATAATTAAAATATTATGACTATCCTTATGGTAGCCCTTCACTCATGGCAAGGATCCTAATTTGACGTCAATGCAAAAATACTAGTTTCTGGCATAAGGGTAGATGACATTTCATCGGCTAGTACATNTTTTTTTTTTTTTTTTTTAAACCACAGTGCTAAGACCATATGGGCAGATAATGAGTTTAAGCTGATAAACAGCTTACAGATTTGCCCAAATAAAGGACTTTCTTCCTAGAAGACACATTTTCTTTTAAAATAAATAATGCAGTTCCTGTGTTTTTATTTAATTATCTTGAGTCCTGTCTGTTCTCACCAGGCTGCAGGAAAACAGACACAACTGCTCTGGGAACAGAAGCTACTGGATTTATGAGGCCGTGGGTCTTATGTGAGGAAGAAGTTGAAAAGAGAAGTTCAGATGCTACAAAATTGAGGCTTAAGGTGTATAAATAAGCAGATGGTGGTCCAAGTTGTATTTGGGGAGTTCTGTGAGGTAGTGCATAGTTCTTGCGGTCTTGAAGATGACTCATTGCATGAGGTGGTAGTAGGTCCGAGGTCTGTTTGGGAGCTATAATTAAACCAGATGAGTATCTGTACTCCTTGCTAATCCTGTGAGACTGCTGAAGCAGTCCTTGTTTCATGGTACTGTTGCAAGATAAACTCTACTTCTTCTTTTTCAAGAGTTTTTGACTAGTGCCAGTATGATTTTTTTCTTTTTTTTTTTTAAATAAACCTTAAACTGACTTATCAATAAAATGTGGAGAAAAGATTTTTTGATCCATTTTTTCTTGTTGGTTTCTAAGGAAAAAAAACACAAGTAGTACAGTAAGGGTTGGAAAGTAACTTGCTTTGGGAAGTGGTGGTCTTGGTTTTGAGTCTTTATTTTAAAATGACAACCAAAGCAATGTATTTGCATGAGAGGGAAAAGCCTGTGTATTTCTCCCCTAAGATGCATAGGAATGAACTGTTTGGTATCTGAAATTGCTCATTCGCTTTTAGCTATTTCTTAGGAGTTGTCTTTTTTTATTTTTTTTTTCTTGGAAACAATTGCTAACCTTAATTCAAAGTAGCAAACGAAAGAAGAAAATCGTTGTACAGAAAAATCAGTCAAGACAACTCCATTCCTTCTCATGATGTTTATTCCTGCTAAAATTTCCTTAAATATTTTGTGTTGTCTGTTCCCTCCCTTCCCACCACTTCTCAGCCCTGGAAAGATTGCTGGACTTTAATTGGATTTCATATGAGGATATTTTCCAGATGTCTAGAGCTTTGCTTTCTGATGGTCGCTGCTATCTCATTTGTAACTGATATGACAGCAGAGTTGCATTTGGTCCTACCGTTCCTTATGAGTGCATGGTTCAGCATTCCTCTCGTGTCTGTTCCTTCCCCTACACCAGCATTTCTTATTTTCTTTTCTCTGCTCTCTGCAGTCTTGAGTTTTCAAAATGGTGAATAAGTTATCCTATTCCTTTGTTCCAAAGGATTCGTGTGAATTCAGTGCCCGCTGAATAGTTGATGGGACTTTTTTCTATATATTTCTTTTTTCCCGCCCTCCAACCTCTTGCCTTGGAGCATTTAGCAGCTGCTTTGCTGTTTATCATTTCTGCATTGGTAAAGATCTGTCATGGGCTAATTTAGTATAAATTGCCTGAGACTGAAAGAAGTGGCCATGGTAAGGCGGTGCATTGATCTTATTTTTGTTAACAACACCAGCTGCTAAAACAGTTTGTCAGCATGTTTTTATTTATTTTTGCACAGATAAGAGGGAATTTGCTTCTGCACCTCTGCCACCTTCTGTTCTCTAGGAATGGGCTTGAAGGATTTCCATTTTCCCAAAGTTTATAAGCAGCAGCATGCGCTCTCCAGTACAGTGCAGCTGTGCTGGAGGTGCTGTCCTTCATTGGTCTTCTTCAGAGCTGGAGGCAGAGAGGCTCAGTATCCTGGTGAGTTGTGTATGTGTGATTTTTGGATCTGGATTGCCTCTGCAGGTGTCTTCATACAGGAATCCTCAGATGACCACATGCCTAATGTGGATGCTTCATATTTGGTGGACTGGGACTAGACTTACAATATGCAGTGGATATTACATGACAATTGAGGGTATTCCTGTGGTGTTGTGTTGCCCCCACTAAATTCGGTTAAAAGAAAACCAAACCCAGTATCTTGTCATTGTCTTCCAAGATGATGGAAGTGGGTTTTTGACCATCGCAGGTTTTTAGCATGTCTTGTTTCTGCACAGGATCCCTTATGTCTGTGTAGTCCCTCCAACGTGAATTCCAATGAATGGTAAGTCTTTGGGGGGGGTCTTATCATTTAGGGCTTTTTTTGGCCATCAGGATGTTCCCTTTGCTATATATTTACTAAATAAACCTGTTGTAAAACGGAAGTTTCCAGCTACTTGAGAAATAAATTGAAAGGTCACTGTAACAGAAGAGTGAATTATCAAACCCAAAAGTTGTCCAGTTTTTTTAGACCAGTGTATCACTTCAGGAAGAAACAGAGGGTGCTTTTGATGAAATAAACAGCGCTGAAACTGAATCTTGTCCATGTGCGTGATACTATGTGGTTCTGTGATTATTAAAGGGGCTGCGTGATTTTGTGAGTTAAGGCTTAGGTCTGAGCTTGCTCAGCTTAGCTGTTGATTGTGTTTAGTTAGTTCGTCACTGTTCCTGCCCTTCTCTCTCTCCCGTTCAGCTGGAGCATAGCCATGTTAGAGACGGACTTTCTTGGGGTGTCTGCGGTGGTGCCTAGTGTGATCCGGATTTTGCCCCGGTTAGTCTTCAGAAAGCAGTGTGACAAGCATCCTCTTTGCCCCTGATTTCTGTGATGTTAGCGTCAGCGCAAAATCTTACAGTGGTTGTTGATCCTGGGGAAGTGGAACCGAACCAAGCTGCTAATGTGAAAAGTCATCTAGTATAGCAGAGATAATAATAGCTCTTATATTCTCTCAAACTTCTCACTTGAGTCATAAAAAACTTTAAATACTTTTTATGCCGCTCCAGATGTCTGGAAAACCAACAAGACAGATGAGCGAAATGGGGTATGGGACCATATGGTGACTTGTTGACTGTGGGTCAGTGGCACAGCCTGGCAGCGGCTCAGGAGCTTAGAGCTGTGTATATTGTGCATGATTACAGTAGCGACTGTTTCTGCAGCTCTGTGCCTCTCATAAGGCTCAGAGCTGAAACTGTAAAGCTAGCAGCTTTTTTCATGGCCCAATGCCCAGTTTGATGAAGGGTGATTTTGGTCATGTGGCTAGACATACGTATTTATGGCCCTGTTTCATCTGTTGAATTTAATCTGTTGGGGTATTTTTAACGTTATTATGGAAACAGTTACTATATTTACTCCTTATGAAAAGCTCAGTGTATGACACTCCATGAGGAGGGAGTTTTTAGAGTAATAAAGATTGCACTAAATGATGGTGTCTACACTTCTTCAGGAAAAAATGGACTAAATGAACTGACTGGCAGTTTGCCTGTTCTTGAGACACGGACCTCACAGGGCACTGAAATGGAACACGCTATGCTGGGAAAGCAACAGCAGGGTTTGTTCTTGGCTCACTTGATGGCACATCTCATTTTCTTGGGGAGCGAAGAGAACCAGATCTTCTTGTACAGAGAGAGCTTATGCCCATAATGGGCTGGTTTCTCAGACCCACCGAGAACCTGTTTCTTACGGAAGTCTCCGGGACGTGTGGGTACCTTCCAGATGAACTTCTCAAAACCTGCTGAAAGAATGAGATAGCAGTATGGAAATTTAGTGGATTTTGGAATGGGAGTCACTGTCACTGTTGTCGATGTACTTTATTTCTGTAATCATTTGAAAACAAAATGCTTTTTGATGTCAGTCTTGATGATAATAATTGGTGGAGCTTAATAGTGATAATAATGTGGTTGGTCCACAATGGACATGTAAGAGAAATACTTTATTCTCAGTTATTGAATGTCTCAAAATGTTCTTAAGAGGGTTGGACTTTGGATCTGATGTATTTTTTTAACTGCTCACCACCCTTTGGCTCTGTTAATGTCAGAGGGGATTCTCGGAGCTGCTTAGAATGAGGCGCTTATTTTGTGTTGATCAACAAAGCTTTTGCTTCCGATGGGAATATGGCTGAAGCATAGACACATAACAGGGGTCTTCTAGAGTTGCACCAAGCTGTTTTTCAGAATAAGATACAGGAAAAGCTGAAACCTAATTCTGGAAATGCTCGAGGCACAACGCTGGAAGCACCAATATATCTCTTTGACGTATGTTTTTCTTTGGCAGCCTGAGAATTGATGTGATGAATGACTCTGGCTTCACAGTCTTGAAAAAAGACCTTCCAAAGTGATAAGGATTTCAGCTTACAGTGATACTTGCCTAATTAAAAACTGATTCTTTTCTTTTAAATGTTAAGGGAACATCATTCAGGAACAACAGTCTGATGACATTAAGAACAGGGCTTCTCAGACACTGGCTGGATTGAGAGCTTTTTGGGTTTTTTTGTTTTCTGTCTTTTTTTTTTTCCTTTTTCACTGTGCTGAAAGGAGCAGAAGGTTTCATGCTTTGCATTTGTTGTGTTCGTATTTTGATACTGCAGTGCGGAGAGCTTGGCAGGAGAAGAATCAGACTTTAGTTTAAAAACATCTATTTTCTTTGTTAATGCCGCTGCAGATAGTTCCAAGTTTCAGTTGGTAGTGGATTTCTTGTAGTATTTCTGTAATGTGATGCTCTTTGGGAACAGCTTTGAAGCTCTGTGCTAGCTTTGGGGAGCACAGGGCTTTGGGAGGGGGGTTGGACTCTCACTCCCAAGTCCTGTCACTGATTTTACCGCTCAGAACTGAGAGGTGCAAATGCCAGCATCACTAACGTCGACCTGCTGTAGAGCCTCTTTGGCTCTGGGAAAGTTGCGTTGCTTTTCTGAGCATCTGTTTCACCAGCTGTGAAAATGAAGACAGTACCCTCAGCATGTGGGTATGATGAACATTCTTGTTAGCTAATCTCGGCAAAGTGCATTGGAACTGTGAAGTGTCACGGGTGGTTGTTTGAAAGTGTGAAGGTTTAAAATGGTGTAAGCCACAAGCTTGCACCTTTGTTAGGGAAGAGAAGTACTCGCTGGGGATCCCTCTGGGGCAACAGGGGCAAAGGGTTTGTGGGAAAGAAGAGGAATTTGCCTATGATGGAGGACCTGAGTGAGAATTATGCCTCATTCTAACCTTTTACGCAAGGTCTAAATGGATTTACTTGGAGCTTCATAAAGCACCTGTCCAGGGCTGGATTTTGCCCTCATACCACAGGGTGATGCAGTTGCATTCCCTTTTGTTGTTTTTCCAGCCCTGCCNGCCCCCCCCCCCCCCCCCCCCTTGGTTTTTATGATCAAAGTTCCATTCTTTAAAGATGTGCCAATGCCTTGTAATAATGCTCAGAGGATCCCCTATGGGGAACAGTTCTGATTAGACACTGAGGAATTATTTAATTCTCTTCATACTTCTTACTATTAGGAACATCTTGTTGATAAAAGGTGTGGCTTTTTTCTCTTGCTGTTACTACTTCTTCTTTGGCTCTCCTCCTCCCCAGACACTATACTCGTTCTTTATGCTCTCCCGTTGTCTCATCTTATATAAACTTGGTTCCTTGGTTCTTGCTTTCAGTTCATTCTTTTATCTTCTATAGCACTCAATGAATGCTTGAAAATAATAAATATTAATAATAGAGGTCTTTGAACCAGCAGGTTCTTTGCTGCTTAAACTCACCTTTTCCTGCTGCTTATCCCCTATTAAAAGTTGCTGTAATCTGCAGATTGTAGCTGTAATAACTTCTGCAGCAGTGGCTGGGTTTGTGACAAGTGTAGGATTATAGCTCCAGGTGGGGAAGTGGCAGCGGGAGCAGAGATCCTCAAAGGCACAAAGATGTTGTTTCAATTGAAATATTCTGAGCAATAAAGAAAGACAAGCCAAAAAATTTAGTGTGGGAATACAGCTATTTATCTAAATAGCTCTTCTTACACAGGTTTCCATGGAGTGTCAGTGACCTATATAGGAGAATCCTGTATTGCCCATAAAATCTTATAGAATCATAGAATTGTTTAGGTTGGGAGAGACCTTAAAGATCATCTAGTTCTACCCCCCCTGCCATGGGCAGTGACACCTTCCACTGGACCAGGCTGCTTTTAGAAGGGGGAAAGCATTCTTTCTGGAGAGCGTAGTTTCAGAAGGCTGTGCTTTTGGAGATGCTTTCAAGCCAATTTACAGGAAGTGTCTCAAAGCAGCAAGACAAACTGAGATACATCTGTAATATTACTGTATGTTTTCTTTTAATTCCCTCCGCAGACAGGTTTACCTCTCCTTAGAGCTACAGGGAAAAAAAAATACTGTCTGCCCAAGTGTGTAAAGTTGTCCACATAATGTCCAGGCCAGGCTCCAAAGCTTTTACCACACACATACATACACGCACGTACTCTCTTGGACATCAGCAACATTTTTACTGTCTCAAATCACACAGACTAAGGAACGAATAAAGTAAACGGGAACGGAGTGTGTGAGGTTTTCCTACCACACCTCCTTCCCTTTGTTTAACAACACAAGCTACCGGTTTAGGAGAAGAAGAGAGAATACTGAGGTGTCAGGGCAAACTTCAGGAAACCTTATTTGTTTCTTCTACCCCCCGTTGGCTTGCCCCTGCTTTGGGGAGGTGAGCTGTTCCTAAGCAGAGCCTCTGTTGGGTGGGTTGCTTCCAGGCACATGTCTTCAGCAGAAACCACACTAGTTACTACTCGAGGCTGGGACTGGCTGAGAGTTTGTCAGAGAAACAATTTGCCTGCAGAAAGTGCTGATTTATTGAAACCAGTACTGCTCTGTGGGAAAGGGCTGGTCTCCACTCAGTTCTCCTTGGGTGAATTTCTTGCATTTGGGATAGAATTTCTTAGTCAAAACAGAGATGCTGGTTAGGAGCCGAGTGGTTTGGGTTTTTCACCTACGCTGTCACAAATCCAAAACAGCGTCCTGAAAGCAGGTTTCCTACATGCCAGAAATGCGTGTCCTAACCGCAGGACTGCTCTTTTCGAGCACGTGGGGTTTTGCGTGAAGGATTGCAATGTAGATTCCAAATCTTCATCCTTATGTAAAATGAAAAAAATATTTTAAGTCTCAAAAAATGTGGTGAGATAAGAAAGTAACTTCCCATTCAGGTGTCCTTGTGTCTCCCTCAGTGGCCTTGCTGTCTTTCCACGCGGGTTTGCGGCTCCCCTGTCTGTGCTTTTCACAGAGTGGAGCAAAGAATCTTGGGAGACGCTGGCAAAACAACCGGCGTGTCAGTCTCAGGAGGAGAGCGACTGACCCTGAAGCACTGCTGATGTATTTTGGCAGGGTCAAGGCCATACAAGGCCATATAGCTCCTACCCCCCTGCTTTCTCTGAGGAATATTACTAGAAAAGCACCCTTAAGCAGCCAAGGAAAATATAGCTGAACACTGCTGATATGTTTGTGCCTGGGCCATTATTGTTGGGCAGGGTATGAAAAATAATGCTTTGGGCAAGAGAGGAGCTTCCTGGAACAGGATGAAACACTCTCCTGCTGGTTTGATTGCAGTGAGCTCAGCAAGGGCAGGGCTAGCACATGGCTTCAGTAATGGGCCTCTTGCTTCCAGTTGCTTCTCTCCCCCCGTTTTAAGGAGAGGAGAGGAGAAGAAAGTGGTCCTCTCTTCATCCTTTCTTAGTTCTCCTCGAAGAGTGAGGAGATAACAAGAAGAAAGCCAGGAGGGGATCTCAGGTAAGCTAGCTGTGTGCTTAGCCAGGGCGTTTGTTCTCTGTGGTTGCTCTCTGCATCATTGAAGACCCTGGATCTGTTTTCTCCAGGGCAGCTCGGCCACCTGAATCTTGATGCGCTTGCTTGGCTGCCGAGGGGAGCTTTCAGGGGCTTCCTCTGTTTTAAAAGGTGGGATTGCAAAACTGGGGTGCGCGCCTTTACTTGATGTTTGTTCCTCCTCCTTTTGAAAAAGGGGAGAAGAAAAGATGGGGGATTGAAGCTGCATCATTGCATAGGAAAAGACAAAACACTCCTCTTAAAGGCGAAACATTCCGGGCCCTTGCTGTGTATTTAAGGTTTAAATAACAGGAGTTTCCTGTTTCCGAACATCCTCAGATGCTCTCTGCTAACCTGTTTTAAGAAGACTTTTGCTCATGTTGTGGTAGATGAGGAGTCTCAGCTTGCCTTTTGGGTTTTACCCCTCCCTCTCCTTCAAGTCAAAGTAGGAGGCATAAGGTGTGTTTATAGCACGGCGAAGCATGGGGCAGCAGAAAGCCTGAGCTAGTGGAAACCAGAACCAGGATCTCCGTACAGCTCTGTCGGGTTGCAGCACGGAGGAATCCACAACACAGTCAGCTGTGGAACTTCTATAATACCAAAGCACTCCTGGATGTGAGATGAGCTCCCAGGCAGAGATGCAGACGCCAGATAGAGTGTTTGTAAGAACAAATGAACACAGCCAAAGCCTTGCTTTTATGGTGGGGTTCTTCTGGTGATAAATGGGCAGTACTTCTTTTCAAATATTAGATGACAATCATATCTTAGTATTTTTTCACATAAAATTGATCTAAGAAAAAATACTCAAATTAATCAAGTCTGAGTCTTCCATCTTTTATTGAAATATCAGCAGGTTTCTGCCTCTTGTTTCTTCTGGTTACAGTCAATGAAGGAACCTCAAAGGAGCCTCTAAGAGGCTGATTGCTAAGGTTCTGTAAATCCCCAGGAGGATGAAGGTGTTGCTTTTCTTCAGAGGTTTAGGCTGTGCTGTTACTGACAGCTGGCATTTGGGAATTATATAAGACCTTTTTAAGGACTAGACTGCCCACAAAAGTCAGTTTACATCTTCTAATCCATGAATGGTGAGACTTCTTTGCATCCATTTCATGTCCATATTCCATGCATTTGTTAAGTGTATTTAAATTATCAAGAAAAGAAAGCTATTGATCTAAGACTTCACTCTTTTCTTCTTCTTCTGAATCAGGGATGGTGAGCAGAAAAAAAAATTATCAGGTTAGTGTGAAAAAAAATTCCAGTATGTCGAGAACTTACATGTGTGGTTGAGCTGCATTGCAAATTCGTCCTGTTGAAATCAGGACGTACTGCACTAGGATAGTGTTGTGGAGGGTTTGCCAGAACCCACATCAGGGCTGTGTGCCCCAGCTATTCCCTGAGATTGACTTGCAAAATCCTTGCTGTGGCCAGAGCTGTATTCCTGTGGGCTTCCGTGTTGCAGTCTAGGACTGGTCATTTATAGCTGAAGGAGTCTGAAAGAAGCCATGTAGTGGATCTGTGTCCCTTGCATCTGTAGACCGTCCTTTAACACGAAGCTGCAAGCTTCAGCTGGAATCTTTGGTTCTTTATGAAGTGCAACAGTACGGAGTGGGCCCAAACCTTGATTTTTTTAAATGAAATATGATTAAATGTAAGAATGCATGAATCTGTCTTGCAGCTTTGTAGGTAACTCTGTATGGACAAGATTTATCTCTTCCTTGCCCTTTCCTGTTCTACTGTCCCTGAGCTTTTTTCCTTGAGATGAATTCACTATGGTTTAGCAAGGAGGTGGTAAAACAGATGCAGTTGTTGAAACTGATGATAAGGTAATTTTCTCACCCTTCCAATAACTGTAAATGCATTCAAAAGAGGATTTGCATTGCTAGTAGCATTTGTTATTGTGTGTATACTCCTAGACATAAATCAGAGATTGACTGGTGGATAATGAAACAGAGCAGCATGCCTGAGTGTACAGATTGGGCAGGCATCTCCCCTATCCATGCACCAGCCCACCCGAATGAGTCTGTTGCTTGGAATTTTTCCGGCAGATGTAGCCTCTCCAATGTTGTGTCACAGTGATTATCTACCACTTGTTTATTGAGTTTCTGTGTGGTCCACATTATCTGAACATCTCAGAGTTGCAAATGGATTGTATCTTTGTAGCACCTTTTTGAGGCAGAGCACACTGTTTACCAATTCCCATTTTACTGATTTAAGTGAAATCTCAATGCCTTGCTGACGGTGTCACAGGAAACTTGTAACAGACTAGAAAACAGGAAATCTTGCTTTTAAGGAAGAGCCACTCTTTCTTCCTTCATAGCACCCATCCAAATTTTGCTCCTAGAAAAGACATCTCAGGTTTAAAAAATGGGGAGGGAATATTTCCTGTATTATAGGAAGATGTTTCCCAGCTAAATAAATGGCTTGCTTTGCTGTTCTCTTGGAGCCAAATGTCCCATATAGCTCAGTGATATGTTGTGAAAGCCTTCTCTTCTTTTCACTGTGTTAATTGTGCATTTACTAAATTTGCGTAGGACACCTTTTTCTCTGTAGATGAAGCTCTGGTTCGTTGGGGTTTTTTTTGGTTGTTGTTTTTTGTGTGTGTGTGTGTTTTGTTTTGGAGGGTAGGGGGAAAGCTTGGTTGGTTGTTTCTCTATGAGAAACAAAGATCTTCTGAAGTTTTGGAAGGACTGTGGGGGGGCAATTCTTACCTCAGCCAAAATAGTCAATATTTTGTGGTTTGGGATATGCATTAGAGTGTGGGAGACTATACAGGTCGTGGCCTTGGGATCTGAAACTCCTTTTTCTGCCTCCTACTTCAGCGCACTCACTGCTACTCTTGCCTTCTTTTGAATGCCAACATTTGACCTGTTGAATTTTCTTAGAAGCGTGTACAGGTTTATAACAAGCATTTTCCTTTGAACAGACTGGCTTTTTCAGACTGTTTACCCCCCAAAAAGTGTTTGCAGAGAGGATCTAATCAGGCCTAACAGTCCTTAGTGAGTCCTTGAGTCCCACCATTTAGTGGTGTCTAGGAGTGATGTGGTCCTGAAGCATTGACTTGTTTTCACTGCAGCAATCCTAATCAAAGCCACGAAGTGTCATGGCTGCTTTCTCTGCCCTGAGGCACTCCTGGTTGTTTCCTTGAGAAAGCGATTTGCTTTGGAGTTGTTAAAAAGGCACACAGTGTGTCTAAAAAAAAAACCAAAACAACAACAACAAAAAACCAAAAAAACCCAAACCCAAAAATAATAAAAAAAACCAAACAAAACCCCCCAAAAAACCAACACCACAACAAACTTCCCAGGCACAGGTGTGGAGCTGCTGAGTATTAATGCCAATTGTGCAGTTCAAAATCACAGCTTTGTTCTTCTTGAGATTGTAATAGTGTTAAAAAATTCAGCCTTGATCTTGATGAGAGCTCAAGTCCCTGAGCTTGTGTTGAATCAGGGTCAAGGTTTTTAATTTGCTCATTCTTCAGGGATGCTGAGTACCTTCTGTGATAGCTGAAATTANGGGGGGGGGGGGGGTGTGCCCAGCATTTTGGAAGGAAAACAGCGTGTGCATGTGTTGTGAGCTGCGATGTGCAGAAGCCAGGGTCTCAAGGGGGGTTGCAGGATCTAACGTGATGCCCCTATAGTTGTTTCTTAATTAAACCCCAGACACTTCATATGGCTTCTCTTGAACTTCAGGACTCTGCTTTTCTTGAGCATATTTGAGACTTCTAGCCTGGCAGCTCCTTGGAGCTTTCTATTAAAGTATTAAGGGGAGGAAAACCAGTTGGTTGCCTCAAGCTGAGGAGGAAATGCTAGTCTTGAAGGATTATCTCAGTGCAATGAATTTTAAAGACATTTTGCCATACATGTGTGGAAAGCTATCAAAATGCTAATGGTTCTGCTGTCTTTTTTAACCCTTTCAACATACAGAGCTGTTGAAGGGAAGGTAAGAATGATGTTATTCAACTTCAAAAGGACAGTTCAGTCGGAAATTAAGTTTTAAGTAGCTTTTTGTCTGTTACCCACAACTTCTCCCAGTGATAAGAATGGTGCACCCATCATTTGGACAGCCCAATTCTGTGTGCTCAGTTGAGGCAATCTGCAGGTGTGGCGTCAGTCAGGTACTTCCTGCAACCAGCATCCTACAGGAAAGGCTAGCACAGGGCTGANAAAAAAAAAAAAAAAAAAAAAAAGTGAAGTCAGAACCATGTTGCTGTGGCTGGATGAATCCTGCAGCCCCTTTCTGGGGTGACTCAAGGAGCAGGCTGGAGGCTTGGTGCTTCCCCACCTGTTTTTTGGGACCTGCATCCTGCCTGCAGTGTCATGGATACCTCTGTGCGAGAGGTCTGTGTGGCTGCTGGGGCACGAGGAGCTCTGCCACCGCCAGAGCAACTCATCTGGTCAAGTGCGTACCTGAGGGGCCCTGGGGTGGGATGGGTCATCCTACCTGTGGCAGGTTGAACATGAGTCTCCCACAGTAGTGCAGGCCTGTCCTCTGTTACTCTAGTTTTTCACAAAGGGGACTCTGATTCTCCTGGTTATCTTGCCTCACCATCCTGAGCACGGGAAGTTGTGGGCTGTAGGTGGACACGCAGCTCGGAGCACTGTGTGTGTTTGCTACATGGCAGCTGTGACCTGGGCAGCACGGCTTTTCTCAGACGCTGAGCAGATAGTGTATTTGCAGCAGCTCTGTGCTGCGGTGGCTACCCTGCTGCTGCCGCCCAAAGCAGCTGGGCTGGTTAAGTCTGCACAGAAGGCAAGCAGGCATCCTCCTCTGGGGATACTATCTGTATCCATGAGGAACTTCTGTTCCATTTATTTAGGTTTTTGGCTGAGGTTTTTGACATATTAGGAATATCTCATTCACCTCTACAGAGATTCTGTTAACGTTCTGCTTTGGAGCCAGGTAAATAGCTGGATAACTGGCAATATAAATAACTGAAATGGTGAGTGTCATTAAACCCATGAGACTCAGTCATTCCTTTAGCTGTTTCTGAAATATCTTAGAGCAATGGGTCTGTCTGTGCTTATCTCTTTAATCAGGACTAGCCAGGCAATTTCAGCCCCCAGGAGAGCCTGAATCACTGAGCTGCGGGGTTATCTTTGCCGTTAAGATTGTGGCTTTCAGGTTTCAATGAACTTTCAATGTTTTGTTTTGTTGTTTGCTTGGGGTTTTTTTAAGGCATATTTACTGTTAAATATTAGCTGCCTGCTTATTTCGCATCTCCAAAGCATCAGTGCTTTCCACTTCAAAGCTGAAGAGTAGGTTGCCAACACGTACCACCTGGGGGCAAGGAGCAAGGGCAGGAGGTATAAAGAGGATGGCTGCAGGGCTCTGTTTGGGCTTGGTACTGGGAGGGCACCAGCTGAAGCAAGGTGAAGGGACTGGATAGCAGTGAGAGACTCTGGAGTAGGCTTTTCCTTTCTCATTCACCGTGAGTATGATGAGGTATTGCTTTGCTTGGGGCATCCTAAGATGGATTGGATAGGACACTGGGGAAATCAGCTGTAGGGAAAACTGTTTTGACTTGGGTTGTTCTAAATGATATGAAGGTATGGCCTGTGCATACCCAAGCATTGGGGTACTTGTGTCATCTAGTATGTGTGTTGACCATGATTTCCTGTGTAGCTTTTAGTAAATTTATTCTTTAGAGACAGTGTGTGTATTTATATATTTGGGAGAAGGAATAGATGTTCTCCCCCCCTCCCCCTCTGCTTTGTATTTCTCCCCGCATAGACAGTTACAATCTACTTGTCAATCTCATGTATACTTAAAGGCTGTTTTCAGTGGACTCTTCTCTCTCTGATTCTTATGTTTTTCAATGGGTGACTTTAGGTACTGTAAGCAATACCTTTTAATACGAAATGATTGTCCCTGAAGTGTTTGTGATTGCTGGAAAAATGTCTCTTTATCTTTTTATCTTTTATCTTTTTCTAGTGACTTGATTTCTTGCACAAAATGTATTTTGCTTAATCTTGAAAATTTAAGATTGCATGCATAAATAGATGGATCTTATTGTGTCCATAGTTGTTTTGCAGACAAAAAAGTCTTAAACTGTGCAACTGTTACTCTAAGTTGGCAGAAACAAAAACTTTCTAAGACTCAATTTGGAGTTTAGAAAGCAGGCACTTCTTTATTGCAGCGCAGGACGCACAGGGGATCACTCCAGCTAGTGTGCGTGTGGAGTTGCTCCACTACAAAAATTATATACAATCAAAATATACATATTCATCATATTTCTGAGACACAATTAACATACTCATACGATTTCCGAGAACTCATTAATATATGTAAATGTCTGTGACACATGTGCTTTCAGATACACTGGTGGTCATCCAAGACCCTCTGGTGGTTGTCAATAGTCTTCCTCATTGTGTCTGCTAGTTGAACCCGATCTTTGCACATGCTCAGCTTGGTCGCAAAATTCCATTCCCCCTTTAATCTTGGAACCTCCAGAAGATTTTCTTGGTTTACTAACCAGGCCTACAACTTATCACTTTCTTGACAGGTATATCAAAGCTACATTGTTTAACAGTTAATTTATAATTAAATCATAGACAGATCATACCTAGTTACCATTACACAAATTATTTGTCACAAAATACATATCATGGGTTTAATTTTCATTGATTGGTCTCTTGATTATACAATAATATCAATATCCATATCCAAATAATGAATAGTTGTTGTTTCTATTAATATCTATCAATTGGCTCTTGATACTTAAATCAAGATGGGAAGGGTAAGGGGGTTTCCAAGCAGCATCACTGGTGCATAACAAGTTTTGTTTGAGTCCTGTAGCTATAGAAACTTATCTATTCAATTCTTCATTCTTTCATCCTGTTCCTATTAGTTTCTTAATACAAAGCAGTAGCTACCTGGTGAGGGTCCTATGGTTACGTGTTTCAAAACACACAACATTCTAACATTCTATTTCTACTATAATCAAATTTGGTCATTTTACAATACAACTGCTTTGCAGTTTCTATTTGGTTTTGGGGTTTTTTTTGTATGTGTTAAGAGAAGGGAGCCTGAACTGCATTCTTCCACTGCAACTCCTTCTTCCATGCTAGAAGATGAAGGTATTGACAGTGGGAAAAGTAGGATTTACAGAGGCATGTACGTACATAACATATCAGCCTCACTTCTGTGATTAAGTATGCAGTTAAACTCTGCAGATTAAATATGAAACACAAATGCAAAACCAAATCCTCTACTATTTCTGAAGAAACATGCCATTTAAAGTTGGGCTTTTGGATGAGCCTATGAAGCAAGTTGCTGGGCTGGTCAAAGGGGTAGTGGGATATGCAGGTATGGTCTACGAAGGGTGTTTACTGGAAGGGAATGGGTCACCTTCTCTGATAGAAAGCAGTGCAGGCGTTCATTTTATTTAGGGTTGCCTCGGGAGAGTAATTCTTGCACAGAATAGAATAGGAATCTCTGGCTTCTTCCTTTTATTTTTTTTTTTTAATTGCCTGCATAACCTAAAAGCCCAGTTCTCCTTTCTGTTGCCTGAATGAGGAAAGACGGGGTGCTGAAATGCTGATTGTCAGAAAACACAGTCTAAAACTTGCAAGTTGCCATCCCACAACTGTTGGCCTCGTTTGCATGTACTAGTCTCTGTTTCTGAGGCTAGAAGTGTTGTAGGAGATCCAGCCCATGACAATAAACAGGGAAAGTTCTCTTGTTTGCTCAGACAGTATGTATCTGTGCTCTCCTATCAGAGAAATAGAGGTTTGGCATATTGGAGTTGTTATGCTCTGAGAGATTTCAATCTTCATTGTAGCAGTAATTATTTCCACCAAGAAGCTTTGTATTTCCAGATTCCCAAGACTGAAGACACCTTGCCCCAGGATATGAACCAGCATGATGGGTAGCACACCTTCTGGGAAGGGGAGAGTGCTTGGTTCAAATACTGGCTTGAAGTTAGGCAAAAAGGGTATGTCAACCAGTCTGCAGTATTCCAGAAGCCAGGCACTCAGTCAACTTACCAGCTGTTGGGTAAGTTGTGGTTGTCCATGTGTGTGGTCTTAGCCCATGGCGAATGAAAGGCAACGCAATTTAGCCAAACTCTATCATTGCTAATTTAAATTACCTCATATCAGCTGCAGGGGATGAGCGTGCAAGTGGAGAGCTACCACAGCTTAGTTGACGTACAACCTGTTACTCCAGTGTACCATAACTTTATTGGGGCCTCCACTTGAGTGTCTTGGTGACCAAACAATAAATAATAGCCAGCTGCAAGGAGAAGTCTAGCTGTGCCTCCAGTCAGAGAATATTGTCCCTAAATCTCGTAACATTTTTAGTTTGGAGAGTTCAGGCTGCTGAGTTTGGGCTTGATGGAAATAGAGATTTTCGCCAATTATTGTACCTGCTTTTTTTAAAAAAAAAAAAAGTCTGTTTTTTCCAGCAAATGTTGACTCCCTTGCCAATAGGGAGGTCCTCTTGCCTGTAACAGGCACTGGCACCAAACACATTTTTGATCTCCTGGGAATGTGTTTCCTGGAAGGTTCCTTTCATCTGCAGAGAATTATTCTGCTTTAAACACAGGAAATATTACTGGTGTTTTTCCAAATATCTGTGGGAACTTTTTTTTTAGCTGAGTTAAGATTGTCCCATTTGACAGTAGACCAGGCAGCAATCTGTCCTCATCTTCAGTTCCTTTGTCTCTAGGATTGGTACCTTGCCTAGGAATGCCAGGAGGTACTGATCTTGTAATCTACTGATGACTTGACAAGCCTTGGCAGCCTGGACCTATGCCCAATTTGGCTGCCATAACGGGGTTTGAAAGGGAATTGGTGTAAAATCATGTTGGATAGGACATCGGACAACACTTTGGCTCCCCTGCATTTACAATAGGAAGAGGTAGCTGTTAGCTAAAGCTTTTGTAGCGAGCGTGCGTCAGCGCGATTTGAGGAGACCAAGAATTGCAGGAGGTGCCTTTGCTCTGGTGGGCAGTGGGATGGTCTCGCCTTGGTCTGATCCAATCCCCAGGGGCTCAGCAGCTGGGGGTGGTGAGGTGGGCCATGCTGGCTTCAGAACCTCTAGGAGGAGAGGGGAATGAGGGCTTGCTCAGAGGAAATGGTGAATCTTTTGCCCCCAAAAACTTATCTTTGCAGACTGAATATGACCATGGTGACGGGCAGTACTTTCTGCAGTCCCAGTGGTTGTGACCTGAGCTGTTTGGTACTGGTGATGTGACACTGGCAGCACCACTGCAGCATTATGGGGTCAGGGTCACAGATGCTTCTATGTCCTTGTGATTTGGCTACACATCCTGTTTTCTTCCAAGCCAGGGCTGAAATATCCTGTTATTGGCTGCTAAAAGATTTTTGGATTGGAAAATGTCCCATTCCCATCATCTCCCAGAAATCACTCCAGTTTGGCCCACTCTTTTCCCCAGTTCCAGTCTTTCTCCTTTACTGGGATTTTCTGGAAACCAAGGTCAGAATGTATTTCCTAAACATACAGGAGGTCTAGCATCTGTTGTTTGTGACACAGATCATGGCACGTGGCAGAATGCATGTGCAAGTTCATGCACAGCCAGCTTTCACTGCACAGTGAAGATGTGGTTAAATGGGAATTAGGATTAATACTGGATTTAAGATGCTCATAGTTGGCTGGTAATAACCTAATCTCCTCAAAGGCTGCAGGCAGGCTGGCAGCATTCAGCTCAAGGCCGTTGTTGTTTGCAAAACCCAAAAGAAATTGAATTTTGATACTAAGAGAGCTTTAATCAGAGCCTTTCAAGATAGTATATGCTCTTCCCATCCCTATCTCAAATGCAGCCTTTTAATTTCTTTAATGTATGACAGTCACCTAGGCTTCTAGGTTTGATGGGCAGTTGACAGTAATATTTTTGATTTCCTTTTGTAAGAGCTTAGGCGTTCGAATTGATTTTAGAAGTGTATAAATTGCATTCTGAACGTTGATATACCAAAGTCTCTGTATAGGCAGAGTGAGATATGTCCGTGTAGGGCAGCAAGCACTCCCCAGTTTAAAGTGTTCAGAGTGCTAAATGTCCTTCAGGTATGAAGGCTCAAGGGGCCACAGAAGTGTGGAGCTCCTCACTATGATGTGGTCAGTTCAATCTAGCCTGGTTCAATAGTTGCTGTGGTAGAGATGACCTGCGAGAAATGCATTGGTGAGTCTGTGCAGGTCATAAAATGAATCACTGCACTTGACGTTAATTAAGGCCCATGTTGGAAGACAACATGTTTTAAGATGAATTGTTCTTGCTTCTCCTGCTTACTGTGGCTGCAATGCAATTTTCTGTGTACCTTGTCTCTACTGAAAGTCAGACATTTAGTTATGTAAATAACTTGTATCTCCAATTAATTCTTGATTAAGGTAGAGTTTATGCAGGTTTAGCCCTGCGTGCTCAAACAGGACAGAGGTGTACAGTTTACCTATATATCTACTTTTGATGCCTTGCTTCCAGCCTTCTCTTGGATAGCAGTTCTGGCTGATTCTGCCCAAGCTTTGAGAGCTGTCCTTCACAAAATGCTTCTCTATCTGCATCACTGCTAGTGGTAGCCCGACAAAGTGACGTGCTTACTCTGTCTGCTTTTCCTTTGTTTTAAATCAACAGCCCATCCTGTGGATGGGTCTCCTTTGCAGAGGGTATCAAGGGTCTCTGTAGTATGATGGTGTATGCCACTGTCAGTCAAAGTCTCTCTATCTGAGCCACTGGAAGCAGAGATGGATCGAATAGATTTGAGTGGAAAGCTTGTTCTGATGCTGCTGATACAATTCAATATCTCTGTTGCCAAAAAGAAAATGACTCATTTGCAGAGGTGCTGATGCCTTTATCAAGACCTGAATCTGCTCTATCAATTTGTTTTTTCTTAAGCCTACTTATTCAGCCCTCACCTTGATGAAATTCTTTTGATTGTTTTCCTGCTGCTTTTGTGTTGGTCCTCCTTGCTAAGGTTGCCTTTCCTCTTGCTGTTGCCTTGTGCAGAACCCATTATCAAATAACCCTATTAATCCTCTTAGATTATCTTTAAAACACTTGCCATCAAGCAGGACATTTTTTCTAAGGTATGCAAGGAAATTTTATACCTGAAGTCACCTGGCTCTCAGGTTGTGAAATTGAGAAACGCACCAAAGTTTTGCCTTCCCAAGGCTCAGGGCCCGCATGATGACTTGATTAAGATTTGAATGGCGGTGACTTTATTATTTCCACTGTTGCTGTCTCCATTGTTCTTGGAGAATAGGACAGTATCAGAAACATTAGGTCAATTGGAAAGCAGATCTCTGCAGGGGCTCACAAGTCCCTTAAAGCACAAGTTTGAGGGCAGGTTAATGAAAAAATTTCTGGTTTAGTTTTTGTTGTGTTTTTAAAAACCAAAAGCCAGGCAAATCTTTGGTCTTTCAGCTCCATTTCTTCTTTTCTTCTACAGAGATTAATGGTAAGGAAAAGTGGATAGAGAGGGAACTTGGATGAGTCCGGCACCCAGCAGCAATGGTTAGTAGAGAGATGCATGAACAGTACCAGCAAAAGAAGGTTTATTTTCATTATTTAAAAGCATCCAGCTTTCACTTAGCCCTCTGCAGGAGCCAACCAGCTTGGTGTAAGGCACGCAACAATTCAGGGAAGTGCCTTGTGAGCATCTTAAAATTGTTGCTTTGTTCAGTATTACAGCTGCTTGGAGGGTTTGGTCTGGGGCTTTTCTGGTGCGTGGTGGGAGGTGGCAAAGACTGCTTAGAACAACACTATGTAATGAGACAGTGCTGTGCTGGGTGAGGCCTGGGGGTGTGTGAAGCTCAGTGATTTCTAAGCCTGTAAAAATCCAGGAAAGCATGTGTTAATGCTATTGCTTGCTGTTCTAGCCTCTAGCAAGCAAATGGAGAGCTCTTAAACCCCTCTGAACAGAATTTGGGATGAGGGGGAATATCTGTGTAACTTCAGCTTGCATCAGTTGTAGTTGGAGAAGAACAAGCACAGTGATAGTGTTTAAAAAAAAAGAAACAAACAAACAAACCAAAAAAACCAAACAGCGACAACAACAAAAACCCTCTCGCACATCAGCAGGATGTGTCTACCCTAAACGTGGGACTTCAAGAAGACTCAGGTTCTCATGCTGGCTGGCTTGAACTTAAGGGGGGAAAAAGAAGTGGCATGCTGACCTGGGCATTAGCCAGTCGGTGCTGCCACTTAGGTTAAGCACTCCTTGAAGTCGAGGAATTTCTGATGGCTGGTTCGGCCAAAGCCTTGTTATTACAAAAAAGGAATTGTGCTGTGTCTCTTTTGAAATAGCTGGTAGAGATGTATGGCTGTGAGTAAAGTGCTGTCTTGCTGATAGTACCTTAGAGAGCCCAGAGTGATGGAAAATGTGCCTTATGAGTGCTCAGTGGCAATTTCTTATTCTTTCTTCAACTGAGTCAGCCCTGTGCTCAGCAGTGAGACGGAAAGGGCTGACAGAGACTCTTCACCAGCACTTGAAGCTGTAGCTCGAAGCTAACTCTGCTCGGAGCTGATCTAACTGATGATGCTGTGCTTTTCCGGGCATTTGCAGTCTTGCCTGTGGAAGACCAGCCAATGTCAGCACAGCTAGTACAGCTCCACCAACGCTTTTTCTTTCAGGATTGCCCAACTGCAGCTAGGAACGCACAGCCCCTGTGCTCTGCTGTGCCCTGGCCGGCTCCGTGTTTTGATGCAGATGAATGTGGTGGGATGATCTGTAAACATCGCTGTGCGTTCCGATGGTGAACGTATACAAGCTGCTTGCACAGCGTTACTCATTTATCCCCCCCCGCCTCCTCGCCCATGCCCCCTGCAAGCTCAGCTGCTGCTTTATCACTCCAGATAAGTGGGTGTGTGATCTGAGGCAGAGCCGTCAGCCAGAACTGAAGGCAGGCAACAGTCCCACGTGCATAGTTTGGGGGCAGCTTGGTTTCTTTTCTGATAAGCCTGTGCCTCTTGCGGCAGTACAGTGCACACTCCTTTTAAACCGTAATCATAATCCTCTTTGCAGCCGGCGCTGCTATCCCCACAGGAAGCATTAGCAATATCACGAAGTGCGGAGACTTCATTGTTTTCCCCTAATCTGCAAAGGGAGCTGAGGCACGACAGAGGAAACTTTAACCTATTCCGTGCCTCGGTGGTAAATAATTAGTTTTTCACTGGGTGGGAGAACGGGGGAAGCCTCTTACTTAAGATAAAGTAAGCGCAAGGCTCACAGGCTTATCTTGCTCTGTGGAATTCAGGAAAGGACGTGTCCTTGAATTCGCCTGCCTGGCGTGCCCTGTTTTTGTGTTTGGGAGAAATGAGCCCATTGGAGCTGCCCTAAGTGATTGCTGGCTATAAGGCACCTCTTGCCAGGAAACGCGGGAGCTATGCTTTTGTTTAAGGACCTTGAACAAAAGGCTCTGGATGTTTAATAATGTGCAAATTTGAGTGGGTGGGATATGGAGAAGGTTAATAGGGCAGACTAACAGAGGAGGAGCTGAGCTTGGGAGAGGAGGAGAGGAACGCTGAGGACATGGCAGCAGGCAGAGGGAAGTAAAACAGGAAAAGCGGCCCCTTTTTCCCTATGATAAAGTTAACTTAGTCACCACTGGCAGTTTTGGGGTAAGTGCAAGCTGCGTCTGCTGAAATAACGTTATTTCCACCCACGGCAGCGTGAGAGACCACAGTGTGACTCCAAGGGGTGTTGGTGTGCAGGTCTGTGTGCTGTTTAAGTGCTGTCTAGAGCCCAGCCCATCGCAAGGGGGGACTTGCTGTGGGAGCGCTTGGTGCTTGCGGGTGGGAATTCGCTTCGGGTCAAGGCTTTACGCGCGCAAAACTTCTCTTTGCAAGCTGCCTGCCATCAAATCTTTCTTGTCACACTTGGTTGTGCAGCTGCGGCTGTGCTGCGCTGTCCCTGGGCANGGGGGGGGGGGGGGGGCTGCCCCGGCCTGGCACAGGGGGCACAAATCCGGTACGGTGAACGGTCTACTTGCACATGTGCCATGTCTGTGGAAGTCCTTTAATCCAAAACACGACAAGAGCAGAGGAACAAAACAAAAGACTCTCAAAAATAGCATGAGATAAGGATCTGGAGAATTTGCTTTTTATTTCTCTCAAGATTCCCTGGAGACTTCTTCTTTTAAGGGAAGAAATGTAGCTTTCAAGGTCGAGCCTCCCCCCCACCCCCCCTTTCTTCAGACTTCAAAGGCAGTCAGCTGAGAGCTTCTTAGGAATGTTACATCTGTTCAGAGTAAACGTGGATCGTAGGGAAGGCACTTCTTCCAAAGTGCCTGAAATTTGTACGCAAATTTTCCTGAGAGTGCGGTAAACAAGACCCGACCTCAGTGGGGATGGATGGTGCGCAGCGGCGAAGGGTGGAAAGCCAGCAAGTGGGAGTGGGTTTCTGCAGAGACATTTAGTTTAAACACAACTTTTATTTTCCTGATGCTTTAATAGAAAACGTTTTAATGTCTGTGCCTTTAAATAAAATTGGTTGAGAAGTTCAAACTGAACAAATGGACTGAAATGTGAACTCCTAATGCCTGCCTGCTCCTCGTCAAACTCTTAGCTTGGGCTAGCTTCGTACCTGCTGACACGCAGTCTTTTCTTATTAAATAGCTTGTCCTTTTGCTTTCAGTCTTAATCTACGTGTAGCAAACAGTGAAATCAAACAGTTTTGCTTTGACTCTAACACTTAACTACTGTTCCTTCACTGTCTTGGTCCAAAACCTATTGACAATGGAGGGGCTTTGGATCGGGCACTTGACATGCCACTGAAAAATGGCACTTCAAGCTTCAGGGATACAGCAGGTGGGCTCAGGAATTGGGCCGAGTTTAACACAGCTCTGCCTATAACGGGTGGGAATTTATTGCTGATTTTGATGAAAGCTGATGTGTGGCATTGCTGAGAGCGTTTGGAAACCCTCTCCGCAGTGACTTAGGGACACACGATCGCATCTCAGATGGCCTCGTGCATAACTGCCTCTTCACATCTCAAAAGTGTAACTGAACTGCAAATGGTTTTCACACCAATTATTTCCCTCTTGCTTCTGAATGGAACTGGGAGGGGGGTGGTTTATCCCATTTCCCTGGTGCAGCTGAAATTCAGAGCAGCAAGCTTGTGCTGAAGCTGTTGTTTCCTCTGCACATTTCCCATAAGGAGGCCAAGGAGTGCGAGATTTGTGATTCAGCGTGTGGCTTTGTCACACACGTACCCAGGCTGAAGATGATAGAAATCTTGGTGCTGTCTCACTTTGGGTTGGGTAAGTATGTTTCGTTTGTTGCTTTTGTGGGTTTTTCTTTTAAACTAGGCCTCTTAAATGAAGAAGAGCAATATTTAAGCTTCTGAGCAAATAAGCAGAGAACCCTGGCTTCATCTTGACTAATCTGTTTAACCTTCATCAGCCCAAATATTTACTCTAGGCATTGAATATCCAGGGAGTGTAATTCTGATGCTAAAATACGTGCACTGAGAATGCTGTAGATTGACTAATCCTGCAGAATTCCAGAAATCCCTGTCTGCATAAATAAACTTCCTATACGAAGGATTATAACTAAATAAATGCTGTGAATTCAGATCAGCAAAGCAGAACTATAGCAGTTGGCCCTCTTCTTGTGCTGCTTACTTATGTATTTTTATAAGGATATTCATCTTAGTCTAAATAGATGTGTAAAGAAAACAGCAAATACCGAAGCACGATGCTGTCACATACTGCAGGAAGAAAGTTTACATCTCTGCCTTTTTTGCTAGCAAATTTCTTTTATCAGTTTTCAAATCGCCATCAGCTTGATTTACTCAGGCTGTTGAAATTGTTACTCTCTTTTGGCGTGGCATTTCTGGTGAATCTGTGTTTTTGTAGGTCTTTGCCCAGTTGCAGGAAGGGGACAATGTAAACACTTAATGAAATTGCTGTATTGGTGATACAAAATTTGTTGCTCAGATGCTGAACACCACCCCCCCTCCCCTTCCCCCCTACACACACACATTCCCCCAGCTACAGATGCCTCCAGCAGCCGGATTTACCAGCAACAAAGTTGGCGCCTTGAGAAGTCTGGTCTGTTGTGTCTGTTGCAGGGAATACTTACAAGCTCCCAGTGTGTAAACCTGTTGGTATAGGTATGGTGTAAGCAACCTCCTGAGCAGTTTGGCTTCTGTCCCATTACTATATTAATTATCCTGTCTTTGAGATTTAAGTGAAGACTTATCTGGGATCCTTATCTCGGAGAAGCTTTGTTAATACCCCTTGATGTTGCTCACGGTACAGGAGATTGTTCCAGAGAGGTGAAGGCTGTAAACAGCCAGGGGAGAGGGGTTAGTTTGGCTACTGTAAAGGGAATAACTAAAAAAAAATGAGCTCAAGTTAGAGAAGTAAAATCAAAACTGCTTGAGGAGGACTTCTCAACAGCATTGTTCATTAGGTTCATGGAAAGCTAACGTGTGCCCTGCCATCTGAGAATTTTGAGAGTAGACGGCAAAAATGAAATAGGAAGGACAGCGGGAAGGAGTTGTTCCCTATGGGCAGGGAAGGGTCGCAGCCAATCTTACGCACTGCTTTTTGCTTGTAAGATTCTGCGTAATAGTAGAAAACTAGAAGGAATAAATTGCCCAGCTGCTGCAGTGTCAAGAAGATGTCTAGCCAGGAACCTGTGCTGTTCATGATCACTTGGTTCTAGCAGATAATTCTCCCTTCTTGAAAGGGACCAATGGGGGAAGAATTGCACCTCGCTGTACTTGCCAACATGCTCCATAGGGAAATTCCTACTCTGTCCCATGCTGCTTTAGTCAGTCCTTTTAACACTGTATCTGAGTAAGAATCACTGCAGCTAGGCAGCTAATCTCATTTCTGTCCTCAGATAAGATTGTTATCAGAGTAATTGTCTGTTTGCTCCCCCTCCTGAGCCTAATCAGAGTGGATTGTGCCAGAACCTCCTGGGGCAGAGGAACTCGGATGTTGATTGCCCTCAAAAGAAAGAGAAAATCCTTAGTGTGTATTTAACGTAAACTTCAGTTTTGTTAGGTGTTCACAGGAAAATCGTCTGGAAATAACTTGCTCAGGCATGTCTTGAACATTTCACAGTAATATATTTGTTCTGGTTCAAAATCTAAGTTCAGGCAGGCAAGTTCATGTAGCGCATGCTGTGGTGAGGCTTTCAAAAGATAGTGCTGTGCACCAGTGGAACAGGTACTTTCCCAAGCCCTGGGATAGAGTAAGTTCATGTATGCAGAGAATGCATACGCTTAGATGTTGGTGTTTCAGCCAGCAAATAATTCTGAACAATTAGTGCTTTTTCCCTTATTTCAAAGCAAATTACAGGGTGGGTGGTTTGCTGATGGGGATAAAGGGGGCTCAGACATATTAATTTTTCATATATCCTTCAAGTTGGGACTAGAGCTTGTCTCTTGATGTGTTTACCCGAGGAAGCGGACCGTTTGGTCTCTTTCTAGTGGTGAGCAAACCATAGGTAATACAGCACTCCAAGCACTCCAGTGAGATACAGAAATGCTGTGGGCTCCCCCTGTTATATGGATGAGAAAGCTGAGACGCAGAGGCACCACGGGCAGCCATGGGAGTTGCCAGATTTGCATAGATAAGGAGGTCTGTGCCGCAGCCATCATCTAGTGCATCAGCATCATCATCAGCTAGTGGCTGCTCCTGATTTCTGGTCTGGGCTACCATCTCCTGGCTCCAACAGCCAGCCAGTATGAAGAGCAAAACGTGATCCTGCCCCTGCTGCTGTAGAGATGTTGTCTGGCTCGAGCAGACCTGTATCCCTGGATAGCTTAAAGAAGCTCTATAGCTTTCGAGTGTGATATCTAAAGCAAGCTTGAAGGGCAAGAGCATACCACTGAAGAGAGTGCTCCTAGCTGCTGAACTTGCATGCCTCCTATGTGAGAACCGCTGAGACTGCCTGATTCAATCAGGCTTAAAAGGTGTTGAATGAAGCAGGTTCTTTCAGTCACATGTAAAAGTCATCTTGGGGACCTTGAAATTCGTATGGCCACAGCTGCTTCTAGCCTAATGTGCGCTTGGTGTGCTTAGTGTGGATGTTCTCTAAAACTTTTATTGCATAGCTTGCTGCTTCCTGCTCCATTAGACTTCAAATCACTAATTGTAGTGGCAGCTTCATGACTGTAGTGTCCCTTTCAGAAGGAACCATAACCACTTTACATTTACTAGATGACTTAACTGATGTTGCTCTTGTCTTTACAAAGAGAGAACTACAGCAAGAGGGGAAGAGAAATATAAAGAGGTATAAAAGCGATTTTTACCCTTTCACTTGAAGTGTATTTTTTGGCAGCCTTTGGTCCTTTAATGGGCTCTCATGCTATCGGGCACTGCACCACAGCTATACATATATTAAATGTGCTTTGTTATCTGGATTACAGTATGGTGTTCGCTTTCTTTGTAAGCAATTCATATTTCAAAATCTTGTCTCCAGCTGTTCTTTTTTTGTAATGGCGCTGAAGACAGTGTTATTATTTACTTTGCTACTTCTGCTGGCATAGCACTTTGGAGCCACCCATGACTGGGTGCATCACTCCCTATGTTGTGGTGTTGATGGTGAGGTTGTACATTAAGGAGCTGTTGCGTGATTTACGAAAAATGTGCTTTTGGAAGCTGGGAGCAGATTTTTCTGGAGGGGCTAATGAGCTGTAGTCCCTGCCTGCTCCCCTACCCTAGCGTTAGCCCCATGCAGTGCCTGCAGCACACCATGTGTTTGTTCCCTTACCTCATTCAGCTTATGGCTGCATCTGCCGTGTTTAATGCTGCCCTCCAGTCTGTCACCCATGGTACTGCTTATTCTGTGCATAATAACTATTTTGAAGCCATAACTTAAATATCTGTCTAGTGGTCCCTTCATGCTGTACCTTGGACTGACCCACCAGTTTACAGAATGGCGAATCACAGTTACTCCTTAGCAGAATTACCAGGTAGGTCTTTGAATCCTTAAAGATAGCTGTCCTGGTCTAATCTGAGCGTTCCCTGGTGAGGTGGTCTAACTTGAAAATTTATGAAAGTATGCTATTAAACCAAACGCTAGCAAAGTAAGTGTAGCAGGAATGTATCTCAAGTTACTAGTATTGCTTCTGCCAGCTACCATAAAAAGCTTTTCTAGACTCTATTAGCAAGTGAACAGAAGGGATGTCATGGAGCTGTCAGGCCCAGACTGTCAGCCTGGTCTCGCCACGCTCAGGAGTACATGACATGACTGAAGTGTTCTGGTATCAGTGTTGATCTAAGGACAGGTCTCTTCCTTTGCCACCTGCAATGCCTTCTTTCAATAGCAGTTGGAGATGTTGGGATAACTGAGTATTCTCCATAAAGTAGTTCTACTCAGCCATAAGAATGGCCATGCAGAGTGCGAACAGGGGTAACCAGTCTTGCTAAATAGTAGTTTTAAGAGAGACTATATAGAGACGTTTATAGTTGAGTGTCCTGGTTTGAGGTAAAACAGGACGTATTTTGGTCAGTGACTCTGCTTCTAAGCTAGGCCTCTTCTAGTAGTTTAGTTCTTTTCTAAACTCATCAGTCTCTCTTTGCCTCCTCTGCCTCTCTCTTTGAAGAGGGGTAGAGGGGAGCATCTGTCGGTCCCATCTGGGGTCCCCCACGTCCCCAGTGGCTGATTTGGCCTAAACCACGACATTGAGGCCAACAACCAATGCATGTGGGAAGCATGGTGGCAAATAGCAGAAAATAAAAGAATATGAAGAAATATTTTACTCGTAACCTCTTAGGCATGTTGCAAGGAGATTTGCCTCATTTTTAGGGGTCTTCAGTTGTCTATGACAACAATCTTTATTTGGTTGGATTAATCCACAGAGGTTCACTGCAATCTATGGAA
>RSEF01000005.1:23365926-23401010 GCA_003993805.1 Himantopus leucocephalus
CTGGAAAAAAATCTGACTAACCAAGGAGTAAATGATGGAAGACACCACTGGTAACACATGTTCCTGTGTGTGGGAGCTCTTCCATCAGGTTCAGTTTGGATAGCCTCCATTCTTTTCCACCCTTCATCACCCACCCTAATTTTCAGTTTAGCCATGCAACACTCAGTGGAGTTTGTAAACCTGCTTGCAGCAGGGCAGGGACTTTGTCCCCAGATGGGAAGAAGCAGCCCAGAGAGGTGACTTATCCAAATAACTCAGGAAATCTGTGGTGAAACAGGGCTTGAAACAGGGTGTCTCACAGGATCCGCTCTTTCCCACAAACCACTGGACTCTTCCTCTGCACTAATATAAATGTCGTGTACTAACACAGATCGGTGAGAACTAATATTGCAGGAAAGGGAAACCCTCTCATATTGAGGTATTACATGGTACTGCAAATTGATTCCTGCAGAGCCCTTCACAAATCTCTCCGTTTCTGTTTGAGGTTGCTGTAGAAAGAATGTGCTGTTCAGCTCCAAGCATCTAGTCACCCAAGCCCAGTAGAGCTTTGTTGCACTGATTCCTAGCAAGTACAAGCAGTGTTCATGTCACAGGGTGAATTAGGGAATGAAGAAGAGCCCAGGAGTAGCTGCATGTATCATTTGGTCTGTTTTTCACAGGAGGGAGTGTTTAATCTTTCAGTGAGCAGGAAGACTCCTGTGTCCGCCCTGGCCTCTTTGGTTAGAGTTGATGCCCGTGAGCTTAGCGTGGAAAGGAGCAGCTGGAGACTGTTAGGCTCTGCCCTAATTATGATTTCCAGAGGATCAGTGCTCCACAGCTAAAGCTAGATGTTTTAACTGATTACTTACTGACTCATCACTTCACATAGTTTCTTTACCACACCAATTTTAACCCCCACCCGTCTTCCTGGAGGTAATGAGTTACCTGTGCATCTGAGTGGTTTATTCTTAGGTAATTCTTTTAGCCATTGCTGTTTCACACTTATTTCTTTCAGTGGTCTGTCAGTTGTGCCCAGCACCCATGCAGTAGGTGAATTTCTCACCATGAAGCCACTGAAATACAAAGACTTCTAAATCAACTAACGTCATCCATCCAAAATTCTCCTTTCCTCAGCTGCTTGCCAGCCAAACTTCCTTAAGCAAACTCTTTAGGGGAAAAAAATGCAGGTCATTAGGTTCTTAAGCTCTCCTTCTGTTGTGTTGGTGACCCTGAATTGAGTCTGTGTATCTGCACATGCTAAGGAGCGTAGTGCTAATTTGGAGGAAATTTGCTCCCTACTACAGTTGCATGCTAGCTTAGCCTGGAAGTCATTTAGACTTAAACACACAGAGCTGTGCTGCTACTAATGAAGAGCTGCCTCTGAGAGGCTTGTTAGCGGGGCTGCTGGCAGGCACTACCCTGGTGCCAGGGACCGAGCGTGCAGAGCTTGGTTGCACCCTGCAGAGTCCAGCATGAGTGGAAACGCATGGATTTCTGGGCAGCCAGATGCTTCTCAGAGCTCCTTCTCGCTCGGTGGCATCTAGACTTTCCCTGGCTCATAAACACATTGCAAGGACAAAATACACAGAAGACACCATAGAATCATAGAAGCGTTTTTGTTGGAAGAGACCTTTAAGATCATCAAGTCCAACCGATAAGCTAGCACTGCCAAATTACCATTGAACCATGTCCCTCAGCGCTATATCCACAAATCTTTCGAATACCTCTAGGGGTGGTGACTCAACCACTTCCCTGAGCAGGATGTTCCAATGCTTGACAACCCTTTCAGTGAAGAAATTTTTCCATGATCCCGTAGTTGTAAGGGACTGCACAGTCTTGAAGGAAAATTCTCTTTCATTTATCTTTGTATTTAATTTGCTGGTTCAGCACAGACCATGCTGGTGCATCCTGTTTATGTTCATCTCTGTTTTAGACATCCAGCATAATTCAAGAACACTGTAACTGTGAATGCTTGCAATAAAAAACATTTTCATACTCTTTTCTACAAAATAATCCTTGGGTCTGGAGTTTGCCAGTTTGCAGTAACTTCAAGGCTTTTTCTAGTGTGCAGAATTTTTTGAAAAAGAAAAAATGGCTGGGAGCTGTATTTATGTTCTTCAAGTCCTAATGATAAAATAGTATTAATTTCTGTTAAACCTCTCCAAGCAATTTGCCCCAAAATGTGTCTGTCCAAAATTTTTTGTTGAAGCATGTGTGAACGTATGTATGCTCTTTATCAAAATACTGAAGAAATATTTTGGTGCTATGACAAGCCAGGACCACAAATTAAATTAGATTAAAAAACTAGGTTGATACGTTTCATGACATAAATGAAAGATGCTTTGGAAAAAACAGAAAGAGGAGCCAATATTCCTTCTAGATAAAGCCTCAGCGTGAAAACATGAACAGCAAATTAGTTTATTATTGAAGCCACGTATACCAAAGCCAAGTTGACTGAGAAGCTCTCTGGCCTAACCTACAGTTGTTGTCTTTGCTATTATTAAATGTCATGTGGTGGTGTGCAGCTACGAGACCGGGATATTTTTCCCATCTAGAGTTTTATAAATCTGATGAAAATGGTCTTGGCTTCACAAACCCCTTGATCTTTGCATTAAGCCTGTATGACTTAAGTGAGCCACAGACCTTGGGCTGGCCTCTGTCTGGTGTGACTTTCACTCTTACAGAGCGACGGTGCAGAGCCACAGAAAGTGGGGAGGCACCAGCTTGAGCAGAAAATGACCTCAGGGTCTTTGGCTTCTAGATTAGAGAAAAAGCAATGGAGCATTTCTCTAAGGCAAATATTGTCTTTTGAGTTTTCCAGTTGATGTTATTTGTTGGGGGGAAAGGCTTTTTTCAGAAAGAGCAGAGACCAAGTGTATGTCTCCATTGTCTTCTAACTTGCATAAGACCATGAAAGTCCTTGAGGAAAGCTAATTTTCTGAAACAAAAAAAAAAAAAAAANTGGGAACTGATCTTCATTTCCCAGCCGCTAAGACTTGGCTACAGCCAGGACAAAGTTTTTAAATTTTGAAAAAAATCAAAGACCTTTCTTTTCCCAAGATCTGTTCAACCTGAATTTCTGTTTCTTTGGGAGATGGAGTGAGGAAGGGAGCCTGGCCAGTTTCATGCACATTCATTGATTACAGCGCTGTAGCGCTCAGCTCTTCCTAGACTCTAAAATCATTTTAAGTAATTGGGTTAAAGTCAGCATTTATCATACTTAGTTAGCCTAGATCTAATCGTTCTTTCCAGAATTGCTTGCTGAATTGCTTGGCATGTCTAACCTTATCGGCCCTGTTAACTTCTTATCCCCATTTGACAAATCTAATCTCTATCTTTCTTTCTGCAAGGAGAGAGACAGGCATCCTGAGAGGCTTCTGTTACTTGCTGTGCAGCTAGTCAACAGGCAGCCCAGAAACTTTGAGAAGGATGCTTGCAGTGGCTAGAGAAGATTTGAAAGGGTTTCAGGATTAATGGGTATGGAAAGCAGGGTTTCTTGTTGGCATGGTTTACTTAATTACTCAGTTTTATCTGTTGTAAGGACTTGAATTTTGCTGTTTTAAAAACAGAATAGGAAAATCTGCTCAAGTTAACAGATGTCGGCAGTCAGAGATTGCTACAACGAGCTCAGGGCAAAGGGTATATATGGTGTTTCGTGCCTTTTGCAACCCACGCCGTGGTGTCTTGCCTGAGACGCTTTTCTCTAGGCTTACAAAATCACTGTTGGCTCTAGTTATTTTCTGAGAGTATGACTGAACCACTTTACCAGAAAACGTGGTGTCTGAGTTGCACACCAGGGACCTGATTTTTCCCTCCCTCATAAACCTGGAGTGACACCACCAAAGCAAATGGAGTCACAGGGTTGTGAAACTGAAGTCAGCAAGGAGAAAATCCAGCCTACATTCTGTATCACGTGCTCATTGAAGGCTATCTTTGCCATGAGAAGTTTTAATGAAAAGGAGGACAGGGGGAGATATTCTCTCTGGCCTTGTGTATCCCTTCCTTTGGGGATTTCAGGGAGTTTGCAGGCACACACTGAAGAGCTAATGTCTGCCACAAGTGGGAGAAGTTGCACCCCCACCCCCAGCATCCGCATGCATAATTTTACATAATTCATGTTCTGATGCATAACGCTTTCATTTGCTACGCTGACTTCCAGTGTGCTTGGCACAGCTCGGTGAGTTGGAGGTTTTCTTGTTACCCTCAGATGGAAAGCAGGCTCATCTCATGCCCTGTGCGCACTTGGTGCAGGGACCTTTAGAGGGTACAATGATCAATAAGTGATTAATCTGCTGTACTGGCAGTCAGGGCTTTAAATTTTTGTGCGCTTCAGTCTGTTCAGAAAGGCAAAGACTTATTTATTTATTTATTTGATTTTCAGAAGGGATGTTTGCTCGGATGTGAGCATTTCCCCCGAGATCACTTGTTCACAATGGAACTCTGCGTCAGAGCTGGGGCTTGAGGTCCCAGGGAGGGAGCCTGGCCAGCAATGCTCGTCCCTTCCCTCCCGTCGCCTCCAGCTCTCCATACAGTACTTGGCGGTCCAGTGACTATGTGTGTACGCAGCCCAGAATGCACGTACCCAAATGTAAAGCTTAAATCACAATTTGAATGTAAACATCACATTTTAGACCTTATCTTTAAGGCCTCTAGGCCTTAAATTCGACTCTGTGCTGGGTTGATGACTCTGCTGATGTCTGCCTCTGACTCGCGGCAGCTGGGCTGGGGCAGAGCCAGAGGTGTTTCCTCTGCGGAGGTACACAAGGGGCAGAGGGCCAAAAGCCTCTTCATTTGCTGCCTTGAAGAGGGAAGAAATAGGGTATCCAGTGTGTACCTGCCCAGCTACTGCCTAGCTCCCCTTTGGAAGCTGGCTGCCTCTGTGGAGCATGCCAGGGCTGGGCTATGCCTCTTTTTACCTATTTTAATTGGCAAGTCTGGTTGGCTGGAGGCCAGACTGATGCTGTGTCATGTTCATACGGCTGCCCACTGCAGTCAGCTGCCCAGAGGCTCTGAAGGGCAGACTCCTCTTCCAGGAGATGCTGGTGGGGGTAACAGCCACTTTCCCCAAAGCACCTGACAGCACCTGCGACACTTGTGCTCGGAGGGCAGGCACCAAACTCAACTCTGTTCTGCGGAAGCCAGCTAGGGTGAAGTGGTATAAAACTACAGGAGGGGTCAGGCAGTCTTTCAAACCCAGTGGCAATGTATAGGATGAAAGAGATGAGGGAAAGGAGGAACCGCCCATTGAGTAAATCCAGCGTTTTGTGAGAGAGTAAAAACTCTAGATTTTCCAGTGGACTTCATTCAGACCTGTCTCTCTCCTTTTTCTTTAATCTGGACTCTTCTTCCTACTAGGTATCTGAACAAAGACGGAAGAGTGATAGACATCTCCTTGCATTGCAGGATGCTCTCCTTTAGGTTACCCTACTATGCTTTTTTGCTCTTTTCTCAATGAAATAAAAGCATTAGATGTCATGCCTTAGAAACTGAGGAATTAAAATACGTGGGGTTTACAGCCATGCTGATTTAACGTAGTTGTTAGCTACACCTGAATGATTCCCAGAGGATAGGAGAAAGAGCTGGAGAAAACAGACATTGTGTTCAGGGGCAACAAGAGGTTGTTTGCATCCTACCAGCACCAATATTGATGGATGTTTGTAGCTGTAGCCTGGGCATCCACGTTACATGCACAAAGGGCAAATCTGACTGTTAGACCCAGAGAGGCTTTGGAGAAAACCGTAGCAATGTAGTTTGCTGCTGTGGCTGCTTACATGGATGGCTCTCTGCTTCCTCCAGCTCCCTTCAGTGGGAATTGAGGCAGGTTTCCTTCCAGTAACGCTTAAAGCACTTCCTTAGGTGTAGATTCCCCCCCGTTTTCCTTCTGGTGTGCAGTGAGAGCGCCACGTTATTACAGATCTAACAGCTTGGAAAAAAACCCAGGCCCGTTCATTCCTGGCTAATATATCAGATGAAGGCTTTAGCTCATCCTCATCCGTGGCCAGGAGGTGTGAAGTTTGCTTTTGCAGGATGGTTTGGCACTAGCGTGGCCAACAAAGTGGAGCAAGCCACTGCAATTGCGAGCTGCCATACAGGACGGATCTAGCAGGTGGGGATCAGTTGGATATGAGGCTGCTCTATTGCATGACACAGGCTGGGCACATGGAAGTCACTACCCTGTCTATGTCAGTGCAGAGTTTTTTTTCCATTCACCTGATCCTATCCTAGCAAACCAAGATACGTTTGCAACTGGATCTCCCACGTTTAGAGTGGCTGGTGGCAGCCCTGCAGAGGTGTTCCTATCTCTACTTTTGGGGCAATCACAATAAAACCAGCACCTTCTTACCAAGGGAGAATAAGAATGCTTCAAGCTCTGCTAGTTCCTCGTAAGCTGTGCTCTGTTAGCTCCGAATATTCTTTGAATGCTATCATCTTCTTCAAAGCTGCTTTTAAAGTAGAGTGATTTGAAAACCAGGAGAGAGTAGCATGGCATGTTTTTTTTCTCTCTCATTTTGGTTGAGAAAGTTAGAATTCAAAATGTTTTGACCAGCTTTGTTTTCAGAAAAGAGTCGCCAAATATAGCTGTGTTCTCTTTAGTATAAGAAAGGTAAAAAGGATGCAGTGCTTTGACAGTGATCCATCTGCTGATTGCCACGTGTACCAGGTGTCAGTATGAGATTGATGGCCTTAGAATAGAAATCCACTGAGGCAGGAAGAGTGCCTTCCTTTCGCTTTTTTACAGTGCAAAGCGTGTGTATTGACTGTGCTGAGCCAGTGCTGAATAACGATGAGTGACTATAGTTAGCCTCTGAGCTGGGGGGTGCCAGCTCTCGCCAGCCAGCCTGGGCTTAGGAGCACTCGTGATTATTCAGCTCAGTTTGAGCCAGCGACAAGCGTTTTGCCTAAATGTCTTAGTCTTTTCTTCCCACTTATTTTGAGGTCTGGGATGATGCACTCCTTTCTGTGGAATTTCTATGGAGTAGATATTTTTAAATCTAAAAACTGTAAGATTTCAGCTTTAATGTTTTGGATTGTTTTTAATCTGAGAACTTTTGGCTAGAAAATATCGATTAGGCTTGTGTTTGGGGAAAAAAAATTATCACTAAAACAAGCAAATGACCTCTCCTCCTTCCAATTTGCTTTGTTTTGAAGAGGATGAATTGTGACAGGATTTTGACTCCGTTCAACATCTGAAAATCAGAAAGTGAAGGGTTCTTGCAAAGCCTTGTTCCCTACCTAAGTATGCCTGGATTTTCCCCAGTCCATCTGAGTCCTCCTGTTGTGCCCATGTCAGACAACAGTGCTTGTCTGGTCTATCTCGGGGATGGCAGCGAATTTGCAGCCTGTCACCTTAGGAGGTGACCAGGGTAAGGAAGTTCTAATTCCACTTCTCGGTTAGATCTCATTTTAGACTCCTGTGAAAATGTATCTGTGGCAGTCCAGGACATGACTGGAGCGGATGGAGGAAAAGGATTAGGGATTCTGGCTAATCCAGCTCAAAACTCTTGACAGCACCCAATGAAAATGACTCCCTGGCTGCTTTTGCAGTCTGTTCCCCAGTCAAAGCAAGGATTTGTCCCTGACGGCTACTATCAAGTAGGGAGTTGGAAGTCTGACACTGTATCACTGAACAGCTCTGTGTTTCATGGGTATTTGGGGTTTTGTTTATTATCAGCTGTGTTTCATTTTGGAAACACAATTGAATCCCTGAAATACAAGGCTCCTGTTTCCTTTGGGGAGGAGAGATTTGCAACTGTACATGCAATGGCAGGTGGTTTCTGGCTGTGTGTTCTCCTTTCACATGGTTGTGATTTTGACCAGGTTCATAGCTGCTATTTTGTAAAATCCCCTTCTCATTAGGCTAAAGCGCTTGAGACTTTCAGGACCTGCTGCCTTTTTGTGTTTTCCCATATTTCTTTTTCCTCCCCAGCCACCTCCTGTTGTCTCAGCCCTGTGCTGAATGAGCCCAGTTGCTCTCGCCTGCACCTGGTTGTCGCACGTGCTATCGGCACAAAAACCTCTCCACAGAGCAGCCCGCAGCAGAACAAGCTGCATCAAAGAGGTGATGGGGACGTTTTGCCAGGCGGCCAACCTGGGTCGCTTAGCCTTGCCTGGGGGGGGCAAGGTGGCGGTTTCTACTCCCTGCCTTGCTGATACCCCAAGAGAATTTTGGCTGCTTTGGTTCATGGGGGAGGCTGCTGCCCTGAGGGTTTCCTGACTTGGGCAGAACAGGCTGTGTTTGCACATCTGTTGGGTGCTGCTTTCAGTAAGGAAACACAGGAGAGAAGAAAACACCTTCCTTTTGTTAAGGATACAAAGTCATATTTAGAGCTTACTCTTCCATCTTGTGTTGAGGATTTGATGAGTTTAGAGGAGTCTGGGTGCCTGTTGAAGTTTGAAAATATGGTATTTTGTTTTAAAGACAATGTGGATAAAATGCAGTACTTGGAAATAAATCTTTGAGAGCTGAATTTCTTAACGGAAATGAATTATTCTCTCTTGCTTGCTTGCTACTGTTTCTGCTGGACTAGGAAAACAAATCAAAGTGAGAGCAGACCACTAGAGTTGCAGCGTGAGGAAATGAGAAGACCCTCTTTGATCCCAAATGCTCAGTCAAGAAGCATTTGCCAGCAGTGCCAAATGGGATTTATTTGTCAAGTCCTAGAGAGAGGCCAGCAGGGCCTGGAACCAAACAAAAGGAGGAGGTACCATACTATAAACGTGGATTCAACATATTCACTGTTAATCTTCTTTTACCTACATAATATGAAGGTTATCAACCTGACTGCAAAAGGACCTACTAGGGAGTTAAGTGTCACATGGAGGGGATTATTATGTTTTGAAAAGAATTTGTGCTGGTGACTGTAACATAATAAATGTGTTAGGTGCCTCTTTAGATCTTCTCTAAGTGGTAAAGAAGCATTGATCACCCGGTGTGATGGGGGTTGGGGAGCTTGTTTTTGATGTTTTAATACCAAGTCAAAAATGAGAGCTCAGAGCTGTTAATGAAAGGAGCACATACATTTATTATTATTATTATTCGTTTTTTTTCCTTAAAGAGACCAAGAGGGAGTTGGTGCAGAGGGATGAGAAATAAATCATTAGCATCTTCACATTTGCACTGCAGATTAATCTGGGGAAATGAGGCTGGTAGTTCCTAAGCCTCTTGCATATTTGCCCAGGTGAACTTTTTAACTTGATCCCTCCTTTTACTTTTTTCTAACCAAAAAGCTTTCCACTTATGGATTTAAAAGGTCATAAGGTTAAGCAGAAATCAGAAGCTGATTTATTGTATAAGTACTCTTAGCAGGCGTTTTGGCCAATGCTGTATGAAAGTTATTTTAAAGTCATTCTATTTTTCCCTTCCACTGAGCCTCTGCTGAGATGTGATTTTTATTTAATTTTTTTTTTATATGCCCGTTCCACTTGCCTCGTGCTCACTTTGCTGAACCACACGAGGTTCTCAGAGCAAGAATGATTTTCTGATTGTTTCCAAGTAAATGTCCAGCTCGGGCTGCGGGGGTGGGGGTGGCAATTCCGGCATTATTTTATGCTGACCTCAATATTCACTTTTTGTTTCTCCTGCTGATCAGTACATAAAAGGGAAATCTTATGGTTGTCAAGAGGGGATGGCAGATCTGAGCAAGGCTGTGTTGTGCGAGGGAAAGGAAAACGATGGCTGTTGCAATACAACACGGAGTGAGGGCTCTGGCTGAGGGAGCTGTGTTAGGTATTTAGAAATGCATCTTTAGTGGAGACACAAAACAGAGATCCTGACTGCTTATGAACACTAGAGATCCCCTAACACGTGTTGCAACAGCAAGCGCCTTAGCCAGTGTATCTGGGGTAATTAGTCAGTCTGCCTGCATTCCTCCTGCAGCCTCAATTAATTATGAGGCTCTCTTTAACTTCTGGTCAAAATCGTTCTGTAGTGGTGTTATAGGATGTTAACCAGCTGCCACCTACTGCTTCCATCGATATTTTATAAATACTCTACAAAGGACTTGAAAGCAAGGTCTCTGGCTTGTGAGCGCAAGCTCTGCTCCTGCTGATCTCTTCCTCCCTGAGCGCTTGGACTAAGGAAAGGATGACACGATCCTGCCTGTACTGGTAGCAAATACAAATGCTACAGCAAGCAAATGCCTTAGTATGCTTCAAGGGGAAAGCTGTTGCTTTTACTGTTTCATCCTTTATCAACTGAAATTGGCGAACACAGGCCGGGAAGGAGACAGATAAGCAGATTCAGTGGGAAGAGCTGTACTGAAATACATCTAGCGGTGGCAGTTTCTTGGGCAAGGTTGACAGGGAAAGTAGGTTGTGTCTTTTATTAAGCCTATTGATATTGTTGGGGGAGGTAACCTTTTAAACATGCAACTGTGGTTTCTCATGTCTGAAATAGAAGCATCAGCCTTCAAAACTAAATAAATACATGTTGAGAACACTTTCCTTGAGTTTAACAAAGTTATGTTAATCACTTAGACCATCTGTTGGAGAAAATGTAGTTGTGAAGCTAGGATAGGTTAGGGGTATGTTAGTGAGAGAAGAGGTAATAAAGTTGTTTGTCTCTTTAGGACAGAGTCAAAGTGACCATTGTGAAACTCTTTGGGAACCGAGTTTTAATTTCTTGTTTTTCCTGGTGATGTTACAGTTCCTTTTTAAAACTAAGTAAGATTTTTTTTGTTCTTTTTTTAAAGATACATTTTTGGTGAGGCCCAAAAAATATGACATGTTGACTCAGTATCCCCATCACAGCAAAGTTCCTGGGAGGCTGGGAGCTTCCTTGCCTGCCGAGCTGGGGGAGTTCTGAGGTGTCCAGGGCAAACTCCGACCAGCCTCCACAGCTGGGAGATGTGAGACAGTTACACTGCAACTTTATCCTGAGAGGAAGCAGGGCAAGAAACACAAAGAAAAGAGTTACAAGTCAGTCACCCCAAGAAGTGTGGCTGGTTCCTAATGGCCAGCTGGCTGAGCTTTCCAGCCTGACAGCATCTCTCCTCCTTAAACACATTGTGAAATGTTGAAAAATGGCTTGGATGTCATTATGACATTGGCATTTCTTCAGGAGGAGCTGTCTGTTTGTTTAAATAAAGGCCCAAAGGAGGTGCTTGTTGTCCTAGGATTGCCTTTGACTGGTGACCCAAACAGGAGAAGAGAGTGTCCAGGGAAGAGACATCACAGAAGTGTGCCCGAGTGCTGGCAGAAATGTGATTAATCTTGACTAGACAACCATGCCAGAGCCTCTTCCAAATCGCTGGACTCCAGACTTCACGCATAGTGTATTTGTGACCACTCTCCTGTCCTTTTCAATTACCTTCTCTCTCTCTCTCTCTTCCTCCCCTCAAAGACATTAGTCTTGTTTGAATGCTTCATTATACCACACTGATGTGCTAATGCAAGTTGTAATCTACCCTTGTGACAGTGTTTACTGCCAGTGAATCTCATGCGGGCCAGGAACGGTACAATATACAGGGAAAAGCAGCATTTAGCAAAAAGTAACTATCTGCTTAGGTCGCCCTGCTGCTTTTCTGGAGATACCACATTATACCTGAGAGCAAGTTCTTCATCTGGACTTGTACTTGATCTGCAGAAAACAGCACGAGTGTTTGAGACCACTTGTAAAATATACATGATGTATGTCAAGTCTCATGGTTGTTAACATTTCCCCAAATGTGTAATTTATTGAAGGCTGTGGAGATGAGATGTTGCACTGCTGAGGTGCAACAAGCAGGGAGCTGTAAACCTTTTAGGAGGGGTGGGTGGTAGANGCTGTAAACCTTTTAGGAGGGGCGGGTGGTAGAACCCCAAGTGAATGAAGATATGTGACCCAACAAAGAGTAATAAAACCCTCCAATTGTTTGGGAGGCAGGTTGTTCCCCCCTTCTGCTGCACAGGTGTCTGTGATTTAGCAAACTTGGCTGTTTAGTCAATGTAATTAGTGCCTCCCAGACCATCTACTACAGTGCTCTAATTTCAGGTCAAGAGGAAGGTAATAAAGGCTTCTGTGTGAAACAAAGGATGTCACTTACTGCCCTCCATTGTTATGCCAATAGAAGAACTGAGAAAGCAAATGAAACTCAAAATTGATGAGAGAAGTAGAACCATGAGACTGTTCCTAAATGTTGCAAAATCTCTGCAGCAATGTTGGCTCCTGCCATTTTATTACTGAGGTCAAGGAAACCTAATGCTTTTACAGGATCTGTGGCTCTGGGAATTCTGTACTTCAGAATAAGACCCTTCTAAAAATATGTTTCCTGTTGCTGCTGGAGTAGATCTCATCAGAGCTGAACAGGGCCAGCTTTCCTTGTGTCCCATAACCTGCAGTTTTCCTCATGAACTGGAAGAGTCATGAAGTTTCCATCAGGAACTGCTGCTGTGAACCTTGGGGACTGAGGCTTCTTCGTGGTTGCTTGCCTCTCCATGCAGTACTGTGGTAAATCCAACAAATAATTGACTTAACTTATGGGTGTAGAAAGGTCACCAGTCTTCTTTTTCCAACTGTTTTGTCCAGCTTGGGATCCCTGTCCTGCAGCTCATAGAAAGCTCTTAGGGATTCTTGCAGAATCCAGCTCTAGGAAGGGTTGTATTTTTTTATTCAATTGGAAAATAGCAGCAAATCAGGTGCTTTACATTTTTAAAGGATTAAAGAGCATTGTGCTGCATTGAATTGAAAGTGTCAATTCTCTTCTGCAAATCAAGAGAATGAAATTATTATCTGGTATGACCATCTGCGAGAATGAGATTGAATAATGACATTAGTACATTCAAGTACAGATTCATTGACGTCAGATTTTGCTCAAACTGTGTGAGAGCGAATCAGACTACTTAGTCATCAAGTTTCATCATCTTGCCTCCATCGCTCAGTAATGGCTTATGCCTTGGGGATCAGCAGAATTATAACTAAAAATATTATCCTAATACACCTGATCAGTTACAGAATATAATACAAGAAAGAAAATGCCTTTTCAACCCCTGGTATAATTACTTATGTGTCTTCATGATGAATCGTAAATGTTCTTGTGATAGCTACATGAATAATTTGTAGCAATTTAAAAACATAATTTTCCGTGTAAGTTCTTCTATTGACAAATTGCCTACAAATAGCTTATTTGACTTCTCAATTGCATGAGTTGTTTGAAATTATTCATAGATTGTTTCTTGGTTTGCTCGTTGTTTACAAGCAATTCCTTTTTAGTATTCAGTGGCTGGTATTCAAGTGTTCAGCTTCCAGCTGCACAATTCAGTTTGTATTTTGACATAGAGGTCACACAATAGTATTTCTGCTCCTTGACTAAATGCATATAATTCATAGGATCTAGCTTCTTGCACGAATATTTGCATTGAATTACAAAATTCTTATTCTGGAGCCATTCTTTAACATTTGTTTAAAAAGAATTGTTTCAGTTTCTGCTGGTAATCTGATTTACGAGAGTATTTATGGAAATACTAATACACAGTGGACATTGCCATAAATGAACAAATTTGCTGTAAAGCTTCAGCTATGCACTCAGCTGCATTTTTATTACTTTAACTGTATTTGCCCATCTTCTTTTTATTTCTATTAATATTAATCTTTATAATACTTTTTTCCCCCTATGTGATGAAATCAAGCAATTATATGAAAAAGATCCACAGATGTATTGTTAACAGTTAAGCATTTCCTGTGGAAACTGCATATGGTGGCCTCCATCCTCAGTGCTGGTTGCCCCCTGCCTTATGTATGTCCTTCCGTCTGATTTTAAAAGATTTTTCCTGTTAGATGTTCCTAGAACCCCACAGTTCTGTTTAAAACCACAGTACCATGAATATTAAATCAATAGATAAATAAAATCCAATGCTTTAACTGGTCAAGCCAAAGCCATTAAATGAGCGATAGCCCGTCGCTCTCCCAAGTCCCAATCTTTGTCCTGTGGTCTCACAGATGCCTTTCTCCCTTGCCCTCCTCAACTGCCCCCCCCCCCCCCCCCCCCCCCCCCCCCCNTGCAAGCGTGGAGACATTTCAGTCCAAGGATTGCATTGCAGAGCAATGCAGAGAGCATGTTTGAAATTCTTTTATCCATTTCCAGAATAACAGGGAGAAGCATGCTTTCTTGCTGTTCAGAGATAAGGGAAAACTGCCCTTGAAGAATTAAAGTGTCCAAAATACAAATTTTCATTTCATTTCTGCACCATTTTGAAAACACTTTTTTTTTTTTGCCTTCACATATTCAAATAACCACAGTGCAAGGCATTGAGTCTGGCCTCTCTGGATTCTGTTTGCTGTGCTTCCGTACACCTCTCACTGGTCCCTGGGGCTCGGGCGGGTGTTTATTACAAATGAATGTTTAATGTCTGCCTTGAAGAGCTACTTGTCTGGCTTCAATTTGCTAGTTGCAGTGCTCTGGAAACAGCCGCACATGGAGAAGGGCCCTGTTGAGCGTTATCTGGGCACAGAGAGATGCTCTTGTACCTTGCGGCTGTTTTTAGTGAGGGCTTTCTTGTCTTACTGGTTGGCAGTTCATTTGGCAGAGCAGAGCGTGGTGAGGAGATGATACTGATTATTTTGTTTGACCTTCATCATTGCTAGTTAACTCCTGATTCAGGACGCTGCTGGCTGAGTGTGAGCTGAAGGAGATCCCAGACTCACCTGGCCCTGGGTAAGAGCAGGATAGCGTGGCAGCCGTTCAAAGGAGGTACTGAGGAAGAAAAGCTCATGGTGAGACATAGATTTCCCCCCACCTCTCTTGCTTCTGAGGCTAGGTCCAAGGGGGAAGGAGGCCTCTGGTTGTAGACACTTCTGTAAAGTTTCTCTGACCGCTTTCGTCTGTGATGGCAGCTGGTGCCTGAACCTTTGTTGTCCTTCTCACCTGCCTTTCATTTAAACGCAGCTAGTTTATGTTGTAGCTAGGAGATAGGGTGGGCTGAATGCTTTAGCAACATGTATCTTTGAAGCTCTGGGAAACTCACTCTGAGGTGTACTTAGGTGAGAGATGTGCATGCTACATACATGCCTGAGGGACGAGATGCCATCCAGAGTGGCCTGGACAAGCTCCAGAAGTGGGCGGCTGTGAACCTCATGAGGTTCAACAAGGCCAAGTGCAAGGTTCTGCACCTGGATGGGGGCAACCCCCAGTATCAATACAGCCTGGGGGATGAAGGGATTGAGAGCAGCCTTGAGGAGGACTGTGTTGGTGGATCAGAAGCTCAGCATGACCTAGCAAAGTGTGCTCGCAGCCCAGAAAGCCACCGTATCCCAGGCTACATCAAAAGCAGCATGGCCAGCATGTGGAGGGAGGGGATTCTGCTCCTCTACTCTGCTCTGGTGAGACCTCACCTGGAGTACTGCATCCAGCTCTGGGGTCCTCAACACAGGAAATACATGAACCTGTTGGAGCGGGTCCAGAGGAAGGCCATGAAGATGATCAGAGGGCTGGAGCACCTCTCCTATGAGGACAGGCGGAGATAGTTGGAGTTGTTCAGCCTGGAGAAGAGAAGGCTCCAGGGACACCTTATAATAGCCTTCCAGTACCTAAAGGGGGCTTATAAGAAAGACAGGGACACACTTTTTACGAGGGCCTGTAGCGATAGGAGAAGGGGTAATGTTTTTAAACTAAAAGAGGGAAGATATAGATATAAGGAAGAAATTTTTTTACAATGAGGATGGTGGTAGATGCCCCATGCCTGGAAACATTCAAGCTCAGGTTGGACAGGGCTCTAAGCAACCTGATCTACTTGAAGGTGTCCCTGCTCATTGCAGGGTCGTTGGACTAGATGACCTTTAAAGGTCCCTTCCAGCCGAAACTGTTCTATGATTCTATGGTATCTCTTTCATTACTGTCTTGACACTGACTTGTTTGTGCCTCTGAAGAGGTGTCTGATGCTTTGCTTGGATGGACTGGAGCTGTGTAAGTGTTGAGAAACCTCTCAAAGGCTGAAACCAATCAGTACCGCTTGATTGCACCGTCAGTGCAAAGGAGCAAGTTTTCACAGCCTCCTAAGGCTTTGTCCTTTCTCCCAGTTGCTACACTCAATTCCTATGTGCCAGAAAACATTTCTCAGCTGGTGGAAATTATTTATTCATGGTCCTAGCTTGAGCTGTCTGCAGATTGCTGTATCTTGCCAACTGGTAGCCAGACAGAGCTGACTTAAGTAATCATGGACTGCAAGCAGCAACTTTCACAAGGTGAGTGGAAGGGAACAAAGGTTTCCCCTTGGAGGAGCTCTCTTCAGCTTATCACAGCTAGGAGCTGCTTTCTGAGGGCCTTTAAACACCTGACTCCATCTGAAATGAAATACAGCTGTCCAGAGCAGGTAATGCTCTCTCAGCAGTTACGCCATAACTGTGCTGGCAGCCTGCTTGTGTGCCCAAGAGTCCAAAACAAATAATGCAGCAGAGAGTTTTTGTGCCGTTGATAGTTTCCTTGTCGTGGTTTCCTGACTGTAATCCCTGCCTAAATAGCTGGGATGCTGCCTCCTCTAAACTCTTGTGGAATGGTTCAGTCAAAAGCTAAGTGCTAGTAAAAGCTCCTGTGGTTGATTGTAAGGCCAATAGGCTGATTTTAGTACACACCCTGTCTTAGTCAAACTCTTTTACAGATTTTGTTGGTCTTTTCTTTTTCCCTGTCTCTCAGTCTCACTGTTTCTAGTCTGGTACAAAATGCTGAAGTGCAGATGTGCTATTTATTGAAATGATGAAAAAAAATTGAAGCTGAAAAAAAAAAAGTGTGGGGTAATGTCAGATAAAAGGTAAGGCCATGTTCATTTTCAAGACATACCTTTGCGGGTAGCTCTGTAATAGAAAATCAGAATGCATGGTCTTGGTTGGAAGGAATAGCCTCTGCAATGGCAGAGAGTATTTGCGGTCCCATTGTTGAGGGGAAACATGAGAGTCAGAAGCCCTCTCTATTGCTCAGGCTGATAAAAAAAATTGCATTTTGGCTTCCACAATCTATTACATGACCAGGCTCCAAAAGGAATGTAGACAGTAACAGCAGCATGTGCAGTATTTTGGAAACATTTTTAAAATTGTGGGGTAAATGAGCAAGGCAGAAGTCCCACCACTTATTTCAATGACATCTAAAAGTTTTGGGAATGGGTCAGATTTTTTTTTTTTTTTTGCTTCACTTGAAACACTTTCAAAGGGCCGGGTTTTCAGAAACAGCTAAGCATTTCTTGCCTGAGGAGTCTTGGGTACCCAGCTTGAGACATTTGTATAGATGCATCCCTAAACCACCGACCACATCTGAAAACTTCACAGTGAAGCTTCTCCATATCCATCTGTTTGGGATCTGGTTGTGCTTCTGTTGCAGACACGGAGTTTTGCCCTCATTTTCAATGGAATTGTCGTTTCCCTTGGCTGTCCCTCCCCCTCTTGTGTTCAGCAGGCTCAGAAGCGTTCCTTCACTAATTGCCTAACAGAATCCTCCAAAAGGATATTCTCTGACAATATAGTGCTTTTACGACAGAAAACATTGTCTCACATTTTAATAACTGTATTAATAAAGCGAGGAAGTGATGTTCCTTTGCTGATGGACTGTGACAGTGACCCAAAGAGCTTGCTTTCAGAGGAGTGGCATCCCATTTCTCCAGCTCTGGGAGATCCTTTGGGAACTGGGTTCATTCAGCTGTGTTGCAGAACCTGCAGAGTATTTTGTTCTGCCTGTGACCCTGCAATAACAACAATACTCCTTGAACTAAACTGCCTAACCAGCTCCATGCTTGCGACTTCCATTATGCTACCCTGCTTTAGTTTAAAGCTGTAGAATGAGAGGGCAGAAGAGAAAACCAGGGGGATGGATAGGGGAAAAGCAGCTGAGGAAAAACATTTGCAAATAGGTATGTGCCCCAGTAATGAAAGCTGGTATGAGTACTCAAAAGCACCATCATGAGAAAATACCAGCAAGAAATAGCTGCCTTCTCCCTAGTCAGCCCATTTTGATGTACTATAATTTTGCTGAATGCCACACAGTACGAAATGGCTTTAAGGTGCTTGTACAACTGAGCCTTAGCTAAGGAAAAAATTGCCTCATCTCTATAGTTCTACAACGTGCTGGAATTGCTAATACGTTTACTGGTAGTCATGTTTCTTTTGGACCATTGAAAAGCTTCGACCATTTTTACATTGCATTCCAGAAAAAGGTCTGTTAGATTTACTTTTTCCTGAAGGATTGGTTCATTTTTTTGTTTTGTTTTGGGTTTTTTTTGTTTGTTTGGTTTGGGTTTTTTTGAACGTACAGGGAGTAGAAGGTAAAAACAAAAATGTAGCTCTTAAAATATCACAATTTTCTATTTTTATTTTCTGGGAGAAGAAAAGTATGGATGTATCCCTTTGCCTGGTGCTAGCTTGGAGTTCTTTGTTATCTTCTGCTGCTGTTTGTTTGGCTGACTCTGTACGTTCTTCATCCCTTCCAGTTACTGTTTTTCTGCGATGAATAGGTGCCCTTCTGTTGTACAGACAGAGTAAACCCTTTGGAGGCCTTTAAGATTGATGTCGTTAATAGTACTTACATTCTGATATCTGATTCTTGGTGCTTCAAAATCTAGTATCTATTTCTGTAGGGATCAGCTCTTCATTTACTATAGTTTCCTCCCATGACCAGCCCTACTGCAGAATGACAATATAATTTCCAACCAAGTCAGTTAAACTGTACTTCCATGTGTGGTTTTACGTCTTTTCTGGCTTGCCTGTTCCAATAAAGTTTTCTCGCTGATATCTTCAGAGCTTCTCTAATTTGACTGACTTGGACGGGAGATGTATTTGCACTGTACCCTTCTATGGTAGCCTTTAGTCAGAGGTTAAGTTCGGTAATTTGCAAAAATTAAATTTTTATTGTGGTTTATTTGCACCTAAGCGCAGCTAGAGCCACCTCAAATTCTATGAAGAAGGCAGTTAAGAACAGCGGAAGGTTGGACCCTGGGGGATAGAGGTTGGGGTGGGCAAGGAGACCTGACCTGCTCAGGGGGGAAAATAAGGAAGGATATGAGGGGAGAAGGTGGTTTCTTCCATGTCTTGGAAAATCATCTTCCTTTTCTCTTTGCACTTAGCAATCTGTTTTAATGTGCTGATCACAAGATTCATTAGTCTGAAGGGCCAAAACCTCTGAGCCATGTGCTAGATGTTTGGAACACGATGAAAATGCCAAGACGCGTGGTATGTAATAGCTTTGTTACTGTGGGAGGATTTAGGCAGAGTTGCAGGCACTGGAATGGAATTTTGCAAGCTTTTGCTCTTCATTTCAAGAGGATAATGGAACAGCATTGCATATCCTTTTCCATAACTGGCTGTGGCTTTCTCCTTGGCCTTTACCATTTGATTATTGGTTTTTGTGTGCTTTTCCCTCTTGAAATACTACTGCTAAGTCCTTTAAAATTATTGTGTCTTTCAAGAAAAACAATCAGGTCTTAAGAGGCATTTTTTTGGGGGTGGGGGGAATCTGGAGTTTGTTTGAAGAAAGGGGATCTGAACAAGATAAAGCAGAGATATCAGCTATGCAGAACTAATGATGCATTCCAAAAGAGAACTGAAGAGCTGTACAACTCCATGGAGTGCACCACTCTATTTTAACTTTTTCACTGAGAAATCTTTTGAAGGACCAGAATCACAGATGTATTCTACGTAAAATTCTGTAATGCATAAGAGTATATTTGGATCTAACACTGCATGAGGAAGCCCATGGCACTCGTGGAACAAAAAAATGACACTAAATTCCCTAAGCATGAATCAAAGCCATTCCAAACTAACACCACTGCCAGCAGATGCTTGAATTGCTGGGAATAGACATACACCCTCACTGTGCGCATACAGTGTGTGCTGCCTTCAATGTCTATTTTCTTTCCACCCTTGGATGGTTCTGTAATTCCAGGAACATCCTGCCCAAAGGTGTCAATGTGTCTGCTCAGGTGAGCGTGAGGAAAGAGGTACAGGAGGTAGATGAGAGCCTTAGAAAAGTGTGATACAAACCAGCCAGATCGTCAGAGTTAATAGTAACAGCCTGAGTGTGAAAACTCAAGTGCTGTGCCACAGTATCCCAGGGATCATTCAAGGGAAGGGGAGAGAGCAGCGATAGAAAACCTAAATTAACAGTTCAANGACAGCCTGAGTGTGAAAACCCAAGTGCTGTGCCACAGTATCCCAGGGATCATTCAAGAGAAGGGGAGAGAGCAGCGATAGAAAACCTAAATTAACAGTTCAAGCTGACAAAAAGCATTATTCCTGAGTCAAACAAGAAAGAAAAACTTGAAAACCAGTTAGATTAACCATTGTTGTTTATGCACTACAGATATTTCAAACCCAAGAGAAACTAAGGAAGTAGTGGTTCTTGTTAAAAGATGATGTAAAGTGATTGGAAATTGCTATTAATAATGCAAATACTTCTGTTGGGCAACCCACTTCGTTGGAGTAGGTAATTTAATCCTGTTGCTCCGAAAGTGCCGTTGGTTTCTTTTTCCAATAGGTTTAGGGCACAGAGAGCATTTGGATTAATGAGAGGCAGAGATGGTGGGAAAATACTCCGTTATCCTTAGCCTTTGGTAAGCCTGGCTAATTAGGGAAACCTTTGCGAGAAGTATCTTTCCTTTCAATGTAATTGCAAAATAATTGTCTCATCTGGTAGGGATATCATCTGTGTTGATTGATAACAGACAGGTAATATATGAAACATCTGCTTCGGAAGTACCCGCACTAGCGTAGTTCTGAGTTGGTCAGCTGAAGGCCCCGTGATTGGGTATATTAAAATCCCATACGGAACAGCACATACCAGCATTTGCTGCTCATTTTAAAGGGAGGAAATCGCCTCTCTGGGGCAGTTTTTGGGTGCCAGCTGAGAATTCCTTGTGCTTATTTACATCAGAATCCTTAAGGCTCCTCCCCCGGAAAATGAGAAGCACATCAATAGGTTGTGGACTTTGCTTTTGAGGATGAACTTTATAAGCTGTAAGAGAAACTGCTTTCAAGGAAAGACAGGAGAATGAGAAAGGGAAAATCAGTGATCTCCATACTGAAGGAACAGGCAATAGGCTTGAGACTGAAGATGTTCTCTTCCCAGTTCTGTCACTGGCTTCCTGTCTGATCTTTACAACTAGTATCTCCCTGGATTTCTACTTCCCATCTGTAACAAGGGAAATATTAGTTTTTCCTTTTTTTCCTGCTTTTTGTCTGTTTAGGCAGCAAGCTTTTTGGGCAGGGAGCTCTTTCACGCTGTGCGCAGTAAAAAGCTTGGTTCTCTGGGGCCTTGTGGGACTTGTGTGATACGAGTAGTAACAAAGAGGCGGGAAGATGTCCAAAGGTGTGTTTTTTTGAAAGTTTGCCAGTAGTTTACTTCTTTCTCTCTCTCTCTTCCTCTCTCTCTCTTTCTCTCTCTCTCTCTTTCTCTTTCTCTCTCTCTCTTTCTCTTTCTCTCTCTCTCTCTTTCTCTCTTTCTCTCTCTCTCTTTCTCTCTCTCTCTCTTTCTCTCTCTCTCTCTCTCTTTCTCTCTTTCTCTCTCTCTTTCTCTCTCTCTTTCTCTCTCTCTCTTTCTCTCTCTCTCTTTTTCTCTCTCTCTTTTTCTCTCTCTCTCTTTTTCTCTCTCTTTCTCTCTCTCTCTTTTGTTGGGGGGGTTGGGGGGGGACAAATTTCTTTGCTTTAGTGGAGAGGGAAGTTAATGCATTTCTGAAATGTAGTTTTTAGTAGCTTGACACAGCTCAGTGTAATGCTCAGTAGGCTCTGTGGCTTCTTCGTAGTAGCAATCCCCTGTTGCAGTGGTTACCGTGAATGCATCACTGTTTGTCATTCTTGTCATTGACCCCAAATCAGGTAGTTTTCCCATTGCAGGGAGTAGGAAATAATCTACATTATTTTGTTAGAACTGAATAGCACTTGAGAGTGTTAACGGATAAGCAACCAGCAGTGTTGGGAAAATCAACAGGGCAAAGGAGGTGGATTTGGTCAGTGTCTGATTTTGTCATGTGGTGAGCACCTAGACGCGTGCTTGCTGTTCATGTTCCCCACAGCATGCAGAATATCTCTATCTCTCTCTCTCTCTCTCTCTCTCTCTCTCTCTCTCACACACACACACACACACACACACACTTACATATCTAAACACAGGTTTTGGAGGTATGTCAGATCAACCTGGGGCATTGGATGTTGTGACCTACAGTCTCCCTGGGCATAATTTCTGTGGGAAAAAGTTAGTCTGCTAGATAGGTATGTACCTCTCATTTTCAGGCATCGTAGCGATACTGTTTTCAGCAGGGCAAACTGTGGTTTGCCCGGAGTCTGATCTGTAACTGGAGCTGCATCTGCTGCTCCTGGGAATGCCAAGCCTCGCATCTGATCTGGAATGCCAATGAGCCCATATAAAGCTGTTAATGTCTGTGTGAGGTTTTTTAGTCCTCATTACCAACCTGATAGAAAGATAATTCCTCAGCTGCTGTTCCAACCTGTGGGATTTTACCCACTTAATTAATTTTCTTTCTTGTTAAAGGAGATCTCTTTTTTTTATGCACAAGAAACTGGGCTTGACTTGCTTTTGAGGGACTCCTCTTATGTCTGTATCAAAGACACAGAGGCCCCAGAAGTCGGAGGGTGAGCCCTAAGGGCAGCGTGCCTGTGGAGGCTGAACTTGGAAGCGCTGCCTTGTGTGCTGAGGGCAAGCTCCCGGAGGGGAGCCAAGCCCACACAGCGGGGGGGGCCCTGCTTCCCTTCCCCGCTCCCCCCTTTTGCCACCACTCAGCAACCAAATGGAAGCTTGTGACATGACCAAAGGATAACAAACTGCATGCTGCATGCCTGCTGCGACTTAAAAATGCCAGCCTACACCACCCTCCCCAACCTTTCAGCATGTCAGCAAGCTGTCTATGTAAATAAATACACATATCAAACAATAAGCAGATGCCTTTTTAACATGCACTATTTCAGGCTGAGATATTCCTTTCTGGTGCAGCTCATCGCAGCATCTGTCAAGCTAATGCCAACTCCACAGCTCCCTTTCAGTTGTATTTAATGCACAAAGATTTGTGTTGTGGTAAGTGTAAAATATAATGAGGAATTGGCTTGTTTTACGTCTGTTTTGGTGTTACTTGTGATGTATAAAATGTTAAATGGGAACGCTTTGTGTTCCTCCCCATCTCTGTGTCAGTATATAGTGCAAACTCTTGTTCCTTATGCTTGATTAAGTGGCTTTATATGAGCATGTGTATGATTGTAGAAGTATACAAGGAGGAAAAAAAAAAAAAGTCGTTCACAAAATATACCACCATCAGGGCCCCAAAGCAAACAAACACTGAAGAGGGAAGGAAGCTGTGATGAGGGTTGGATTTTAAAAAAAAATTAGAAAAAAGCTTAATTCCAGCAGAGTCTCTTGTACCTCTTACATCAAACCAAACTCAGGAGCCACGGAGTCTAAAGCCCCAAGGGTGTATCTTAGTGCAGTGTTGTGGAAGGGGCACCCATGACCTGCTGGGCTGGGTCAGATCTTCTCTAATCCAGGGTCTTGTCTCTGATAGCAGCCAGCAGTGATTAGAGACAATGTAAGACCAGGGAAACTACCAGAAGAAATTCCATGTTAAGCTTCTGTTTATTTTTGTTTTCATATTAAAAATGTATTGAGCTCAGATGTCTACTGGCTCTACTCCTCTTTTGAAAATTCACCTGCAGGACTAAAGGATTGTTGGATCCTATGCTGCTTCTGTCACTCTGCATCAGCCTTGGAGAAGGTGCCTGGTTTTTATTGTCCATATTCACATTTCACACATGCTACTGCTTTTGCTCTAGTCAGATACAAAGGAATCCCATTTTTTTAAAAAAAATTTGACTGTTAATGCAGGCAACAAGTCTTGAAGACCGCTTTCTGTCAGACTTTTCTGAGGTCTGTTGAGAGAAAGGAGAATATTCCCGCTGCTTGAGATGCTGAATTGGATCAGATATAAAAAAAGCGGGGGGGGGGGGGGGGGGGGGGGNTCCACCGGAGAGGAGGATTTAGATGACCTGAGATATCTTCTGTTTCTTAATGTTCCTTGAATAGAGATGATTGAAATCTCTTGTCTGAGCAAGTACGCACAGAAGACAAAATGCAATATCAGTGACCCTAAATATATTAGAGCGTTCTGCTTCTGATCACAGTGGTACCTCAGCTGGAATAGTAATAGGGAATGAATGGGTTTTGCCTACATGGACAGAATTGTTCTTCCATAATGGAAAGGGAAAACTGGTACTGAATATTCCATTGAATCAAATTTTTGATGACTGTCAGTACACCTGCCTGTGACACTTTCCATCTTGTGCTTTCAGAGCACTTTACAAACCTGAAGAAATTGATCTTTTTTTTCCCCACTGTCTCCAAAGGCTGGGAGTTACTATCCAATACTGCATGTCTGAAAGGACTAGGAGAGGTTTCTACTAGGCAGCTGACATTTTGTCCTGCACAAATGTACATGGACGTATGTGTTTTCTACATGCAGTCACTTGCACCTCTCAAATACTTGCCCTTCCCCTTTAAAGAAACCAGGATGTGATTGGTATGGTTGTATTTGAAATGCTGGCTTGTGCGGAGCAGGGAAGAGGCTTGTAAACAAACACCTACAGGACGATGAAGCTGAGCCGAAGGTGTGCAAGTCCACTAGAGACACAGGCAGGGAGAACCTGCCTGAGTACCTGTTTGGTGGGTGTCTGCTCTGCTCACTAGACCATGCTGCTCCTCCGGTGCACGTAAGATGAATGACCAGGGTGCAGAGTGCTCATGAGCAGGGTGTCTCAGGCTGGACACGGTGTGCAGCGCTCCTGTGTTCCACTGAGCTCTCTCGCTTGTCCTGTGGAAGCGTGAAATGGTGCTTCTGTGGAGGGGAGCAGGGGGCTGCTGACAGAGCGCTGATACCGGTGCACACGGCAGGAATTTCCTTTCATGTGGTCTGGTGTGACATTAGAACTTCCCAGATGGCTTGTTAGTGGCTTTGTAGTCTGCTGGATCGACAAATAAATGCTAGTTCAGCTCAGTATGGCTGTCTTCTCCAGAGATCATGGCAGAGAAGGGGAGCTTGAAATGTCTGGCTGCAGCCCCATTTCAGTGTCTTACAGGGCTGCTGGATGGAGTTGCTGTGAAAGGACCTTGTCTCCCAGCTTTTCACCTTGACCCTGGAGGAGTTACTAAGCACTGTGGTGTAGAGGGGGCACTGATGCTCTCTGATGCTGCATGTGCACAGTTGGCATTGGCTTTGGGATGCTGGAAGAGCTGGGCGGGAAGGAGGGTTTGGGTTTCAAAAGAAAGCAAAGCAGCAAGGTAGACTGGGAAGGAAAGAAGTAATACTATGAAATGGATTTGTGTGGCGCCAGCTTCGTATCTGAATTGTAGCTGTCAGGGAGAATGAGATCCAGACTCGATGCTGTTCTCCAGAGAGAAGCCGTTACAGAGCAATTGCTCTGTTAAGTGCTGGCTCCACCTCTCTGCCCTGGGTCTGGCTGACTTCTGCTGACAAGATCTGGCATGATCCCTCCTCCTTTCCCACTGGTCTTTCCTGCTTTTTCTCCAGACTCTGATTTACCTTCTTTCGCTTGCTTATTGCTTTCACCACCTAAGCCTCTCTCACTGAACCCTTCTCCTCCTGGCTCTCTGTTGGTATCTTCATCCCACCCTTACCTGCCCCTCGGCTCCATCACCTTGCCCTCTTTTTCATCCTTAATCTTTTCTGGCTCCTTCCATTCAACATACAGTTGTACTCTAACATCTATCCAGTAAGTGAACATGCGTGTGCGTATTTGTTGCATGCAATACAGGAAGGTGTGTATACATGTATGTCTTAAACATTTAACAGCCTTTGTTTTTTCACACACTACCCCATCCTCTGTTCTGGGACTTGCCTTTGGGGGACTCACAGCATCTCTTCCTGGTGTTCCTGTCCTCCCCTGTTTCCTTCTTGACTCTCCACTGCTGCGCAGGGGAGCAGGAGGGGAAGACGCAGAGCAACTGTGTTGCTTCTCTCTTATTCTCCTGGAAGTAGTCCTGTTCCTCCTCCTGCTTTCTAGTCAGAGTCCTTTTCTGGCCAGTCTAAATGGACTGGAAAGTAAGGAGGGAAGATTTTGCCTTCAGTCCAGACTTCAGGGCCTCTGCCGGGTGCTTCCCGTCACCTCCTTCGGGTGTGCAAGAAAGAATTGATCTTTGCCTAAGTGGGAAGAAGTGAGAAAGCAAGGTCATGGTCTTCTCCTCAGGCCCAGTATGGAGGTGTGCGTCTTACATATTTGTCACTGCTGTTTCTGACAGGTTGACCAGCCTGGATCAAGGTGCTAGGGACCTGAAGCAAGGACCCTGACTGATGCGTGCTTAGTGCGACTTGACTTCTTGAGGAGAACGAGCATTTCTCTGAAGGCCTGTCCCCTCAAAGCAGGACTCAGGTAAGGCAGGCAGCCCTCCTAATGCTCAGGCTCTGCTGCTGCCGGGCGCTGGCCTTGCTGCCAGTGGACTCAGCAGGGGATTTTTTTTCCATTAATTTGGCTCAAGAGGGTCTTTGTCACCTCTGTCTGCCATATCTCTAGGGGAGAATCCTTACGTTGTGTTTACAGCATGGGGAGTGTTTTTCAGCAAAAACACACCTTCAGAGGATCAAGACTGCTTGTATTGTTGAGATAAATATAAGCTAAAAGTGTGGGAGGAATAGGCTGAAAAAAGAAAAAAATGTTACATATAAGGTATTAATAGAGCAATACTTCCACTTCTTGTTCCAAAATAATTTTATATTGAAAATTACCTTAATTTAAACACAAAACTTTTTAAGAAAAGGAAGAAAGAAGGCAGGGGGGGAAGGGGTTAAGTAAGAAATTAATTAAATCATTTAGTTTTCAACTGGGCAAGATATTTCAGGTCATCCAAAAGTGGAAAAAAAAAAACAAAACCCCAAGCAGAAAAGCCCTGCAGTTCTAATTGCAATGACTCATGGAAACCAGATCTAGAAAAGATGAAGCCCTTCAGTCCAAACCCTTAATCCCCTACTCGTATGTAACATCATTCCCAGCAGTGTCTACCAGTCCTGTTTTAAATGATGGGATTTTCCCTTGTGCCCTTGGGACACTATTCCACAGTCTAATAGAATTAATCTGCTTGCTTCTCTTTCAATCCCTGACCGCTGCAGATGCAATTAGTAGTAGGCGATGGAAGGATTCTGTTTTCTATGCTGTATTATGAAGGCTTAGGGCTGTATTGTGTTAAACCAGACATCAGTTGCAAGCATGTATGCATGAGTGTGGCTTATCTGTCAGTACTCATTACAGCCCCATAAACGTCTCTGAACTACAGAGTTCTCAGACTCGAAGGAGCTTTTCTGCAATAGTAGTTCAGGATCTGATAAGGCACAGACTAATGTATTTGAATGCCTGTGAGAAAGATGGTATGATTGGGAACTAAAGTGTAATGCAAAGTCATATGCTGCTTGTGCCGGAGACTCTCTGAGGCAATTTACTTCTCTGTGTCTGGAGCTTTCTCTGGCCTCATTTTTGACTTCTCTCTCAGACAAGCTGGTAGGAACTGTATGAAATAGCTTTTTGCTGTGTGTGGTGCTGCTGGAGGTACTACTGCACCTTTCCATCTGTGAATTTCAGGCCTGTCTTAGATGAACATTGTGGGCTTCTGCTGATGTTTACTGAAAGGCTCCAGTCAAATAACCGATGAATATAAAGTCAAATAAATTGAAGCTGGAAAATCACAGCTGGTCTTATTTAGTCTGACTCCACTTAACACAAAGTGGACCTTCCTTCTGTGACACTTCACCTGTTTTGCTCATCAAATTTGGAAAAGTTTTAGTAGTGAGAACTGTTACTCAGTTTCTAAAGCACATGGATGGAGTTTCGACCTGTTTACACCTGGAGACTACAGCAACAGTTGGTCTGTACAAACTCTTTGTGTGGACACTTGAATTCATCCACTTCCAAAGTGAATTAAAAACCCCCCATCCTAATACAGAAAGCAACTACAATATAATTGCTATTGGATGTTTGAACGAGGCTGCAATGTGAAGCGGAGTCTTGGGTCCTGAAAAACAGTGCATGTGCCAGCATCCGTGCCATGGGCTGCATCCACTTCCACTGAAAGAGAAGGATACAATCCTGTTCCTCCCTGCTCCCAGTAAATCCCTGGCTCTAACGTGCCATAGCTTTTCTGGAGTATTTACTCAAACAGAAAGCGTAAATATAAACTTAGCCACTGATCCAGTGTTTCATTATCAAGATAAGTTAATTAAGCCTATTAAAATTTGACTAGATTGCCTGTGTTTGTCAGATCAGAAGTCTTAAACACTAAAGATTGAGTTGCAAAGCTTTGATGTGTTCAATGAGTCCAATGCTAATTTGCCCATTGTTTTTAATCAGTTGAAATTCTTTTCCAGCTTGGTGCTTGGCTGCTTCATGTGGTTTTGTAGCATACTTTAAAGGATGGGGAGATGGTGACTGAAGCACAGTGTAATGATCCATGGCGCTTTAGATCATCTGCAGCTTATGTTCCCTGTCCCTGCTTTGCCAGTCAAGCTTTATTCCAGTTAAAGTGTCAGTAAACCCAAGGCGCAGAAAGGTACCTTTTCTCCTATACTCTTCCCTTTTTCTTTCCCTGAAAGTTTATCTTGCTGCTCCCTTTTTAAAAGCTCTGCATTAGCTGGGGAGGGGGGCTGTAAAGTAAAAGGCATGCTTTAAGTACAGATGCTGGTGATAGTCCTTTCAAAAGCTGCATTTCTCAAGCTGGGAGCTATTGACCCCTTTCAGTGCAGTCACAAAGAAATCCAAGAGGAAATGGAGGGTGAGGGCCAGCAGGGAATATATATATATATAATTTTTCCCCCCCCAAGTCGTCTTCTTACTCCACCCCCTGCCAGGCTGGCTATTGTTTGAGACTCCACATGGGATACCAGTTGCCATATAAGGAAAATGGCATCATGCTACATTCTTTCTAAAAATTGATTTTTTACAGTTGCCTTTTTTTTTTTTTTCCCCTTGCTGAAAGTTGTTCTGCTTTTGTGGAAGCTCTGGGCATAAGGGAAGCAGTAGACTATGGCATGCGTGTATTCAGTCTTGGTCTGTGCAAAAGATTTCTCTTTGGCTCTGTTATCACAGGTTGGGCGATTAGACAAAGCAGCGAGAGCAAATGAGGTTCAGTTACTATGGCAGGAGCAGAGGGTGTTGCTGTGCATTGTCCTGCATCTCGAACTCAATAATCATCCTCGTTTCCTTTTGTTTCTTCTTGCTTAAGAGGATGCGCAGGCAGTGGGACAGAGGCATAGAGTGCCCCTCTGTGTCCCTCTTCATTCACAATCTACCATTTATTCAGGGTGTGTTACTAGTCCTGATGCAAACATACCTGGACGCTTACGGGAGGATCCTGCCTTTTGCTCCCAGGGTGTTCCCTATCAAATTGTCCCTATTTCAGTGCTTGAAAATTTAAGAGGTGAAAATCTCTTTCCACCAGAATTTTATGATTTGTGATCGAGAGCTGGGACAAAAAAAGTGCTGCTGAGATGGGGCTTCTGTTCCTCCCCATTGCCTGAAAACATGGTTTATGAAATGGCGCTAATCCTCATTGCGCTGTGTTGGATTAGGACATGGGGTTGCAAAGACCTGAAGTTCCTGCGCCCAGCTTGTGCAAAGACCTGAACCTCCTGCTCCCAGCTCATGCTTTGTTCGTTCCTGCTGATGTGCTGAGTGAGGGTGTGCACTGGTTTGGGCCACCAGCTTCCTCTATGCTGTTTGATGACCAAGGCCACTGCTGGGGACCACCATAGTCCAATTATCCCCAAAGGCAGCTGAAACATTTGAGCCGGCAGGAAGCAAGGCTGCGTGCAGCAGTATTTTAGAGGCTGAGGTGCTTCCGCAGGCAGCAGCGGTGGGTCAAATCATGCGCTGGCTCAGGAAAAGGACTGAAAACACCCCTGAGGTTTGGGTTTTGTTTCCTGGTGCAACCGTCACTTGCTGATGAACAGAAACTGCCCGCTTTTTTGGAAATAATCTGAACTCCAAACAAATCCACTTAGCGACTTGTGCAAAGGAACAGCTGGAGCAACGTGAGCCATAAATAAGGCTGAATCCCCTGACTCCAGAAAGCAGAGGCAGAGTCTAGGGTGGGAAGAGCATAGGTCTGGGAGCTGGGAACACGGCCAGCTCTTGGAGAGGAGCGAGTTTGCGCTTGTGCATGTGGGCATAAGAGTTGGGCGCTCTTCCTCTTGCATCCTCTTGTATCCGTAATTGGGATACAGTCTTTAGCTGTGCTCCCTATGGTTGCCATCACTTCTGAGTCCCTGTGATGCCCTGTTCATTCTCCCGATAAAAATCTGTTCAGCAGCTGATAATATTGCAGACTTCTTAAAAATAAAAGCAGACAAAAACCCACTCCCTCTTAGAAATAGCAGCAACAAATCTTGGGATTCATTTACCACGATCATGTCATAATACTCAATCTGTGGTATGTTGAGGTGTGATTACAGAAATGGAAAAAAGGAAAATACTTTCTATAAGCACTTTTTTTGCAGAAAATTAATTGTTTGATATTATTATTAATATTATCTGTGTATGCATTGGAAATATACACTTTTTTCTTTTTAAAATGTTGAACAATTGGACAACTTCTAAAGAAATTGCAATTTTGTGAAAATAGAGTAAGGACTTCTTAAAGGTTCGGTGTTTTTTATAAAAGCCTGGAAATGGAGGATGCATTGACTAAAGGAAGCAGATATCACATTGAGAAAGTTCTAATTTTCTTTAATTTTTCTTTAGACTCTGAGTTAAATTGTTTGGACAATCTGGGCTACTCTCACATCTCTGCAAGATGAGTCTCCGAGACAATCTTCCTATATGATAAATTGTGCTTATACCACACATGCAATTGTGAAAGTCTCTTGGGCTTTACTAAGATGCTTGAGTTTGCATCAGTATGGCAGCAGAATGTCCTCACATAGCTTTTTCTTCACAAAAGGTAATTTGGTGCCTCCCAAATGCCGTCCACTGTGGTATCAGAAGGAGATATCACTCACAGCGAGTGGTGTGGAACGATGCAATGCCCCATGTGCTCCGTTCTCAAATAACCAGTGAAGCAGCTAAGGACTTTTGACATGTACATGGCTCTCGTTGGACGTCTGAGTAAACATTGTACAGATAAATGGGACGCTCCTCACCCAACAGCTATTGTTTCATGCTCTCTGCAAACCCCCAGACCTCATGTTTTGGTTACAGTCTGCTCCCACTTATAACTGTCCTAATAACTGTCATGGCCAATGATGATATGTTTGTTGTATGCACACTTAGAAGTGAAAGATGAGCGTGAAAGGTGAGCGTCAGGTTGGTGATGCATCCAGAGGGCAGGCAGAGCGCATGTTGCCAGCGCCGTTTCAGTCTCACTCCAAGCATGCCCGGCAGTGGCCAGCAGCCACCTGCAAGCTCCTGGCGCTGAGGAGCACCGCTCAGGATCTCAGCTGGGGTAGCAGGAGGTTTCAGCTCTTAATTTCTGCTGCTGAAGGTGCTGTGAGGTGATTCATCAGGCTGTAAGTGGCTGCTGACAATGTGGCACGTGTTTGCCACTCCTGTCTCTTTGGGTCTAGAGGTGACACAAATAGCAGTAACAGCTCACTCTGCCAGAGGTGGATTGACCTTCTGAGACGTATTGCCCCAGAGACCTGGAATTGGTGCTTCTGATGTTAACCATGGCTCATGCGGGGACAGGTTTTGGCTGTGGGTGTTTTTATATGGAGTCGTGAGCTTTAGTGACATGTAAATGGTAATGAAGAAGGAGGAAATAAATTGTCATTAGAAATAAATCTCTATCAGTTCCTGTCACTTAGTTCTAATGCTACAGTGGTAATTTAAAGCTTTTTTTGCCTGACTGTATCACGGGTAAAGTGCTTTGTCAAGGGAAGATGGGGTTTACCTGATGTGACAGGGCAGGAAAGCAAAGCTGCCTTTCATCGCTGCGCCGAGTCCTGGGTGCAGCGGCTGAGATATGGTGTCACTCAGAAAGGCAGCGAAGGCTTTGCATCCCTTATTTTCAGACCTACAGAAGTATATTTGCTATTGATTTGTGAATTTTGAAGAATATTGAGTGAAGCTGGGGACTTAGTTTAAGAGCTGCTGTAGAGATTTCTCAGGAAGCAGATACGTAAGAGGCGTATATGTGTGTGTATTTGAAGCTTTTTTTCTTGGGCTTATGAGTAAGAGCTGGGATCAGTGAAAGGTGATAACTATTACAATCTGTAATAAGGATAGCATTACCCTATAAGTAGTGAAGTGTGTTTGGGGAGTTTTGCATTGAATTACTAGCTGTGCGCCTAGCGTGCATTCTGACAGTGGGAAGTAGCTTGATTCCTGCCTGCCTTTCTTCCCCGTCTGTATAAGGATGATAATACAGCTGGTAAGTTTTCTCTTGTAGAAAAAGGTGATAGAAGTATTTTATTTTGTGTAGAAACTGGCTTCGTGAAACTTTGCATACCTTTTCAGAGAAACCTGAAGATGAAAAAGTTTTCATTCTGGCGGGTTTATCTTCATTTTTTTCCTGTTGCTCCTTCTTTCTGTCACAAAGCAGGAACAGGAAAGGGAACTAAAAAAAAAAAAAGAAAGAGGTAATCCAGAAATTCCCTCTCCTCACATGAAAAACTGCCCATCAAAAAATGTCTATGCATCTTACATTAAAAAAAAATAATTGAAAAGCAGTTGACTTTTTAAACTTGCAGAGTATGAAAAAGGTTATTGCTACTCTTGAATGCCCTGACCTGTTTTAAAGCTGAGGTTTCTTGCTTGTGTTGCTGTGTCTATTTAGAGCAAAATCTTGAGAGCTCTTTTGCGAGAAGAGCCTACACGTAGGTCAGCTGCTGGACAGGCTTGTGCACAGTAAAGATAATGATAATCTAATGGCTCATTTGTCCTTTGTAAAATTACTCATTCTCCGCTTAGCTTCTAATGGATGGGAGCTGCATCCTTGGCAGATGTTACATTTGTTGACAGTACTGGCAGATAAGAAACTAGGGACTGAACAGCCTTGGACACGCTCGTGCTGGATGTTTAGAGCTGTTCTCCTCGGTAGCGTGTGGCAGGAACTGTAAGGTGGAGGTGACAAGCAGGCATTTTGTGGCCGGGTGACATGGGGGGGTATAATGGCAGTGCTCTGCCTGTATTCTATCTTCAGTGCCCAGCATACGGAGGTCTGCGGCTGTTACTTTTCTGAAAAAGTGGAGCACAGCATGCGTATGAGTGGACCAACCTCCACAGCAGCATGTGCAAAAGTAAATAAATTCCAAAGAAGTATGTTTAAGCAACATAAACTTCCTTTATTATTCATTTGTGGAAGGTTTATTTTCAAATCCCCCAACACTCACCAGGTGCTAATTTTCAGATGGGCTGTAGCACTGGCTTGGAATGTTAAACCTTTTTCAGGCTCAGTCCCTCCCTGCTGCACGGCACGAGCCTGCCCCTGAGCCCAGGAGGGTGGGAGGAAGCTTTTCCTGGGAACTGGCTTTCTGTAGCTGCCATCTCAAGCTGTTTCTGGCTCCTTTCCCTGGTGACTGTTGATGACAGGATATTAGAGTTTATGGCTACCTGACCCACTGCCTTCCCCATGTTTCTGTGGCAGGGGTGGTTATCAGGCTTGAGCATTCCTGCCTGCTGTCCTGGTAGCCCGTGCTGATGCTAGAGACAGACAGACGGACACCCAGTGTAATACAGATGACATGAATGTGGAGGCAAAATTTGTCACTGACTCCTCAAACTGGCCTGGACCATTTATAACCTTTGTGGCTGCAAAGTACATCCAAGAGTACATTTCAAGGAAGCTAAAAATAATATCCTCAATTTTAATTTATTTCTACCACAAGTGTTCAGTCAGCAAGAAGAAAAGGAATTAGTTTGTTCTTTTTTTTTCGCATGCTTAAGTGTTCATCTCTCAGAGTGGAGCCCTAAGTTTATCCCAAGTTATTGGCCTGTTAGTTGAGTTGGCTCAGTGTATGGATCACGTTACTGGAAAGTGGAATCCCTTGCCAGAACTGCCTTTGCTTTTCCATTTCCCTTTCCACCTCCCAATTTTGTATGTTATCTGGTAGCAGCACTGAAGGCCAAACTCTCAGTGAACTGATTGGAACCAGGAGCTGGCATTCTCCTATTCCGTCGTCTTCTGCCAAAAGCCAGTGTTCAAATACTGTACGTTCGAACTACTTACGTGAATGCAATTTATGGTCATTTAAAATACCTGAAGATCAGTACAGCAAAGCTCTGATTCTCCTAGTGACTTAGTATGACCACACAGTGGATAAAGTTGAGTACATTCAACAAGTCTTCATCTCAGGAAAAGGGGATAAGTGATGGTGGCTTTTAAAAAGGAATAATGAAATCGTTGGGTAGGGGGTTTTTTTTGGGGGGGAGGGCTTGGTTTTTTTGTTTTTTTTGTTGTTTTTTTTTTTAAGATGTAGTTGGAAATGACTCATTTGGAAAACTTCAAACTAGCTAGACGTAAGTGTAAATCTGAATCCAGATGTTAAAGACTAGCAATATAAATCCCTAGGGTTACTCAATAGTCCTGAGTATTAGATGTACAAAGCTAAAAGTGCTGTTTTAGCTGCTTGAGATCTTGGTCTTTTGCTGCGTGGTTTTTCTATTGATTGGGAATAATGGTAATTGATGAAAAGTGTAGTGATCTGATGTTTTTTCTCCTGTGAATAGAAAATCAGCTGTGAGTATCAAGCCTGTGAATCACATCTCTGTACTAGATGGTTTTTACGAAAGACAAATTACACAAACCTTATTTCCAAAATCTTCACAGAGAAGATGTGGTGTTTTGGGGGGGTGTGTTGGGTTTTGTTTTGTTTTTTAAGTTAGGAAATGTAAAAAAATAAAGTTTCGTCTTTGGGGAGCTGATGTGAAGAAGTACCTTTGTATTGTTTTGTTTCAGAAGAAAGATGTTCCAGTTCAAACTGAAGCAGTTCTTCCCCTCTGGATTTTTTTGGTTGTGTCACCCGAACAAGAAAATCTGTTGATCTTCTTGCTATGTTCTTTCNTGTGTGTTGGGTTTTGTTTTGTTTTTTAAATTAGGAAATGTAAAAAAAATAAAGTTTCGTCTTTGGGGAGCTGATATGAAGAAGTACCTTTTTATTGTTTTGTTTCAGAAGAAAAATGTTCCAGTTCAAACTGAAGCAGTTCTTCCCCTCTGGATTTT
>RSEF01000005.1:23401110-23519739 GCA_003993805.1 Himantopus leucocephalus
TCCCCTGAGCCTCCTTTTCTCCAAGCTAAACAACCCCAGTTCCTTCAGCCCCTCCTTGTAAGACTTGTTCAAGACCATCTTCATGTGTATAAGAATTTTGAGGTGAAAGCTGGTTTGATGTGAAAGATAGAGAGAGAACTTTGCCTTCCCTCTGAGTGAATCAGTGGGCGAACTGGGATTGAAATCCAGAAGAACCTGGTACCCAGGTCTCAGCTCATACTTCTGACTTAAGCAAATTTTTGTAAAATTGGTGTAGGTGGCTGGGGAGGACACACTCTGTATTGCAAAGGATCTGACCTTCTGGCACTAGAGCTGCCTTTCGCAGCAGTAGTGGGAATTGCATACTATGAATTAATCACCTTGAGGACACGTGTATAATATGCACTTTAGCCAGTCCCTTCTGATGTTCCATCTCACTGCTCACAAAGGAGCAAAGAAGGACTGTACTTAGTTTTCCCCAGAGTTCAGCTGGAGGTGATGCTATATTCCAGGGAGGTAGTTCTTTACCTCTCTTAATAAGTAACTTTGTACTGTGCTGTCTCCTACAATAACAGCTGTCGCTACTAGAAGGAAAAGAAGCTATTTGCTAAGGCAGTGTGGCTGTATAAATTGTGAAGAGAGGAGGGAAGGCATGGACAGGGAGCTAAGATCACAGCAGGAGCCTTGAGAATTCCCAAGCTCCAGAGTGCCCCTGATTTTAGTATTACATGCACCCCTAGGTAGTGTTTGTTTAATGTTTCTAGTCATAGCGAATGAAAGCAAAAATCCCAACTGGATGGTGTATCAGTACTGTGATGATGAGGATGGTTAGACTATCTGTTGTGTTTGCTGCACAGTGTTGTATCATGAACAATGTTTATGGCTCAAAGATGCTCAAAAGCTGACATAGCATCAAGTAAGGTGAGAAGGGGCCATTGTGACCTCTTTTTTCGTACTAGACACAGGGTTTCTTTGAATTAAGTCTGGTTTGAATCAGAGCATCTTAATGCAGCATTTTGTTATACATTTCTTTCTTCTACTCATGATCGTTCTTCCCTGTATATCTGCAATTATATAACATCCATATGGCAGTTCCAACAATTGTTTGGGAGACAGCTTAGCGCCACAGAAGCTCTATAAGTGTACTTCCAGTTCTCTGTCAAATAACTTCATACTCTGCAATTTGTGTTTCAAATGCCAGTGGCCTGCAGATCATGTGTGAATTGAAGATGCTCAGGAACCAGGTTTGTGTGGCTTTTAGCTCTTGTCCGTAACCTTCTTGGTTCATGGTGTTCTTTGGTCTTTCATCAAATACTGAACCTCTGCCAAAATAAGACCATCCCAATCTCTGTCAACATCAGCGGTACAGGGGAGGAGACTGGAACGGGGCATCATGAGTAAACCTGCCCAAAGCACCGTGAATGAAATCTGGATGTCACAGAAGTTAGCGGTGATACTACCACTCACCTCCCTGGTTTATCCCCTCACCGATGAAAAACTTTTTCCCCTTGTGAATGTAAGGATTGATGGATTGATGTTCTCACCTGACCTTTTCTCTCCACGGGCCATCTTTGAAGTCTGGTGATGTGTGTGAATACCCATGACATTGGTAGGTTTTGCCTGGCCAAAACGCAGCTCCAGGAATTGAGACTGCTACCTATAGGCGGCTAGTAAATTCGGAAACTTCCTGCAATAGGAGGAGGTGGACCTAGGTGAGATCATACACAGCACTGAGAAATAAAAGGAAAAGTCACAGTAAGTTTTGCGGGCTGTCCCTGGCGCCTTCCCAGCAAGCAGTGCTGGGAAAGCAGGCAGCCCCAGGGAGACCTGGGAACGTGCTTTCGTTGTCAGAAGGTAGAGATCTTGCTTTACTCTCTGCCTTTATTCTTTAAAATTGGAAAATCTCCTTCTCTCCTGCACTCTGTGAAGCCTGGGGGTGTACCTGCCCCAGCTGGTCCTCCTGTGCATTGCAGAGGTTTGCAGAGCCTCAGGGATGCCCGTTGCCTGGATACAGGGCAGCCCTGCATCTCAGCCCCCCAGCCAGCCCTGTGAAAGCAGGGGGCTGCGGGGGGCGGGGGGGGGGGGGGGGGGGGGGGGNGGGGGGGGGGAGGTGGGGAAGTTAAGCCCTGTGCACTTGGAGGCAGGACCATTAAGTCCACCTGATGCAGCTTGTAAGGGGTTTCTTTTCCTTTGCTATTATTATTATTATTTATCATTATTATTGATAGGAGAAAAGTGCAACCCAGCTGCTCAGTGCTGAGATCTGAGGGCTCCCGCTGGGTGAGGCGCTTCATGCCACTTAGAAAACCAGCCATTGTACTGTCTCTTGAATAAGCATTTTATTTCACATGCTTGTTCTGAGCCTCCTGCTGTTGCTCACACTACAACTGCTGACAAGTAGCCGTCCTGGCAACACGGCATCAGAGCCCGCGAGCTGCCTTCCCTCTAGGTGAAACCCTGGGAGAACAATACGAAGATGACAGTGGCTGTTGAATATTTAAAATAAAGTATTTCCTCTTAAACATGAAAATGCTCTTTGCACTTCATACACATCCCTGCTTGGTGAGAGCGATTGGCCAAGTCATGCATTATTCCTGTGTTCAGATAGGACGATGCTAACTGCACTGCAAGAACTTTCTCCTCTCTCCTTGGCTGAGCGCGTGAAAGCTCATGGTTAGCAGGATGCTCTGTTGTATAGCACGTGTGTGTAAATGTCTATGAACTTTACTAACTAGGATCAGTCAAAAATATTTTTTAAGCTCAGTTACTTTAAATTTGGGCTAGTTCATATTGCAATGCAACGGGTTTTGCCATATATGTCTGTAGAGTACTCTGCTGTTTCAAACAGCACTTGGGAACTGTGTCAGTGAGCATTAGTAACGGTAATTAACCTTTAGATTGAGTCATCTAATAACGAATCAGGGTCTTCTTTTTCAAAGCAGTGTAAATTTGCATGACAGAAATACTATCTGATCTAAGAACACGTATGTTCAACTTTAATATAAGATGAGAAAACAAATGAGTATAATGCAGTTGGGGGGAAATGAACACCTGAGCAAGGCCACATCGAGGTCAATAACCTTTCTACTGACCTTACTAGGCACTGGGTTTGGTCCTAAATAGGTTCTGTGTTGGGCTTCTAAAAACACATTATCATAATTTCCATGACACGGAGCTTGAGAATGGACACAGTTTGTCCTACATGAAGATTGGCTCATCTTCATTGCTGAAGGAGGACAGCACCTAACTTTGAGCCAGTATTAGAAACAAAACTGTTGGAAGACTGAAAACCTGGAGGGTTTCAAGACAGATTGTGGAAGGCCAGGGAACTTGGATCAATTTTTCTTAGGTCTTTAGAAAATATTATTTATGAAGGTATTTGCATCTCTGCAAAGTGAGTGCAAAGCAATGGATGACACAAGCATATTGTTCTGATGTTGTAGTTCACACTTTGTATTCCTATTTACACATGTATGAAGAATGGCAAAGGATGAAAGATGCAGCTCACTGAGGCTCCTTGTGAGGCGACTGTTGAAAGGCTGGGCTGAAGATAAGAATCTGCTTAGTCTTGGCTCTGTATACGTGTGTGTATAAATATACATATATACATACATATACATGTATGAAAATACACACACAAAGCCACTGATTGTCAGCAAATAACACTATTCACAGAAGCTTAGTATCTGCTGTAAGTAGACAGAACAAGCCCTTTTCTCTCCTGCTGAAGGCGAAGTTAGACATAAAATTGCTATGGGCTGGTGCAGGGGTTTTGTCATATAAATTGTTTATTCCTCTCTTCATAAATAAATTTGTTAGGTGTTTTATCAGCTCATTTGTTTAGGTAAACCAAGTACACTCTAACTAAGGGTATCAATAAAATGCTATATCTTAATCAGATTTTAGTAATAACATCCCTCTGATCTGTTGGATTAAATACTTTACACTAGATAAATTTTCCTGTTTAAAAGTAAAGCCACACCCATTTCTCTTCCCTGATTTTTTTTCCCCCCTAATATAAACAGTAGGCAAAAGGGCTGCATAATTTCTGGAGTGAAAGAGCGGATGGGAGGAGTGAGTGTGCACTCTGGTTCCTGCTGAAATGAAGAGTGGAGTAACATTTTTATGAACCATGTTAGTGTGAAGGAACTTTAAATGACAGTAACTAGAATGGAGGTTGAGATTCTGACCTCCATAGACAGATCTGCGTGAATGACAAGGCTGAGCTGAACATCAGCTTTATTGAGAGAGTAAGGAATCCTCACTACTCACTTTACTGGAAAAAAAGAAACCCCATAGCTCACAACATACAGGAGGACAAATAGTTATGGAACTGCAACAAATTCTGCTTGAAAAAACTGTTTGAAAGAGTTCTATACCAGAGTTAACTATGCCACACCACCTCCTCTTCTAGCCAACTCATGGTAATAAGCTGTGTGATAGGATTTGAATTGAACGTGTGCAGTAGTGAAACACTGGATTAAAAAATGTGAACCTGATTTCAAGTTTTGTTTCAAAGAAATGTTGGGAGGGTTTTTTTTCCACAGCACGTACACCAGGTTGATCCAAAGTCTGTAAAAAGCTTGAAGTCTAGTCTCAGATTTTTATTTACTGAATCCACGAGTACAGTATTCACTAAAGAGTTTAGCAGTGTGTTGCGCTTCAAATCCTTTGGGAAACTAAAAATATGAAACAGGCCAAAAGGCAGCGCCAAAAGAGGCATAATTATTTTCGTAAGGTTAAACAATTAACCCCTCTTTCTAGATTCAACACTATCCAAAATTCAAAACTTTAACTAATGAAAGGCAAATGGTATAAGGTTAGTGGACTTTTAACTGCTTGTCTTTCCCTCCAGCTGTGCGACATCAAAGATGTAAAGCCTTCATTTTCTGTGGCTTTATGGAAAGTGCTCTCTTATCTTTCTGAGTGATGTGGAAAGGATGGGATGTTACAGCTGTGTTTGGGCATGGCCTCAGTGTATTTTGCTGGTCTTTCATGACATTGCAGAAGCTTCTTTTGCCCATTACTGATTTTTTTGTTGTTCTTTTGAGACAATTTGCCTGGAAAACAGAAGGTCTTGGTTGCCTTTGGAGTGATTCATGTGATGATGATGAGTTAATGTAGCGGAGACGTCACATACATATGTTTGGAGTTGGGTTAACTGAATTAAATTTTTAAATGAGTAAGTGTATCAGCCTATCAGAACCAAACCTACCCTCAAATCACCAATTAGAGGAAAATAATTAGGATTGAATGCTAAATTTATATTCAACCGTAATTTACAGGAGTGTTTGTTTAAAGAAGAACCAACAAAAGGAATCTTGGCTCTGAGGATCACCAGAAAAAACCTTCTTTATATATTACGGCCATGTAGCAACCAGCTCTAGAGATGAGTTGCTGGAAGTGACGTGTTTGATTTATTGCCCACTGCAGCTTTGTGTTCAGTGTTTGCAAGCTGAAGTGTCTGTTATGGTTAGGATGATTATAATGGGGTTTTATTTTATTTTAGAGAGAGAAAGAAAATAAATACTTTTTTTGTGGCTTCTGGACATGGCTGACTTCTGTGGGTACTGTTGGTTCTTAAGCAATGCCAGCCTGGGCTGCTCAGTGTCACTTGCACTGTCCCTGCAAAGGGAGCTGGGGCTGGTCAGTGGGAAGAGAGCCCGAGTGCAGTGCCCCAGCACTTACCCCTTTGCCAGAGGCAGACAAGTAGGTCTGGCAGGGCAAAAAATTATCCTGTTACGTGGGCAGGAGTTTCTGAGCAGGCAGCTAGGATCCACGCTCCCTGTAGAAGTTTTCTGCTGTTTCTGGTGTATCAGTAAGTCTGTAGCTGGTTTTGGTTCTGCCTCTTAAAAACATAGATGTGTAAGGGCATTGCAGTTGGAGAGTATCTCTCACTGTCCAGTTGGAGTGCTCTGTGGAAGATTCTAAGATCTAGCGAGTTAGTTGTTTTATATACTATTCACTCCAGTACTACCTTTCATCCTAAGTTCTCAAAACGCTTCCTACCCTGTACACAATGGAATTGCAATGGAATTGCCCCTTTTGAGTAGGGATATAAGCAAAACACTGATGTCTCACTGGAAAACATTGCTTTCCAGACTTGAAAGACTAGGAACTTTAGTCTCCGTAAAACATTGCACCATCTCTAAGTTAGGTTTGCGTGGAAAAGGTGTGTTCTGTTTCATCTATCTCATGAAGTAGATGTCAGGTTTTGAAATTTTAGGGAGATTCTCTTGTCTTCTGTTGTGGTCCAAAAATACAAGCCCTGCTATAGTTTTAAGTAAAGAAACAAATAAAAAAGATCTCTATCACTACAAGGTGCCTTCTCCAAGATCCCCCTTGGTTTGGCCTGGTGAAATTTTGAGGTCAATAGCCTAGCAATTAGGTTGCTTGTGTTCCCTGGTGAGAACTGGGAAGACCAGGAATGTCAGCCTGAATCTTCTGTGTCCTAAGTTAATGCCCCATCAACCATACCTCTAGCTAGTTAAAACTTTGTCTCTTGTTTTGATTAAAAGTTCCGCCCTGGATTCACAGAAATATCACAAAATGCCCGTTTTCGAGTCTTAAAACAAAATGAAGCAACAATTCTCTCTCCCCAAACTGAAAGAAATTCTCAGCTGACAGATTCAGGCTGCATCTGGAAGATGCCACAAACTCTCAGGAAGTCCATGATATTCCATCGTACAGAATGACAGGAAATAGATGAATGGTCCCCCCTCAAACTCAACACCACTAGAAATGCTGTCCAGATAGTTGCATTTGCAAAAGGTTAGAGCTCTATTTTGTGTAGTATCAGAAATTGAGCAGCTGTTCATATATCAGCAGTTCAGATATCAACAGCCCTAGATAAGCATAAGATTTCATTGTGCAAAATTCCACTTGTACACAGTTTGTGCTGGAAGGCAGTCTCTTTTTAGCTAAATAGAAAAGAAAAGCTGTAAAGGTGAGTTGGGCAGCAGAACTACAAAGAGACGATGAGATTTCAAGAAGTTACAAAATACATCTCAGAGGTCAAGTTTTCAGCTTCTGGCTAAGCTGTCTTACAAAAAATTTGCACTTCAAACTTTTTTCTATCATTCCTGTTTGTGCTGAGGAAAGAGAAAAAAAGCTAATGAAAGCAACTTCCTTACGATAAGATCCATCTCTTTATGCCACCTATTTTGCCAATGTAGGTTTTTGTTTTGCACAGCCCTGGCTGGGTAAAATTGACTGTATGTCCAGCACAACCAGAGAACATCCTCACCAGGTTGAAGAAAAGATGAAGTATTCTCCTATAAACTGTCTTCTGTTCACTGTTCTTGGCTGATGCCCTCCTGCTCTCTATTTTAATATCCTTGTCAGCCTGCTGGCAAGATGCTGAAGCAGTACCAGCCATCCAGTTAAAATATAGAGTAGCCAGAACTTTCAATCAACTCATATTTCTGCGAACACTTACTGGACATTCATTCCAATGCCTATAAAAATGTCTAGGCAACTCGTTGCTTAGTGTTTCATCTCATTTTGTAGCTGCTGCTTTACAGCACTCTGATTTTAGAATGTAATTTTGCAAGTGTTACTTTTACTAACTATATTTTCTTTTTCATTGTGCAATTTTAAATGCCAAGAGAATGAGCAGAATGGAGAGGGGACCAGCGTTGTGATAGGTAATAGAGAGTTCTGGTCATTCTTGGTTCTGCTGCTGTTAAATGTATCTCCACTGCTTTGGGTGATTGTAAATAGCAGTATACCATGAATATTCAAAATATACTCAAAAAGCAACCCTTTATTTGGGAAGAAATGTCCTGTGTTTGGTCAGATTGACTGTAGCCAAAATCTTTGCTGGTCCTATAGCTCTGGGAAATAATATTCTATTTTCCTTTTCTGAGAAAAGCTGTGTGGATAAAGAAAAGTACCTCTGGTAAATCAAACCTTACCAAAAAAAGGGGAGGGGTTTTCCCCTATAGACATTTTTGTCTTTCAGAAATTTGTGGGCTCCCAGGATCCAGCAGTGAGGTGGGTGCTTCAACACAAGACATAGATATATCTTCAGAAGAGTCTGGGTGGAGTGGGGAACCAGAAGAAGAGGGAAGTGGTGTGGGGACTGAGCACTGCAAAAAAAAAAGCAACGTGAGGGTGCCCGGAGCAGCGCCCATCCTGGGAGCTGCGTGTGGTCTTCCCCCTGGATAAAAGGGGCTGAGAAGGGAATGGCAAAGGGGTTTGTGCGTTAGAAGGATAGCTGGCTCTGTCCCCTTTGCAGAGAGCCAGCATGCCTCGGATCCATGCCTTCTATGCTTCCTATCCCTTGCTTTCCTGAACGGTAACCTTCCCACGCTCCCCCCATAAACTTATGAGGAAAAATGGGGGGGGGGGGGGGGGGGGGGGGGGGGGGGGGNGGGGAAGGGGAGAGGGAGGGAACAGAACGGTTTCTTGAAAATCTTATTCTGAGCAGAGCTGCATTAATAAGCCCGTGTGCCTGATAAAAAAACAACCCACCCTCAACATGATGAAAAATAAATCCCACTGAGTCTTCAGCATCCTGCCTGAGTCACTAATTCCCCAAGGCAGAAAACAAAGCGAGTAAAAAAAGTTTGTTTTCACATAGCAAAGCCAAAACACATCCAGTTCTGATTTAAGATGAGTCCTGGGAGACGTCTTTTCTTTAATGTAACATGGGGCCCGTATAGGTGAGCTCACAAATATACAAATTGATATTTTTTTTCCCTCATCCTTTAGAGAAAGCACCTATTAATTTCAGCGGGACTCATGCCTACATGCATTTTGTGACTGGAGCTGCCTCAAAGTGTATGAGGACCAGTGACTGCTGGCACTAGGGCGCAGGGAGTGTTTAGATGCGTGAGTCAGATTTTCCACAAGTACAGCTCCTCGTCTGGCTCCAACAGCCAGCACCAGTGGGACTCTGTCCTGCTCCTTCCTCCCTGTCCGGCTGCCTGCCCAGGCTCTCCCCATCACTCCTCTTCTGGTGCTTTTTGCCCCTTCCTGAAGTCCCCGGCAAAGGCTTCAGCATCATAAGGCTTCTACAAATAATATCTGCAACTCATAAGGGAAACAGCAGAGTACTTCTCTGGTTCCCTGAGGCTTTATAAATACTTTCCCAACTAAAGGCAGTTTATAAATCTACTGAGCTGCAGAATTGCACAAGTTTGATGGGAATTCTTCACTTATGATGGGCTAGAGAGCGGAGAGCGAGACTTTGTGCTAGCAAATGAACCTTGGCCGGGAGCAGTCTGTTAATGCTTTTAAATGAACTACTGCTGCAGAGCTCAGGGCTCAAGCCAGAAGCACAATAGAAGGTGCATTATTATTACTGTTCTGATTATGGCAGATAATTTTGCTGTTCTCATTTACAAATTGAATGGTTTGTTAATAATGTCTGATTTGGGAATATGGTATGGTCTATCAACCAGGGGTGGCATAATGGCATTAATAAGGGTAATTGAGGTTGTTGCTACAATCTTGTTTGCTCTTTGGTTTGTTAATTGAAAATGACTTATCTTAATATATGATAGAAAAAAATTGTTCCTCTGTGAAGCCTGAACATCTTGAAGGAAAAAGGGATGCGCTGCTGCGCTGTTTATATGCTGTTGCAGTATCTGTACAGCAGTGAGCATACAGAAGTGAACCAGTCTAATGTGTGTCAGGTATTGTGTGTCTGTGTTTATGTTTTGTATGAATAACAGCATGTGCTGTTAGTTATGGCTGCGTGTGTCTCTTGTTGTGAGATTTAGTGTGTAAGTGCCTGGGACAGGAGCGATTGATTAGAGAGCCGTTACAGGAGGAAATGGAAATGAGAGACAGACAGGCTGCTGAGTGTTTAACCCTGGAGAAGAAACTTGGCATTTCATCTTCTATCAACATTTGCCCGTAACTACTATTAACATTAATTATGGAGATACTTATGTGAACACCCTGTTAGCCCTAATTAGAGTTAATGGAAGATACGTGTGGTTGTTAACAGGACAAGAGACAACCAAGCTTCCATTTCTAAGGTTAAATATTCAGTAGCTCCCTCTTAGACATCTCCAACATCCTATAATCATGCAGTCAGACTTAGGCAGAAGCAGAACAGTTTCTCCTGCCTTTTTTTTTTCTTTTTCTTTTTCCTCCTGCAATTACGGCCACCTCACACTATTTTTGCTTGAATTAAAGAGCAAACAACAATGTTGCAGTGACCTCAGTTACCTTTGCTAATGTAATTATGCTGCCTCTCCTCTATTCATAGTGCACCTCAGAATCAGACTTTATTAGCAAACCATTTGCTGTCCCTTTTACTGTCCTTTTAATGAATACTAGTGGAGTCACTTAAGAGGAGCTGGAAGGACTTGGCTTTGTTCTGAACAGAGACCTTGTGATAAAGAGCTCAGGGCTTGAGCTCTTGAGTAGGTCATGTAATATCCGAGGTCTGTAAAGTTCCTATCACTGTGCTATTGTTTGAAGCTGTAAAGACAAAAAAGACCTTCCTCTTGCTTGCACTCATTAGCTATCTTTCGTATTTTGAAAACCAGCATCGCTGAAGAATTGAGGCTGCAAAATTTACAGGTTGTCTTGTCATGCTGCTGTTGTGTATGATCACATGTCCCTGCCGCTAACCTCTGCCCAGCAGGTCAGTGTCCTCTTGAAAAGTGTCTTTTCAGGACTGACTTGGAAACTTGTTACTGAGCCCTGAGTCCGCCTTAAGTGGTGTCACACGCTCCTCAGGGCAGGGTAGTCCGTTGTAGTTGTAGTCCGTTTCCTTTGCCACGGAGGTACGTGATGATCTTGGACAGTGTTTTGGGCAAAAAGTGCAATTTTTTTTCCCCACATGATCTGTTACATAGTTATGGGGCTGCCTGTTCTTCTGATTATCTCTTATTACTATGCAAATACAGCACAGGGCCCCTTTGAATGTTGCTTAGATGCAACCTTATGACTTAAAACCTGTAGCTCCTGGGTCCTTGTCGGCTGGAGCCATGGGAGTGGTGTTATCCCAGCTTTCCAGCTCCTTTTTCCTGAAGCAATTCTAAGCGCAAGAACATCTGTGCTTGGCTCAGGTCTCACATGCGCCAAACTGCCCAACAGCCCATTGCTGGCCGAGGTGCCTGATGTTCATATGTGCAGAGCAGCAGGTTGGCGAGGGGACTCTGGGGATGGGATAAAGCACTCAACCTCTAGGGCTGGGTGGGAAGTCGGTCTCTGCTCACATTTACCTGGAGGATGAGCAGAAGGAAGTTTTTGATTTAGCCATTTGGTAGTTTATTCTGTTGATGTTTCTATCTGTCTTTCCAATTGTGTCATTACAAGTGCCTGTTTTATTTTGTGGTGGTCACAGAATCTGTTCAGCTTTGTAATTAATTCTACATTCCTGATTTAATATGTAAAGTAATGCTTTCACAGGTCAGATCTACGTGGACCTTTTTTCTTTGTCCTCTCCTCTCCCTCTCCTCTCCCTCTCCTCTCCCTCTCCTCTATTTGTTTTCGTTCATGGGTTTGTAGTTTTTAATGGCCATGTAAAGCTTAAAGTACATTTATTTAAAACTGGTGGGACAAAAAGGCTTCTGACGGTATTTTGCTCTGGGATTTGGAGTCAGTTGTATTGGTTTGAGAGCTCTTGCTGGACATTGCTTAAAGTGGACAGATGCTAAGAAACCTTGTTCTATGTTATGTGGGGTTGTTTAATTTAGCTCTTACCTGCATAGTGAAAGTGCAAAATCCCCTAGTGCAATAAGGCTTACTCCAGTTTATAGGAAAGAACAAGTTTTTCTGGTGTATCTACGTTTAGATCTGTTAACAAGAAGAATAGATACATCATTTTTAAAAAGGAAAAAGCCCCCACATTATAAAGTTTCTATTAAATTGCTTGCTAAGCCTTCAGCTACAGTAGGAGAGAAACTGATGCTGTAAAGGGAACATAATCATGACATATCATTTTATTTCAGCTAGAAAAATGTGGCCTTGCTTGGAGCAGAAGCTGCCTCTCTGATGGGGCCGTGGTCTGGTTGTATGGTTGGGAAAATGAAAGACAGTCTGAGCGAAGATATTGTCAAACCCACCGAGGTTAAGCACCCTTTGCCCCAGGCGCATTCCCTTGTTTTTATAAGCCAGTGTAGCTAGGCTGTAAAATGGAGGTCTCCAAGCCAAGCTAAGGTAATAACCACAGGTGGTAACTTAAAGCTGCCTTCATGAACTAAATCCTGCATTTTCTGTCCTTAAAATAAACAAAGGATGCATGAAATGAATTCCTCCCTGTCTTGCCTATGACTCGTATAAATAGCAGATATTCAAAGTCTTCAGCCAAACCCTTGCACATCGACACCTTAATTAAAATCAGTATGTTTTGTAGGTTAATTGCTGATACCATACCCACCAGTGTAGTAATTTTTTCCTGTTAAATGGCTGAAGGACATCTGACATTAAAAAAATATCCTGTCCTAAGATGGATTTTTTTTTTTTTTTTAATCTCTAGACCAAACAATAGTCCAGTTGAAGGGACTAATTTCAGAATCTCTGAGCCAATAGTAAAGATTTAAGTAGCAAGAAAGTCATTATTCTGGGTGTTTGGTATAGGCTTAGCAGTATTACATTGATTTATAGAAATGAATCCCCCCAGTCGGTACTGATAGATTCTGTAGTTATCTGGTCACCTCTGACTTGCCTTCTTTCCCAGAAGGATATCTTGGCTATTACCCCAAAATGCTTTGGAGTCACCTAATTCATTTATAATCTTCCCAGGATAGCAGGGAAAGCAGCAGATAAGTATTAGCTGAGAAACCTGAGCGGTTTTGCCCTGGGATAATGGAAAGATAATGTATTATATGAGAAGATGTCATCTCACCAAAAAATGAATTTTGGGAGCTGGTATTTCATACAGGATATGTAAATTGCTTAAATGGGGGCTTGCTTGGCGTTTGCTTTTATTCTTTCATTCATTCTTTTTGACTCGCAGATTTGTTTGGGTGCTTCTGAGCAAAATCAAATTTGCTGAATGACAGCTCATGTGCAAAAATCAGATGACAAAAAGATGACTATGGTATACGATATATGGTGCAGATAACAGTATCAAGAGAGCGCATTGCAGAAGAGAGGGGAAGTTAGGAAATAAAAGGTAATATACAGCCTCTCAATGAAAATTTGAAGCAGTGGAATCGATGAGGAAGAGAAATACCAGCAAGCACCTGCTTGGGGGTGGTGCTGGTTTGGTCAGTGAGGGCAAGGTGAGTCCATGCTCGTTTTAACAGCTGCAAACCTCTGGGGAAAGCCTGTACGTCTCAGTGCCCTCACCCTTCTGGGGCTCAAGGGGCTGAAAGAGGGAAACTTGGCTCTGTTGTTTAGGTGTGCCCAGGTCCACTGAGTAACAGCATTTAAATAGCAAAACTGGGGAAGGACAATCTGAGTCAAAGATATTCTGCAGGGTTTTACAGGGCTGGCCAGCATCATCACCTGCTTTCTGCTTGGTCCATAGGGATTGTGCAGGCTCAGAAGAGGATTGCGGCCTGTCGAAACGACAGATCCCTAAGCACATGTCCTGCCTCTCGTATTTCTCTGTGCATCTCCTGTGCCTTGTCTTCCATCTCATCAGAGTTAAGCTGTACTCCCCTCTAGGGCACCTGGGTGCACAGCTTGAAAGGATGGAGGTTAAATACGGGCCCTGAGCAGAAGGAGGCTGGTGTCAATAAGTAGAAACAGAAATATTGGAAAGCCAATTTACACGAGTGCACCCGGTGTCCAGATTAATATGCTTCATCCAAAAGATGTAAGAACAAACTTGTCCTCCAAGGGCTGCAAATAGGCGGTCCCTTACTGGGGGAAGTTTTGTGCTGCAGCTTTTCCATTCTGAATATCAGATAATAATTGGAAGTGTCTGCCTCCTGATCAAGTCTCTGCTGACTGGAAAACTTTTGTTCACGAGCTGCTTCTGAGGGAGACACTGTAAACCCTGCATTTCCTACAAGCATCCCTACATTCACCCCCCAGATTTTATTAGCAGCCAGGGCAGCCAGGATACTGATCCTTGATTTCAAATGCCCTGAAAACTCTCATGCCTCTGCTGACCTCCTGGAAGAGCTAGTTCACACTGTTGTCAATGGAAACAGTGGGCAGGGTGGTGTGTGGGCTGCTGTGGTGCTCACTCTTGCTGTTGGCATGGGATGAAGGTCCATGGTGTACTCATGGCCCTCCCGCAAGGGTTACATGAAGCAACCAACAGCCATCTCCCCTTGATGTCTCTGAGAAGCTTGTATGTCCCTCCATTGCGCACTGAGACTAAAGGGAAGAGGAAGATTCAAGCCATGAGTGAGGGCAAGGTGTGTTTTCAGGTCTTTCGGCAATCACCAGATTGCTTTTGCCCTTCACCTCTGAAGATCCTGTGCTGGACCTTTCCTTAGCCACCCGCTAGGTGCTGGGACCAGAGCTGGTGTAAGAGTAAGATGACAGTGACTCCAAACAGAAGGTGAAGTTTCAGAATACGTTGGGTTGGCAATAGCTCTCACCTCCTAACAAGAGTGCCCTTTCCCTCCAATACACAAATGCCTGTAGTGCAGCCTCTGCGTTGACCAGGAGCCCTGGGGCACTGGCAACACTGGTCAACGAGGAGCCTCAATTGTGTCATGGAAGGTGTCTGCTTTCAAGATGAAATTGTTTGCTGTGTCTCTCTTCCTATCAATAGATTGTTGACTTGGGATTCTTCTAGTGAAGAGGTGACAGTGTCAACCCACAGAGGAAACTTGCAGGGACTGTCTGTGTGATGGCTGTAGGGTAGCATTTTTGGAGGCATCAGCTCTAGATGGATACTTTTCCATTTTTGAGCACATCGTTGTGGGGAACGTGGCAAAGTTGGAGTACAAGCCATCTGAGCTTTTTCTGTCCAGCTGCCATGAACTCAGAGCTGTGCGGGTCATATGAAGGACCCTGCCTGGGGTTTTGTATCTGAACATTTTTAAATAATGCTGGCAGTCACTCATTTTGATCTAAAAATGTCTGTATTTTGAATACTGTCTTTCTGGGCACTTCTTTTCTCTGCTGCTTTCAGTACAGGCAGCCCAGCACTTTTATAGGATACTGAATTCAATCCCTCAGACTCCATGGGTGACAGATCAGAGGTGGTGTTAATTATATTACATACAGGGACACACGCACACCAACTTGAAATGGCTTGCCAGAGTCTCTGAGTTTCTGTGAGAAATGTTAGCAGAACCAGAGCTACAAAGTTGTCTGAGCACTAGACAGGGGACCACAGAAGCTGCTCAGGACACTTGCTGGGTATCCAGGAGCAAAGCCATGTCAGCTTTATAAAAGCCACTGAGCTTCATAAAGGGCTTTTAGACTGTAATGTGGAAAGCAATCTAAGGCTTAAGTGGTATTAATGTTCTGATGCAAGGTGGTTTGTGTATCATCAGACATGCAGAATGGGGACCAGAAATCTTATGTTGAAGTTTGCCATGTAATTTATTGTCAAATATGTTTGCACAGCAAGACTGCACAATATTTTCAGAAAGATTTTTCTGATCTTGCTGACAGCAGTGACAGGAGAAGAAGCTGTTAAATGCTGTGTTGCTCAAGACAACTTTTTTTGTCCTTGATGCAGAGCTCAGAGCAACTCTGCAACCTAACTGGGAGAATGCCCCAAGAGGGCTGTCTCTCCATGCTGGGAATGGCTTGAACATCCTGTTGTTCCTTATGTGTCTCAGCCTAAACCTGGGCTGCTGTGGCTGTTTGCCCTGCAAAGTTGGTTTTGATACTTTAAAAAAAATACGTGGGGTTTTTTTTTAGCTGAAAGGCAACACTGCTTTCAAATTTCATGCTGATCAAGAAGAGAGACATAGCAAAGGTGGGAGGTATAGTGAACTTTAGCCACTGAAAACTGGCGTGATCTTGCAGTCAGAACTCATCCCCGTCCTGACTGAGGTGGAGGTTAGCCTGTGGAGTCCTGCCCCTTGCAGGAGATCTGGTTTTATCAATATGTTCTGTTTGTTATCCTCCTTAAAAAAGTTGCCTAGACTTTGTAAGAACAGGAATTGACAGATCAGGTCAGACTGTGTTCTTGCTTTTTTGGTGTGTGAAGACCAAAGCGTTCAGCAGCCCAGCTACAAATTGGGTTTTGTACTATTTTAAGGCCGTGCGAGCTGCCTTATGGTTGGTGTTTCAGATCAATCCTTCTTCATTCACTGGTACACTTGGAATTATTCAGCCCCCCTGATTTGAATTAAAAGTTTTATGTCATCAGTTTTAACTCCATGTTAGTATCAGTGAAGACTGAGTAAAAGAAAATTCATCAGCATCCAGAGTATTTCCATGGTTAAATTTGCTCTTTCAGTTTTGAAAACGTGCTTATGATAACCCTGTCGGTGCATGCCAGTTCTTACGTATATGTATGATTGATGGTGCTTCAGGTTTTGCCCCAGGCTATTCCCAGTCTGCTTGCAAGCGATGCTGGTAGTGAAGTTTCCACTGCTGTGTTATTCAGATTACAATAGAGCTAAAAACGTGCTGGCCCTGAACCACTTCACAACAAGAGATACAATCCTTTCCCCCCAAAGCTCACAAACCTTGAAACAAAGCCTGCCTGGGGAGACTCTGTGGCACTGTATTAAATATCCTTGCTGAGAAATGGTTTCTTACAATTATGGCCTTCCTAATAGGCACCATGGGTAGTATCAACACAAAGCTATCTGTATTACATGGTTTGACCTGCTTTAACCCCAGCCAGTCTCCTGGAGATGTAGAAAGTATCTGTTCCATACAAAGGTCTTGTCTTTCAGGCAAAGCAGAAGCGGTTTGTTTAGAGTGCGAGTTTTCTAAGAGGAGACGTTATACTTTTTATGGGTAAAAGTCACCCCACTGAGGCTATCTGAAAGCCCGTGCATCCATGTCGTCAGCACATAAGCGGCTGTCTTTGTGTGCAAAAATGAATTGCTCCCAAGTATCTCCGCTTAAGACCGCTGTAGATGCACTATGCTTAAGGAATAAGGATATTCTGGGAAAGTGTATATATTGTTGTTCATGACGTTCTCTTCATTAAGAGGAAAAAAGGTATGCTTTTTTAACTGTTAGCTAACGTGAAATATTTGACCCAGATTCACACCTCAATGAAGACTAGATCCCTGATTTTGCTAGGTTTTTACATCCTTAAAAATTCTTCTTTTTTTTTTTTCTTTCTCCTCTGAAGAAGTTTTAAGTCTTTCAGCAATATAAGTGGGATTTGGATCAACCTCAGAGCAGTTAAGTGGTAAGGAGATTTCCACAGGGTTACTTGGTTCCCCCTCCCCACACATGGAAGGCTGAGGTTATTGCAAAGGAAATGTTACAAGCGGCGAAGGAAACGAGTTTTCCCATATTCTCACCTCAGAAGAGTAAAGCTATGGCCTCCTCAAGACTCTCCAATGTACATACCCCTTATTGCCTAGTTTTCCTGCGGTGGGAAATGGATGCCTCTGACCCCCAGAGCCCCCTGAGCGGGCGTGGAGAGATGCCCGGTGGCTGTGTGACCCCATGCCGCGCTCTGAGCAGGACCACGGTGGGTGCAGTGGGGCGGCCGCACGATGCAGGCACTGCGCTCTCCTCTCATTCATGAGAGCTGCAGTGCGGGGCTGTCCTTTTCGCTTCATAAACACACTCGAGGCATCAGGGGAGGAAGTTTAATTAGGCACCTTTTATTTCTTAATTCCTGGAAGTGCTGAAGTGTGCTCGTCTGGCCTCGATGGCGGCCAGGCTGCCCGTGAGTGATGCTGGGGGAGAGGTGGATGTGTTGCCATGGTGCTGGGAGGTGTCTCCAAACCCCACCGCTCCGGCAGCTGAGCCGGCTCCCAGCAGCATGTCCTAATTGCGGCTGTGCAGCAACAAAACAAATACTCGGAGATTTCCATAAAGGCTATAATCAAAGGAGCATCCCTTGCTTTTTAATATGTGCTGAATGGGTTCATTTGTAAGCTTATTACGACTTCAGAGAGAGAAGCTATTAGGGTGATCATTAGCTGCCTGTGCGAATAGCAAGGAAAACGGTGGCACGTTCCAGAATAACCCCCTTTTTAATGTCTGCACTTTCAGATGCATTAAGAATAACCAGCCATGCTGTCTTTCATGTTTCCTTTGCCATGAGTAAGGACAAAAGAGAAAGGAGAAGGGGGACAGTGAACTGTGCGCTTTCAAAATAAGTTCAGATGGAGAGAAAAATGAGGTGTTAAGAGAGCAGCAAATTCACTAGCATGACATTGTGTGTCTTGATGCAGTATCTGTTATCCATTGGGAAAGCAAAAGCAGCTGGGAGCCAGCCTGTGAGTCTTGGCTCATATCTCACATAGTCCCTCTACTCCTGTCATCTACGTATGAATTGTGCTGAGGGTCTTTTGTCTGCCTGGAACCTGATCGTTGCTGGAGTGCTTAGATTATACATCTTCTGAAGGAAGAGAGAACATTCAGAAACACGTATGCCAAGATTATGGGATTTATTAACTCTCGTTTATTTTCCTGCAGAACATCTGAAGCTCTGTTGTGGGCTGTGGCCATGGTTCTCTCTCTGCTCCCTCTTACTCTTTTTAAATCAGAAATCAGAAATATCTGTAGCAAAAGACGTTGGATGGTTGAGTGTTCGTACCTCAATTGGGACAGGTGTGGCTGAGATCAGTCACATTTACCTTTCAAACCACATTAGCTGCAGCTTTATGTCTTAGAGTAAGTTAAAGGTGCTGATTACAGTGAAACTCAGGTTAGATTTGCACATGGAATATATAAGAGATGTGTATCAGTTTGGCTATAAGCAGGGTAACTTAGACTTCATGTCTGCCTCTTTTCCCTAGGTCGTTTCTCATGATCTTTGCTGCATTCAGGTTTTCCTGGACATATCACACCTATAGCTTGTGAAAAGTATTTATTTCCTAAATAAATAAATCACTCTGAATTGTAAGCTCTGTGGGATAAAGGATTTCCTATTGTGTTTAGAATCCATGGCACTTTGGGATGCATTATTATTCTTGTTAAAAACATTTAAAAGGTGACCAAAATCAGATAAATAAGGCCACTTCTCAGATTTCCAGCAATATTATTTTCTGATTTATTTTGTATTACTGAGATCCCTCATTTAAGATCCGTTTTTCTTACAGGATGTTTTTCCTAACTTTTCCTTTTCCAGACTCACTAAACCTGACTAAATTGACTGTTTTGGTTTTGCATCTGTGTAGGCAGTTACCTTGAACAAAGAGAGTTTATTTTTCTTTTCTTTTTTTTTTTTTGTAAAATAGTTCATGCATTCAAAGTTCTGTTTGGGATTTCTTTCTTAAAAGCAATTAAGGTTATTAGTCCCCCCCCAATTAAATGGTGTTAAAGGGTGGGTTTCTTTTTCCCCACCTCCTCCTTATGAAAAAGCACTGAGAACAACAACAAAAAAAGAAGTTAACCTGCTGATTTGGAGCTCCATTCTGCATTAAAACAGTTGATAAAAGAAGGGGTTTCAAATTCGCTTGCCTATGGGTCCGTGCCCGTGGCCCTGCCTGCCAGTCTGGGGCTGCTTTTCCTTGCTAAAAAGAGATCATCATCTTTTTGATAGGACCAGACCCTGTGGCTCATAGTAATCCGTTTTGATTGCTTCCTTACTTTAAAATCAATCATTTTCCTCCGCTGCATTGTTTCCCTGAAGCCTGCAAAATATCAGGAAACTTCTTAAAATATTGGAAAGCATGGTCTGAGGACAAGGTTGCCACAGCAACTGCCCGGTGTTTTTGAGATGTATTCCTGCATCTTTCAAAACAATCACGAATACCACAAACTGCTGAGGCTTTTGCGGCAAACAAAGCAAGGCTATAGAAAAAGAGAATAGAAAAGAGCACCGAGGAGTGGGTTGTTGTAAAGGTGAGATGTGTCAGGCGCAGGGAGAAAGTGGCAGGCATTTACACTTCATGTTAAATGCCCTAAGCGTCTGGAATGCCGTGCAAGCGTATGGAGTGTTTCGACACTTGACAGTATCTGACATGACAGTGGATAACGTCACTTGGCTTGTGATGCAACTCCATGATCCACTTGGGAGGGTGACATTTTCTTCCATCCTGAAGGGAAATATTTTCAGACATAGGAGGCCAAAGTTAGCCTATTTAGGCTATTTAGCATAGCCCTTCTGCTGTGCCAAATAGACTTCTTTCTGGGACACAAGATGCCTGGCAAAGAGTGTAACTTGTCAGCCTTTCAGAAAGTGATCAACTTTCTCATGGTTTTGGGACTGGTGTCAGTACGGACTGGTGAACAGAGGGGCTGTCCTGGGGTCAGGATATCTAGCACATCCATTCCCCTCTTAGACTTGGTTTTTGTATCTACTAAACATAATTAATATTGTTATGTTATCAGCACGTATAGTCTTTGGGTCATCTGTTTCGAAAGGCAGACAATCAGTACCATATGGTTCTATTATACTGCAGTTAATACAAGGGAAAATACACCTGTGAGCTATCTGAGGGCTTTTTTTTTTTTAAGGAATAGAACTTAAAAGAGTTGCAGGCTATCAGATGTGCTGGTTCTGGATGCAGTGTCTTCTTTTCTGAGACAGCTGATATCTGTGTGTGAAAAGCTGTAGGAAAGAGTCAGACATGATTACCTATTGAACTTTGCTTGGGAAGGGGCCAAAGTGAGCAGTTCGTCTTTCAAAGAGTGCTGCGTGCGAATTTGCACTAGTCGAAATGGAGTGGTTTGTGGCCTGATGCAATACTGGCACTTCAGACACGCACCCTAGCACTTTTCCAAACATTACAACGTTTGGGAGAATAGGTTCTGCTCTGGGACTTCTGAATTTCCATTTTGAATGTCTGTGTACATGTGGGAGATTTTACCTCCGTATGATCTCATGTATTCTATGAACACATTGTACAAAGTTGCAAATATAAAACATAGATGGTAAGTGTTGTATTATTGGTTTTGTTGCGAAGCTGGTGTTATTTATGTGAAGCTTTAAGAGGTTCGGTCCAGCCCTCTTTTTCCTCCCGTGTGTGACTAATGTGCTCTTATGCACATTAAATGTGCCTCTTTCGGAGGCAGAAATGTGTCTTCGTTAAAAGCAGACAGACAAGAGTCAGGAAGGGATGTGGCCCAGTTGTCCCGAACGCTGTGCTTGGGTAGGAGACTTGGGGTACTTTTAGCAGCAGCTCAGATTCATTAGAACACCATCCCAAGCCTCATATGATTTTATTGTTATAAAAGCCAAGCAGGTTATTGTTTTAAGGTATAAGATGTCCCTAAGGGCTTTGCTCGCTCAACTGTACAGAGGAATTAAATGTTCTCAGGCAGTACGACAACCTCATTCAGTCCAGTGTTGCAAGGCAAGGCAGTCATTGCTGGTAAATGGGCCCATATTACAGTGACATTAGCATTTTAATGCAACTGAAGAGGAGGTAGATTGACTGTAATTTAGTATCTAGTTGCATGGCCTTGTGCAGGTCCCCTCATCGCTGCTCCACAGGGGCTGATTATAGTTACACAGTGCACTTTGGAATCTAATTGGATTTACATGCAGTAAGGTAGTCGTGTCACAGCAATGACTCCGCTATGCAAGCACTATGAAATTCCAGTGCAATTAGTTATTTATGTAGGAGCAATAGTTACAGGATAATGCATGGGGCTGACAGCTTGTGCCAAGCTCCAGTTCAGGAGCAGCAAATGTTTTACTTTTTTTCTGAAGCCATTGCAAGGGAATTATATTAATCTGACCCTGCTTCCACAGAGATGTTTTTCCTCACCCTTCACCATAAAAGCGCTGACCTGTTGCAAAGATCCAGCAGGATGCGACTTCTGTCTTCAGCTTCTCCTTTGGCTGAACATATGGGCTGGCATGTGTTTCGGTTTCTCTAGGTCCTGCAAATGTGGTGAACAAAGGGGACTGGCAGTAGCTGGAGGCGCTTGTGAAGCAGGACACCTATAAGCCATTCATCTTGTGGCCCTCCTGCGCTAGTTAACACGCAGGAGACTGGATTTCTCCCAAAGACAGGCCTTGCTTCTCCATCTTGCACCCTCCATTCATTTCTTGTTTCACTTGCTACCTGTTGACTGTATCAGCCTCTTTTTAGCCCCTCCCTCTTTGCTCTGGCTCTCCAACTGTCTTTCTGGCTTCATGAGACCAGCAGGAGTCATGAGTTTAGCTGTTTTTCCTTCATCAAAGCCTGCTCCTCACAAAGAGCTGCTCTAAGAGCAGCAATGTGAAGAGAAGCCAATGCTCAGCAAGGAGACTTGATGCGGTGGCTGCGAGATGAGCGAGGAGGCAGGACAACGTGCCAAACGCAGCTGCTCAGCCAGCTGATGAACCATGGCTTGCACGCGCGCAGCCCCAAGGAAGGAGCCTTGGCCTCAGCCATTACTCCAGCTTCCACTGTGTTTCCCCAGTGACTGTAATTAAAGGCATCAGCTTGCTCGAGTCACAATTAGGCATGGTGGTTTTGCACTTTCTGCAATTCTCCCTAATGACAAAATCGTAGCTATTAACCGAAGAGAGTCTGTTTGGCAGAGACTTCCTCCCCTTTAGGGCCATAGAGTAAGATGGAGTATTGCTATTGTTTGGCACCAAACACACTCTTTCATCCCTTCTGTGACACAGCACCTGCTGGTACCTACTGAAGCATTTAAGCTCTTCCTCTCTGTGGTGCTGTAATTTCTTTAAAATATTGTGACTTAAGAGGAATAAAAAAATAAAATTCCTCTCCCACGCAGACCTTTGAGGGCTTGTAGGGATGTAATTATATGCACACGCAGTAGGAGCCGGAATCCCATCATTCTGGTTATTTTTCTAATGATAGGTTTATATAGCATAGTGTCATCTATGCTTTAAAGTTAGAGCCATCTTCTCCTGGCAGCAGCTATCCCAGGATAGTGGCGTCACAGGGTAGGACAACTGAAGAAATTGTCTCTCAATTGCATGTGTAAAACACAGGATGAAGTGTCTCCACACACAAAAGAAGAAGATAAAAAGATAAGGGTGGACACTGGGCTCTGACTCTCAAATAGGGGCTCTCTACTGTGGGGCAGTGACACTGTCTCTTGTCCTAGCTGTAGACTCTCCAAGCCACTCTCCGGAGGTCTTGACCATGCTGCAACCATCTCCCAGCTGGTCATGTAGCACCCTCTGAACTTCCACGCTGGCGGTAAAGCTGTACTGATCCGGGGCAACCTTCATACGCAGCATTGTAAAGTGGGGCAATTCAGCCATTGCGCGGCAGATGCCTCCAGTACTTGGCAGCAGAGATGGGTCGATTTGCTATAGATGTTTGTACCCTCCAGGTTTCAAAAGGGAAGCCATCCCTGCTCATCATTCAGAGATGTAGGTCCACAGTGACAGAGGAAGGACATTAAATGTGAGGGATTAATGCAAAACAAAAAGTCTATGAATATTCATGATATGTTTTATATTGTAATAGTTTCAGCCACCTTGAAACTCTTTGTTCGCTTCCTGCCAACAACAAACGACAGACTTTTACTCACAGAAGTCTTAATGGGAGGCAATTTTCAAAGGCGCGTTCACAAATGTTTGTGGGAAACAGATGTTAAATGCACCCCCTCCAGAAATCAGGATGAAATGCTGGCAGTGAGAGAGCAGGGAGAGACCCAGGTGACTTATCTGATCTCTCACAGGGAAGCAGCGGCTTCAGCAAAGCTGAGAGTATTCCAAAATGATTTGCGAAGGATGAGTGAGTGAGTTACTCAACCCCATGTGCATATTGGACCCTTATGGCACGGCGTGCTGTTTGAATCGTTCGAGGTTGCCCCTACCCCACAGGCTCTGCAGTGTGGGGTTGGGGCTGTGTCGGACGGGTGGAAAAAACAACCTGGGAGAGAGTGCCCTGAGAAAGCAACAATCAAACAAGCATGCTTTGCACGTTAGTCTGCAGTTTCACCTCACCTTTGCCTAGCCAAAGACTGTCATTAGCATTGCGCAGGCAGAAATTAAAATTTGCTGAGAAAATTGTAGCTGTTAGCTCAAGGGCAGTGGCGGTCTGCACCCGGGTCCCTCTGCCCGCACCGGTGTATCTAATGCCTTTGGGCGGGCAGCGCGGTGGCTTCACCGTTCCTCTCTGTTGCTGCTTCCCAGGCAGTGACAATGAGGCAGAGGAAATAGTTTGCTCAACTTGGCGTGAGCGCTGGCTGGAAGAGCGAGGGATAGCGCCCAGCGTCTCAGGCCGTTGATCCTAATGGCTGGGCTGGGCTTCCCAAAGATGCATTCCATCTCCTTTCCTCTGCCTTTTCCATTTTCCCAGTAAATGGGCTGTAAAGTCACAGCAGATTAAAGTTTGTCTAAACCTCCCATAAAATATTGAAGGTGCAGCTGGTATTAATCTAGTCCTGTTGTGGTATGAGGTGCATGTGTAATGGGACTATAGATTTACATGTGGTCTGTGGGCATTTAAAACACCCCAAAGGTTGTTAAAGAGATTCTGAGGAACTGGATCCCTCACTGGGTATTAAAAGCTCTTCATTAGTGCTAATGTACACTAAATTAAGGTGGCAATTAGACTGAGCATATTCATCAGGATGGTGTGTTTTAATAAATTGTGTATTTAACATGATTGCATTTTATTGACTTCTGCAGTAATTGCATATTTTTCTCTTTACAGGACAAGCTTGGCTAGAAAGAGATACATGGGACACACAGACAATTAAGGACTAGGATAAGACACTGTGCTTCAAGTCCCAAGATTTGTGAAGGTGAGTCTTGTTTACGGCTCTTTCTTTCTGCATGCCAGGTGCTTTCTCTGCATCTCTGTCAAGGCTGGTTAGTTGTAGCTGTGGCGTGCAGGAGAGGGGTAAGAAATACATGACTCATCTGCCATCTTATCACCTGCAAGGTGGTACTGCAGCAAGTCACCCCCCTTGGGTCTCCTGAGTAAACTGCCCCTATCTCTGTTCTATCTAGAGGAGCAGACTGTGTGGAAAGAATTCTCTGAGAGGGTTTTCTGGAAGGCACCACCTGTTAGATATGTTCTCTTAGCAGACCCCATCGCTTTGGTTTAAAGGAGTTGGATACTGCTTGCAGACAGTGAACATAGAAATCCTCTTGAGAGAAGGGTACTCCAGGAAGGAAGTCAAGCATGCTGAGCCAGGTCTCCATACCTGCAAGCGAAAGTGTGGGCTGCCATGCTGCTGGGGAGAGGACACAATGGAGTGATGCCAAGTTGTGGGGGTCCTTCACCACTGGTGCGGCTTGGAGCTTCAGAGACATTTCTAGTGACACCTCAGCTGGGCAGCTTCTAAAAACAGGTGCACTGGCTTGGAAGAGAATCTGGTCCACATTTTCTGTCCGGCAGTGGTTCTGGAGAGCTTCAAACATGTCTGCTGATTTTACTTGTTTGCATTGTGTAGCAATATGAAAGTAGGCGTGGGTTAGCACCATTTGCTCCTCAAGACATTAGCTAATATTTTGTAGGAGGTACTGCAGAACTGGTTCTTAGGTTTTAAAGGAAGCGATGGATCAGTCCAGTGGACAAGGTCTTCATGCATGTTGATGGCAAAGAGATATTTACGTGAGAAGAAGATACACATGGACGATGTGATAGAAGTGACTGAAAAAGTGGTTTGCATGAGGGTTGGCCAAGGTAACCTCTAGATGTCTCTTCCAGTCTTGGTTATTCTGTGATTTCTGTCAAGTATTCGAGATGGGGGGACTGTGATGAGCCATCAGGCAAGCGCACAAGGTCTGAATTTTATGTAATGAAACACAAATAGACTGCAGAGGTATATTAGGGGTGGGGACTGCATGGTGGGAATGGTAGGCAAAGAAAATCGTTCACACACTTGTTTTCAGTTGTATGATATGGAAGATGTGAGGACTGAGACTGGTGAAGATAAGGTGCTCCTGAGAGTTCTGGTAGACTGGCACATCCGAGGGATGCTCTTGCTCCTTTCACAGCAAGGTAACTTGGGCACACCTTGGACAGCTGTTTTGAAAAACCTTTTCACAAGGAGGGTAGTCAAGCATTGGAAGAGGTGCCCACTGAGACTGGGGAATCTCAGTCCTTGGAGATATTCAAAACTTAACTAATGTGACCCTGAGCAACCTGCTCTAACTTTGAACTTGGATCAAACTTCGGAATTGGCCCAGATTGGAGGCAGTGGGTGTTTGTATTCAGTGACATCCAGAGGTACTGTCCAACCTAAGTTTCTCAGAGATTCCATCTCCAAGGCAAAGGTAAAGGAGCAATCGAAGTGAAACCACAGGTTCTGGTCCAGTGTGAAACGGATGTGGGCATAGAGGGAATTGTCAGCGGTAGCAAAGAGAAACTTGGAAGCAGTTTTTGGGGGTGTGGTCGAGCAGCTACCTTTAGATACGTGAAGTTCAAGGTAGCTGCAAGGCGTGCAAAAGCACATGTCAGAAGGAAGAAAATAAATGGTGGCTGGAGAAGAAAAAAAATGCATTGCCTTGAAAAACTAGACTTTATTCCTAACTGATTACAGCAGCTGGGATGTGTTTCCTGGCTGCACTGCTGGGGATTTTAAGCCTCCCCATCACTTTGCAAGATAAAATTCATATTGGGGGGGAGAAACGTAGAATAATCTGGCTAAGAAAAAGCTGAACATTTATAGCTACATTTCAGACAAAAACAAATGCATCTCATATGTCTCACAGGTCTGAGATGGGACAAACCAGGGAAAGCACCTGTCAGCCGCTGTCTTCTGCATTTCTGACTGTTATTGTTTGCTTAGCATTAAATGTCTCCTGCAGCAGAGAACTTAATCTGTCACAAATTTGGGGCCTGGAGGAGGGGAGAGAAGATATTTTTTAAAGGTAGATTAAGAGATATGTGTTCAGTTTTTGTCGCGCTTGCATCAGCGTGTAGTAGGAGTAACTTACAAAATTTGCCTTTTGTGTGTATGGCTTAAAAAGAAAAGTGGAAGGAAAAAGTAGCTCTGTGGGTCAGGATTGTCCTTTCATGTCAGTTATTTTCTCCACGGAGCTTGTCATCAGGGTCTTCAGGTACCTTTAGCTAATTAGCAAGGCAGCAGTTGGCACAAACGGTTTCATAATTGCATTATTTGTAAGTAACATTATTTGCATTTTGCTTGCATTGTTTGTAAATAGCATTAGTTATATACTCTTCAAAGTCTTGAGCACTCCTGCACATATGAACTAGATGGTAATATATTTCATATACGCTGGAGTGCTTGAGCTCTGACATGAAACAGTTTAAGGGCTACGTAAGAGGTCAGATTGTGGTTTTGGTTGATTTGCCCTGTTTTAATCAGTGTGATCACAAGATCCAAATGGTGATCTTGCATGTGCTGCTTGGGAATCTGGGCATCCAGCAGAAACTGGAAAGGGTGTGTTGTGCTGGTATGTGCGAGTGTCTCCAAGTTCTAAGTTCCAGCACTGAACAGTTGCTCAGAGCTCCTGTTTCTCAGATCAGATCAGTGGATTGACATTTTTCGGAAGTTTGCATGGACCTCTTACAATGTGGAAGCTCTGACATGCTCTGTTCTCGGCTTTGCCAGCCCAGACCTCGCGCTGTTGCCACTGACTTCCATTTGCACATCCTGAGTTGAAGGACTGTGGGATTTGTAAGCCCCTCTGGGTGTGTTCTTGCCTTGAAGCATAACACAATTAGTAGGGTTGCACTTAGTTGTTGCTTTGCTGTGTGAAGCGTGGTGGGTTTAGAAATTACAAATCTGAGCCCGGCACCACCACTGGGGACAATTTCTTGCCCAGGCAAACAAGCGAGTTGTCATTTGTGAAAGCTGAGCGTGGACGTGCTCATGCTGCTCCCAGGTAACTGTGACTGCGTGGCCCTGCCAGTGACGTTTTCAAGACCCGATTGCTCAATGGATTTAGAGTCTCCCTTCCCTGCTCACGCCTAGAAAACATTTTAACATACTGAGTGGATGCACGGGCAGGAGCAATGCAAGGAATCATAGCTTAGGTTTGTCTTTGAAAAGAAAAGGAGGCCCATACTCAGCTCGTGCAAATCAGAGGGGTTCCAAGGGAGCCTGCTCGTCTTGCAGAGGAAGCAGACCCAGACATGGAAAATAAAGTAAGGTGGGAATGTGATTTGTCAACTCTGCCAAGCAGCAAGACAGCGTTAGACTCAGGAGCTACTGCTTCTTAGACCACAGGCAGTGTTTTTCATGTGGGTGCCTCTGCAGCAAGATGAACATGAATGGTGTGAAGTGGCACAATGCAGCTAAACTGGTTTGCTTTTTATTCCTTTTTTGCCTAAGGCTACTATGATATGGATCATGTGGGTGGGTGCTCAAGGCAGCAGGAGTTAGAAGTTTCTCAGATGACTTTCAGACTTTGGCTAATATATTGAGATTCAGGCATCCTTTGTTTCATTGCAGCATAACTTTTTTGTGTGGCGATGGGAACATCTGGGTGCCTCTAATTCTGGGGCTCTTGAAGTTCCAGTATCCTATTTGTATTTTCATATCCGTCTCTACTATAGTGTCCAAGCTCATGGGTTAGTGGAGCTGAGGGTTCACCTTTCCCATGAAACTGAAGAATTCCCTCCACAGCTCCTTACCCTTCTCGACTTCAAGATCTCTTGTTCACTGTGAGATTTGCAGACATGGCTTTAAACACTGCTAGGAAGCTGGGAGCATCTCCTCCAGGCCCACGTCAGAGCTCTGTGCCCCACTACATCTCCAGCAATCACAGTCTTGGCTTTGAGTCCCTCTGGGCAGAACAGCTGTGTATCAGAGGTATAAGAAAATAAACTTAGTTAAAGAATAATATTGTCCTTGTTCTCAGGTTCGGATTCAGGTTTGTGTTTCTCCAGAAGCGAGCTGGACTGTAAGACTGGCTTTGTGGGTCTGCTCAGGATTCCTCTGGGAAAGGGGGTTCCCTTGGCAATACCCAACCAGCAGAGGCATGCTGCCGTCCTGCCCCAGGCAAGCAAAGATGTACAGGGAAAGCAGCTGCATGTCCAGATGAGCCATTTGTGTCTCTGCCTGTTTTGCCAGTAGGGAGGAACTGATTTGATTTTTAAACGGAGTCAAAGAAGTGCAGCAAACACACACACTGTACGATACGAATCTGGCTGTTTACCTCAGGCAGCCCCTTGCTGGGAGCGCTGCCTGCCGTGGTTTTTCTCAGCCCTTTAGCTAAAGCAGAGTAGTTCCAATGGTCACAGAGGGAAGAACCACGCGAGGCTCTACAGCACTCCTAAATTTTGCGGATTGACAAAAACGATGAAGGAGTGAAAGAGTTTTATTGCTGGTCTGGTGAAAACCTTGGATAATTTCTGTTTTGTTTTTTTTTCTTTTAAGTGAATTGAATGTACTTTGCTAACGTAGAATATCATTGGATGCAGGTCTATTTAGGGAACGGCATTCACAGGGAAGAGATGGGTTAAGAAGCATGTGGGCTTTGGGAGGGCTTCTCTAGGGAGCTAAGCAAACTTATGTTGGGATATGTATGCATCCCTCTGTGCACAGTGCCATGACTGCGTTATCTTCTGTTTCAGTGAAAGTTTTACTATTTTATGTATTTATTTGTCTGTCCCTCTAGGGTACTTTGTGATATAATTGCATATTGGGAGACACAGTCACTTCATTAAACAGCAAGTTTTTTGGGGCAGAAACTTTCTTCCAAGGCAGCCTCACCTGGCTGGGATTTATAGCTGCTCTTCCAATAGAANGGTGATATAATTGCATATCGGGAGACACAGTCACTTCATTAAACAGCAAGTTTTTTGCGGCAGAAACTTTCTTCCAATGCAGCCTCACCTGGCTGGGATTTATAGCTGCTCTTCCAATAGAATTACTGTCTTCAGTAGTTTGCGGTCTAATTCAGACATGGAGTTTCAAAACTGGTTCAGATTCTTTTGCATTTTTTTCCTGGGATTAAAAGCTTACCGACTTTGATCCATGGGCTCTGCCTGCAAAAGATCTGTGCAGGGTGGGGTGTAGAGCACCAGGACTTTGGTGGCACAGTAACACATCACACTGCATGACAAGCAGGTGTTGGGCCACAGGCTGAGTAACTGTGTGAGGACAGCCTCCTCAGGCCTTCCCATGTCCACACACTGCAGTCATTCCCAGCCCAGCTCCTCCAAATGTTTCCCTGAAAATGTTGTCCTTGTTTATATGGCATTCGTTCTGTGGAGGAAGCTTGTATGGAGCTAACTCTCCGGAAACGCATGCTTGTGAACCTTTCAAACATGGCCTTTTTTGTCATGAAGTAGGCAGATATATTCAGTGCTTCTTAGGCTTGACAGGCTTTAGGGACTGGGGGGAAAAAAATTTCACGTGCAGAGGGATATTTTTTCCCCACGTCTCACTCTGCCAGCAAAGCTAGACCTTTCCTCTCCTGCAATCTTCCTCTTCAAATCTGCATTCTCTTTTAGACCTGGATGAATGCAGAGGCTTAGCAGTGATCATTATCTCTTACTAGCCTGTGCTATGTTGCCTTCATCAGGTAAGGAATGAGCCCTTCTGTATACATAACTCCACAGGATCTGGGGGAACTACAAATGGCAGTAGGATTGTGTCACTCCATTAAAAAGTGAGTGTGCTAAGGAAAATGCTGGTGTTTTGCAGGAAGAATTGCGACAAGGAGCCTGAAGACCATGGAGGGAGACTGTCTGAGCTGCATGAAGTACCTAATGTTTCTTTTCAATTTCTTTATATTTGTAAGTATTTAGAATCCACTTCCTCTCTTAAATCTTCCTGTTTCCAGCAGCCTGCTGCTTCCCAGCAGGATTGGCTGTCATTTGGTCAAGTTGCCATCGTACAGAATATCCCCTCGGCTTTGCACTAGCAATCACTGAGGGTTTTGCAGCATCCAAAGATGCTCAGACATTCAGAAAGCCACAGCAGTGGTCACTGTTGTCTGAGTTATTCCTGTCCTTGGACATGGGAGACCAGAGGGAAAGCCGTAACGAGTAGTGTGCATGGCCTATCTTTGAACAGCAGAAGAAATTGTTTTCTAATCCTGAGTGCCCTGCTGAGGTTTTCAGTAGGAAACGCAGTCATTTTCCTACCACATGTAGAGACATTCTTGGTGACCCTGTTGCTCTTCTCCGTGACATGAAGGGTGGGAGCACCCAGCCACCCGGGACTCTGTGGCGAGGGGGGGGGATTCCCGTGTGCCCCTTCACTGGGCTGTCCCCTACAGATGTGGCAGCAGCTTGAGACTCAGTTTTTCAGCATTAGGGAGGGAGTAAACTTTAGAGTGATGTGTCAAGGAAGAAAGGTGCTTTTGCTGTAAATGTTACGCTTAGTGAGCAAGAGACACTAAGATTAGCATGTCAGCAGTCACCTGCTCGGCAGCGGATATGTGCCACAAAGAAACACAAATTCTCCAGGTGAACACTTGATCAAAAGATGGCAATGACTCCACTTTTCTTGCAGCACTTGTTTTATGTTGACCTGTCTCCCTCTCTCTCCTCTCCTTGTGCCGTGACAGCTGGGAGGAGCATGCCTGCTCGGAGTTGGGATCTGGGTCATTGTGGATCCCACAGGTTTCCGAGAGATAGTGGCTGCCAACCCTCTGCTCTTCACGGGGGCGTACATCATGCTGGCTATGGGAGCGATGCTCTTCCTGCTGGGTTTCCTTGGCTGCTGCGGTGCCATCCGTGAGAACAAATGCCTCCTGCTTTTTGTAAGTGTCCTTGTGTTTTCTGTTGGCCTTTCAGTGTTCCCAAAGAGTGGGATGCTGTGATAAGTGCATGAATGGCTGTCTGTTATTGTAGCCATTATTCCCTTAGATAATAAATAGGCACTTTTACATACAGCTAGAAATGCAGAGAATTTGCTTCTCCCTGTACCAGGCTTAAGCCCAATATATATGGAGTCTAGGAGTGTATTTTGACTTTGTTTTAAAATGGTCCTATTTTTTGTTTTGTTTTGCTTTTTTTTTTCTTTTCCTTTTATAAACTGACCAAAAATGGTCCTCTTTTGTCACCCAAAAGCCACAGCTCCACTTGTGGATTCATTCCTCACTAGTTCACAACAAAGCAGAGGGAACACGTAGAGCAAAGCATCTGTGTAACAGAGCCCCCCGTGTCAGCAGAAATGCCCAGCTGAGAACTGCCTGGTGGCCTTGCATTGCAGCTCTCAATGGCTGGTTGCTCCCCTATGCAGCCTACACTGCTCCTAAAATTAATCCGGTTTGTTATCCTTGGGCAATTTCCCCCCTGAATTACAGGGTTAAATTTCAGCCCAGGAGGTCATCAAGTACTATGTGCAAAGTGCTAGCCTCTAAAATAAAGTCATTTTTGGCCTCCACCATAAGTTCTGATACTGCAGGGTTTCCAGCCATTATCTCTTACTGGAAGGCATTATTAGTTATGTGTCGAAACACAAAGATCGTTAGTTTTATTTGTCATTTTTGTCAAACATGACCTTTTGTTTCTCCCTCTAGGTCTGTTGGGTTTTTTGTTGTTTTTCTTGTTTTGTTTTGTTTTGTTTTAAAAAATCTTGATCTTACAGTGTTTTGTTGTGATTGTACCTTGCACAGCTGCTTCACAGTGCAAAAGAGGCTTGTCTCTAACTTTAAACAGAACAGGAAAGTCCACTTTTCGTGACAATGAAACCATTTTTTTGTAGAGATGAGCCTGGCTCCACTGAGATAAATTCTCTCTGGCACTTGGCTCACCCACCCATTGAATTCATAATCTGCTCGTAAGAGCCCTTTTTCGGAAGGCATTGTGGGTTTGCTTTCTAGTGATTTGCCTCAGAAGTAAATCAGAAAACCACGTGTGTCAGCTGTGAAGTCATGGAGATCTGCCCAGAGGAACCTAATAAAATGCAAAGGATCAGGCCCAATGAGCCTGAGGTTACTTCAAAGACTGTCCCTGTCAGTTTAAGAAACTGAAAGTTATGTTTGATGAGAAGTATTGATTGTAAGTGAATGGGAGAGTAATATTTTCAGCTTGGACCATGTCCGCTGCGTACAGATTGGGGACCTGGCTGGAGGAAGGGAGCGCTGGGCCACGCTTTTCCCGATTTAACATCATAGAGTTAAATCACAGTTTGAATGTTCCTCCTGGTGTTTTAGTTATACTCCAGTGCACTCAATTTTGAGGGCTGGAGGTAATGCCGTAGACTAGGAGAAACTCTAAAAGTAGTTACTGGATTAGGAATTAGTGTTCCACTTTGATCAGGTCTTCCAGGGCTTCTGGTATCAAAGTCAACTCTGCCAAACAACCTGCCATCTCATGTCCAACAGCAGTGAAGCGCTTGGATGAGTATCTGTGCTGATACCAAGTGAGAAGAGATATGTTGCTAATTTCTGCGTTTTTGGGGGTCACACCAGCTGATGTTAAAAGGCATAAAACATCTGTGAAAACAGAAGTCTGATAGGAGTAAATTTTAGGTGTTGAAAAGGCAAACCCTTCATGAGCGAATGCCAGAGAGCCTGGGAACACCTTGCAAAACGGAGAGTGTTAGGCTTCGGGGGAGGGGGGTGGTACTGGGGGAAAAGTTGCTAGATCAAATCAAGTCCACTTACAAAGTTGTTAAAGAATTGATGAGCCAGAGAGCTGCTTGAGTGAGATTTCAGAGTGATGCATAATGTATATCTGAAGCTTTTAGTCTAAATGTAAACAGAAGACAGAAGGGACAAGACAGATGCACAAATGCATGTTCTCTAGGTTCTGGCTTCTGTGTTTGTAAGGACTTTTATTTTGCATTAAGCTGCTTGTCTTTTGGTAAAAAAAAATCACTGTGGAACCTAACATGTTGCATTAAGCACAAGGCTGTGAAGTGTTTCTAGATTTCCCAGAATTAGGACTTGGCTCACAAAAAGCAACAAACATTGGCCTGCAAATCAGGCATTGAATAACTTCTGAGTTGCCCTAAAGACCCTCTGACTGCAAAAGAACACCACAAAAATCAGAATCCAAAGCGCTGTTGAGCATACAACATTTCACCACAGGACTGAATTCAGCTTTGCAACAAGAACAGTCAGCGTTAGCTTCAGTTGGCTTAGTTTTGAGTGCAGACGTCCTGTTTTGCACTCTTGTGAAACGGATGCAGTAGCCCCTGAAACTTTTCAGCATGGAAATGTGGGTCCTTTGTGTTAAAGGCAGTTGCTGCTCTTTTTGGAACAGCATTGCTGAAACTGGAACAGTAGATGAGTTGTGAAAGAGAAACATGAAACGTTGAGCTGTGGAAATTTCTGATAAACCTGTAACCATCACCAGGAGCGGAGGCAGGATTTTTGACCAACATGGGAGATGCCACTCCTCAGGATGTTCACCTTGGATGTGGGGGGTACCCATGTTCACATGTGGGTCTCAAGCATGAATTTGAATGTGAAGCTGCTGTGTCCCAGCCAAACCAGTTGGCCGTTTAGTGCTCTCATATATCAGTAATCAATTTAATTTTGGGAGGCAAAACATAATAAGCAGATTTTGACTCTCCTTAAAATGCAGAATGAGAGCAAGTTCTGAAACACTGATGCTCCATCTTCTTTTTCTCATCAGCCCTAATGGCTGCTCGTGTTTTTTTTCTACAGTAACTATTACAAATCTGTAATGCAAACTGCACAATGTAAGTGTAAATCAGTTTGGGAATGATAATGAAGCTTATCAGAGGTAATCTGGGAATGGCTGCTTCCACTTCTGCAGAGACCTGTGCTGGAGCTTGGGTGAACATGTGTCTCCCAGTAATCAGTAAATGAAATGCAATTAGCAGGGTGACGGGATTAATCACTTGATCACCACCTTAGACCTCTTAGTGACTATGCTGAGATCCCTTGATGGATGATGATGTGAATTTGCAAAGCAGCGTTCATTCTCATCACTTGTTCTTTGCCCTCCTGTGGTGAAATTAAAAACAAAACAGTCTCTGAGCAGGAAAAAAAGAAGCCACTGCAGAAAACTCCAGCAGTAAGAATAAATTATAGTTAACTAGTTCAGCTAAATCAAGCCACAGCATTCTGTTAGCAACCGAAGTCCCTGCTCACCTGACTCTTCTTGTTTTGCCATTTGAGCCCAGGCTCCTTTTCTTTTGTTTCTATGCAGAAGCAGGAAGACAAATGGGACGGGGTGGTGCGTGCACTTTTCCAGTGGGGAAAAATCGCATACAGCTCTGATAATTGACAGCAAAACAACATTTTGCCCATTCCAAGCAGGTAGTTTGAATTCTGTCTCCATTACTGAAATGTACAGTGCACAACATTTCAGACTGTTTATAAATCATTGCTTGGGGATCACAGTAGCACTTGTGGCCCCATCTGCCTGCCTTCTGTTTCAGAAAGACCTTCAATAACTTTCTCACACAAAAAAAACCATCCTGACTTCTCTTGTGTTTATTTCTACTTGTTGCTTCAACCACCTTCATTGGTAACATGTACCACATCTTTATTACCCTCTATGTGATGCGGTCTCACTGGGTTCTCTGTTCACTCCCATTTTTCTCACATGGTGCCAAAATCTGAGTTCATTTCTAAACGTTCACTCAGTTTTGTAAAATCATCTATGAGTCTGTGGGCTAATTCTTGGGATCCTTGAATTTTAGAAAGGCTGACTCTCAAGTGGTGATTTCTCTTTATGGCTATAAGAACATAAAAAATGTCCACCTAGTCCAGACTTACGGTTCCTCAAGCCCACTATTTTGTCTCCAAGAATGGAAACAAATGCCATTTTGGGAAAGGGTGTGAGCCTAGCCACTTTCAGGTCTGTTCCCATAGGAGTTCCTCAGCACCAACATTTGTTGTTTTAAGGATGTTAGAGGGCGCATCCCTGCCCGTTCCTTTTACTGTTGGTTATGGACTGAAGCAGCATCAAACTAGCATGAGGCATCAATGTAACTAAGAATGGGTCCCAAAGACAGGCTGAGTACTAAGCTCTTTGATGTCAGTGAATGCTTTCCTGCCCTGGGAGATTTGTTCCCTTCAACACTCTTTTCCTCTTGACTTGAGTTTTACCTCTAGGTCTGTACCAGTTTTCTGTGCCGCCTCCAGGCAGGAGTGTCTGAGGTGGGAGCCCACAGGAGTCCTGGTGCTCATCCCGGGCAGGAAGCGCTCCACAGTACCTGGGTGCTCAGGGTAGGCAAGGTCCTGAGGGCAGCTCCATCACAGCACCACGTCAATCTCATCTCTCTGAGGATGAGACCTCTTTAGTGCATCTGATTTACTTCTGTGGGGTGGGTGATGAAGGCATAGTGAATCTCTCAGGCTTGGTAACATCACAAAACCAGGATGCCTTTAGTAAGACTGAAGACCAGACTTAGACCAAAGCAGCAGAAGGTTGCAAGGGCAACAGGATTTTGGTTATTGCTTTCTGTCAAGTCTGCAGTGTAGCCTTAATTTAAGGATATGAATATGCACACTTTGGATACTGTACAAGACAAGGATGATACTTGCATAATCAAAATTATGATGGGGTGTTATCAACTTTCTGTAGAGGTTCTACATGGTTAATACGTAACTCAGTGCAACCTTATTGTCTGGAGGGAGATACTAAGTGAGGCTAATTTTGTCATGAAATTCAGAATACTCTGGAAAGAGTCCATTTTTGGTCGTAGGTGTAAATGTTTGAGTATATGTCCCACTACCTCCTTCCATACAAAATGAGCCATGATCATATTACTGTAAAATTGTTTATGTTGTTTACGTTGTGATGAGGGTGTGTGTGCATATGTACCGTGTCAGGACAATTTAACCCTGTACAAACATCTACACAATCATAAACTTTTCCCATCAAAGTCGGCTTTACTGTTTTAACCTGGTGCAAATTTATAAGGGGATGCTACGAGTCCTGTATCCTTATCCCTTTTTACCCATTAGAACCAGGCAAAAGCATTGCAAGCTCCCATGTCCTGTGATGTGGTCAGAGAGGGGCTGTGTCTGCTCCAGGTTACTGTCGCACAAGTTTTTTTAATTGTCAGGGGAAAAAAGTTTCCTCAGTTATTTTTTCCATCTCTTTGGTGACTAGCAAACCCCTGTGTTCCTACTACCTATTGCACGCACCTAATGGTATGTCTGTCGTTGTATTTTTTTTTTGCATCTCTCTCTTCCAGTTCTTCATGTTTATTTTGTTAATCTTCCTGGCGGAGCTTTCAGCTGCAATCCTGGCTTTTATCTTCAGAGAAAATGTAAGTATCCTATGGTGGACAAACTCTGAACCCCAGTAGGATTGTACCCAGCTGGAGCATGGTGTTAGGTGGTGGCTGATTCATTTGTAGAGCGACTATTTGTTTCAAATACCAACAAACCTGTTTCATTAGTACCCTCAGTCTGCAGAACTTCCAGCATGCCAGTGAATGCTAACTAACCTGGTGTGTGCAGGGTGGATGGTTTATGTACACAGGAGATATACACTGGGGGACTACTTAAATCCTGAAGTTTTTAGAGTCTTCCTGATTGTTTTGCAGCCAAACCAGCTGCACATTCCACCAGAGAGAAGTTTTATAATAAAGTCACACTAAGGTTAAAAGCAACTCTTTTCTTTTTTCGATATAGCATGTGTTTAATATTAATATTAATAGTGAAACCTCCTGTTTTCCCAACAGAGCCAATACTTGCTCTGCAGTGCAAAAAATCTCTTGTGCATCTTCTAATCATATTCCTTCTTGAATTTTCCTCTCAATGCTTCTTGTAAGTAATCCCTCCTGACCTGCCCTGAGCAAGTCTCCTCATGTCCCATTTTGAGTCCCATCAATGGATCCCTTGCATATTGCTCTGCTTACAAGATTCTGGTCCTTCTCTTCACAGCTTCATATAACGTAGCCTTTCTCCACTCTGCTGCTATGCATATTATTATATGGCCATCATCCCTCTCCTACACTACTAGTAAGCTTCTACTACACTAGTAGTAAGCACAGTCTCATTTGTTTCTCTAACCAACAAGGGTTTGTGAATTCTTTTTGTGCTCCCACATGTGCAAAGAAGAGCCTGACTGAACTAGGTCCAGCCTTCTCAAGTCAGCCAGTCTTTGAAATACAACTCTGAGTGATGACTGTGAAAAAACATTGGCCAGTAAGGTGGTCACTAGTGACTGTTAGTATTTGTTTTGTTTATTTGGCCTCTGCCAGTAGTACGAGAACATACAGTACATTCCCTGTACTCAATGTGACAAAAATGTGGTATAAGCATAGAAAGGCCATGTATAATGATGATTTTCTTCAGCCAGAATATACTTTTAATTTTATTCATATAAAAAGATTTTGATAAGCAAAGAATCAAGACTTAGGAAGCTCACAGCAAGACAGTGTGGTGTTTGTGCAGTAGGACAGTCTTGGGGGGAGTTAGTGAGAGGATTTTTTTCCCCCTTTATAAGCTGGTGGTCTTTTGTCTTTGCCTCAAATCTGAAGGCAGTGGGGAAGGGGCGGCGCTCTGTACACAGAGTGGGTGCCCCATTCCAGCTTAGTCTTTGAGACTCTGCCCTCCTGGGAACAGCTACCGCTCCATAAATAGGTTGCAGCATGGGGGGTCTGGTGTGTCCTGGTCATTACGGCTCTGCTGTTAGGAGTTTTTAGAGAATTCCTTTGGTTCAACACAAGCAGCAGACCGCACACGTAGAAACTGCCCTGCAGACCCAGGTACAGTCTTCACAACAGAGAGGGAACACGGCCCCTGGTGAGCAGGGCTTGGGTGAGCAGCCGGCAGCTGACTGCTCCCACCTCCCATCTTCCCTGTGGGAAACTGGTAAAAGGTACAAAAAACTAGAGAGGCTTGCTGCAAGTCCTGTGTGCGGGGTGACTGCAGGGCTGACTGTGTCCTCTTCCCTCCGTCACGAGGAGCCTGCTTATGTTGTGCTTCTGGGCAAAGCATTGGTACCTTCCACTCCCATGAAAGCTGTGGGACACATGAGGATATGTTACCTCGCAAGATAAGGTCGCAGTGGTTATTCTAGACTTCCATGGCATCTGGCGGTGTTTTGTGAGATAAAACTTGAGGGGGAACAAACTTCTATCTTTCCTGATCTTGTCTCCTTGTTTGCATCACCAGCTTCCCACTCTGTCAGAATGACTGACAGGAAAGAGAATGAAGAACGTCAGATCCCAACATAGCTGGAGATGGCTCTATGCAGAAGTTAAACTCAGTCTGCAAATTCTTGTGGTTTGTTCCGTCCTCAAGTTTGTTCTGAAAAAAAAAACCAAACAAACCAGCCTTGTTTTGCTGGTGCTATATATTTTGGTGGTAGTTCCTCTGGTTTGGTAACTACTGTGGCTAGTTTTGCTGTCATCTTTGGGTTAGGGTGAGGCTAGATGGCTGGACAGAGTGTCCATGGGGACAGGGATGGTCTTTCAGTGAACCCCTGTGGGGAAGAATTCTTCGCAGTAGCAATTTAAGGTGAGGTTCAGATGTGCTTTTCCCTGTGAAACAAGTTGCTTTCAAGGCATGTGGTGGTAAATGCACATTTAGGCAACCTACATTTCTTGGAAACTTACCAAGTGGGTTTCTGTGATGGTCATTGCACCAGTCTCCATATGATTGTGGCCTCACTGGGTGCATAAAATGAGACAAAAGAGAAAGATACACTCTCTCTGTTCGCTTTCCAGATAACGTTCAGTGATGTTCAGTGCAGCTTTCTCTTGTATAGTGTGTTACATTCAAACTAGCTCCCAAATGCTCAGCAGAGTTAAATTATTAATAGCTGAGGGAGTGAAAGAAATTAAGAGACAGAAATAAGGGAGAAAAGAGATGTTTTCTGCTGAGATTTGACACAAGAGGAGGAGTCAGTGAAGCAGAGTATGGTGGTCGAGTGAGTGAAAGTAGTATTAGCGATGATGAGCCTCTGTGATCTGCAAGTCTGGCTGGACTCCCAAAGAACTGTTTAAAAGCAGCTATGGGAGTACCAGCGTTTCTTTTCCTTTGTAAAGGAGGTTTTGGAGACTTGAGAACCCTTTACATCTAGAAGACCCCCCATAAAACAGCGTCTTCCATGAACAATAGAGAGAGGCTGTGGAAGACTGATTTGACTTAGTTCAGGAATTGCTCTTTATATGCCCTTCAGAGGTCTGGATGGGAAAAACCCTGGAGGGATATTTGACTCTTTTTCTTAGTGAATTGTCTTAGCAATCAAGCAAGGAGGATGGTAGGAACAGATTAGCTCAGTGGCAGGGCTCTGGATGGAGTCAGGATGTTTGGATTTTTAGCCCCAGTTCTGACACTTAACAGAGAAGTCGCTTTAGTTCCTGATATCTCTGTTTCCTCAGAATAAGGCAAAAACTAAAGAATCTGAACTGTCCATCCCTTGGTTAAGAAGCTGGAGTCTCTTAGGTGGAAGGTGCTGTGGAAGAGAGAAGTGCAGGACTGGTTGCTGTACCTACAGTACGAGCACTGTAGTGTGTCAGAAACGTTAGGATGCTCCCAGCAGATGCAGATGGAGAGGAGTGTTCCCTGTTTTCCAAGCAGACTCTCTGAAGCCAGCTTCTTGCACAGCGTTCAGTATTCCTTGACACAGTGCTGCATGAGAAGGCTGTGGCCTTCCTGGCCAGTGTCACCACACCTGCATTGTGCAGAAATGCCCTCTTTTTCTTAAGTCCCCTTCATCTGGCTGCAGTAATCCCAGCCAAGCTATTTTTTGAACCAGTTTGACAAAAATGTCCCACTTCATTCACTGGCATGTAAATGTACGCTTTTCCTGTGTTGCAGGCGTTCCCCCCAGAACAACTAGAAAAAACCACAGCTGAATGGCTCTTTATTGTTCACGACTGTGGCTGGTATAATTGTGTTGTCAGAAGTGTGGGAGAAGATCTGGTTTTATTAGTAGGTCCTTTGCTCCCTTCTGAATAGTTCTTGCCACGGTACTCCGCTGTGCACCGACCCCATCGGTGCTGTTCCTAGCTTTGGCGAGGGGGGGGGGCCATGGCTGTGTGAGTAGGACTATCTTACTGACTTTTCTCTTCCTTTGTCAGCAATTTTTTAAAAGAAGAAAGATGCTTCTGCTGATAGATTTATTTTTTATCTTTTTTTCTCAGCCCCCCCCATTTTTCTGAACTTCAGACGCTCAGGACAAATGGCTTAAGAGCAACAAAGTGGAATCAGTTATTTTCCTGGCAAACTTACCCTTCCAGTGCTAGGCTTTGTTTTAGGCCAAGTCTCGCAAAAATCGCACACAAACTCTGAACAATTTCCTCTGGGGTTGCTGCTGTCAAAATAAAGAGTGAAACCTTTTGTGTTAGACCCCGCCAAAGGCAGTCGCCTGGGATTATTACCAACAGTAATATCAGTTTCAAAGTCTGCGCTTCAGAAACAGGCAAGCATCAAAAAACTGTGCTGCTGTCTCTGCAGGGCAGGATGCTGCGTGGACCAAGTACGCAGAGAAAGGGAAGGGAAGGAGAACACCGAGGACATATTTCAGCATCTTCTAACCTGGCCTTCCTCCAGCGCACCAAATTCCCAAAGGAAAATGCCATGTCCTCTGGTATTTTTAATATCCAAAAGCAAGAGATGAGTTAATATCTGTCTCATAAAAGTGATTTAGGAACTTAGCAGCATATCTAATTGAAAGGTAGTGAGATTGAGCTACCTGCATCATTCAAGTCTTTGTGACAAAGTTTAACCCAGTATTGATTTAGTCATTAATTTTGGCCTTAGTTTGTAAAAGAGAAGATATTAAGTGGTATTTGGGGATCTTTTAAAGAGTCACCACAGCCTTCTCTTTTTTTTTTTTTCTTAAATTTTGTGATACAGTTACAAAAGAAACAAACAATTTTGTGCTTGTGCTTTTGTACCCACCCCCCACCCCATACGTACGTATGCGTATGTGCGATATTTCTCGTTGCATATCAAGAACCCAAAACCAACTTGCAGCAGTATATGTTACTGCATCTGCAGTGCTGTATGAACAACAGGAAAAAAAAAAGGGGGTTCTTTTTCAAGCAGCTTAACTCCTGATCCTGCAAGTATGCAACACTAGAGCAGTGCTGTATCCAGCCCTGTCCAACCCCCTTCACTGAGACTTTGCAGTGGCAGAGAGGTTTTGCCTGCGTGCATCACAAATCACAAGGTATTTTGGAGAAGGGACCACACAAGTCAAGGCCTATTGGGAACCTGGAAAGGGGTTTCCTTGAAGTTTTCATCCTGAAGTGATAGAAAGGCAGCAAGATTGAATCGGGGTGTTCAGTTTAACAGGACTATTAAGTTTGCATATTTACTAGCCCTCCAGAGAGCGATCCTAAGTAAATGTAATTTCAAGGTGTCCAGCTTTTTTGAGAAGACTCTGAGCCAAAATGTTCCTTCAGTTTTTCTGTTTTACTGTAAATGTAAACAGGAGTAAATGAAATTCCATTCGTTTATATTGTTGACCTTAAGAAAAATGTTTAAATTACCTAAACACTGGAAATATAAAGAGGATTTTTTTCTTCATGTGTGTGGGTTAGTTTAGGTAATCTAAAGCACTGTCAGGAAAATTTTCTTTTTTTCCAATTCATAAGTTGACCTGAACATTTCACATTCATTACATGTTTTTTACTTCCTTTTCATTCCCAGAAAGTTCCATATTAGGGCTTCATTCTGCTTCCTCACACATGGAAGTAAATTCAGAGCAGTTCCCCTGTTGTTAGTAGGAAGTTAAGTGGTTTAAAATGAAAAGTGAGGGGAAAGTCATGCTTTGATTGCAGACCCCATGAAGTTAAACTACCACATAAGTTAAACTACTACTTGGGTGTGGATTTGAAGATCTTTCTAAAATCTATTTTAGTCCTGTTTTGACTTATGAAACACTTTCAAATAGCGCTGAAAATTTTAAAAAAAGCAACCAACCTTCAAGTGTAAACATTATCTTACAAGTACAGATATAATTAAATCCCTGATTTTTAATAAGCAACAGTTTTGTTCAACAGGTACCATTCACCCTGGCTATAGATATGGTTCAGCCAGTGTTTTTTCCCGTGTTTGTCCTCTGAGGTTTGCAAAAAAAAAAAAGAATAAAACCAAAAGGAGGAACTTCTTTACTGTCAGGGTGGCAGAGCACTGGAACAGGCTGCCCAGAGAGGTGGAGTCTCCCACTCTGGAGACATTCAAAACCCGCCTGGACGCTGTCCTGTGCAACCTGCTGTAGGTGACCCTGCTGTGGCAGGGGGGTTGGACTAGATGATCTCCAGAGGTCCCTTCCAACCCTGACCATTCTGTGATTCTGTGAAAACAATGAAACAGCCCCCAGCATTCACAGAAGGGACCTTTGGGAAGTGCTTGGGAAAGGTGTTGGCAGCAGCTTTTACATTTCCACATGTCTGTGCGTTTCAGCTGACCAGAGAGTTTTTCACCAAGGAGCTGAAGAAACATTACCTGAGGAACAACGACACAGACGTCTTCTCTTCCACCTGGAACTCTGTTATGATCACAGTAAGTCAGGCCGTGCCAGTCCCATGCTGCCCATGGTCAGTGGCCGTCAACACGGTGTTCAGCACCCTCAGCTCACCCAGGGTCAGCCAGCTTCAACCGTCCTGTCACGTCAAGTGTAGCACCAGTGTTTGCGGTGGTAGTGGGAGGGAGATGAGAATTTGGCTGGCATCCAGTCTTTCTCGAAGTGAGCTGCCATTGGTCCTGAGAGAGACACTCCCAGTGACTGTGTCAGCCTTTGTGGTTTGCCAAAGCCACATTTGACCTGACTGGGTACTGCTGGCGTTCAAAGAGTGGGCACAGAAAGCCGTGGAGCTGTCTGCAACTGAATATTGCTGCATTTACCCTGGACCTTTCACCTTGCAGACTACTTCAGAACTATTCCCAGCCAACAGCGGCCACAAACTGGTGCTAATTCACAGCTCTTTGTTAGCTCTTGTGAAATGAGTTGGTAGGTGGCAAATTAGGCAGGAGTGTGCCTAATGGTATATTTTCAGTGTAGACGTATTAGCTGTCAAAATTGACTTTGTTATTACGGTCCTAATCAGGCAGGTTAAAGATCGACTGTCATTGGAATTGGAGTTGTTATCTGCTACAAGAAGTTCTGCATGAGTGTGTGTGTGTGTGTGTGTGTGTGTTTACAGATGTGAACTTAGTGCTCAGTACAGCCTACGGTGTTTCTCTTCAGGAGAGAAGAGTAGGATGTCAGGCTCTGCAGATGAAAAGTCAATTTTAATCTTAAAAGAAAAAAGATGATTGCTGCCCTTCATGCTGATTCAGGACTTTAATAAAGACATTTCCTTTTGCTGACTGAAAGGAGACAGAGTCAGAATATGACTTGAATCCTTAAAAAGGACCTGACTTGAATCCTAAAAAGGTACCCTACTTGAATCACCTAGCAGTGCCTTTGAGCAGCAGCAATCCTGACCATTAGCTACGGGGAGAGAGGGCGGTCAGGAGCCTGGATTGTACTGCTGGCTCCCTTACAGACTTGCTGGGTGATCTCAAGCAAGTCATTCTGGATACGCTCCAAAGCCCTGTATAGTTCGTGGCAATATTCCCAGTGGTACCTTAGAGTCTATAGTACGATGTAGGAACAGTGGGACTTTATAAAAAGGCTTTGAAGAAACAGAAGCTCCAAGGTACAAGCACAACTCACTTCTTTGGAACCAACAGTTATTTTGTCTCTGCTTTGACTAAAGCTTTGATCCCTACAAGAATAGGTCTTTGGTAGATTTCTTGTATCTGTTTTCAGGGCAAAGTGTCAGCTCTGTCCTCCTTTCTTCTCTGTGCCCCTCTCTCCCTAGTTTGCCTGCTGTGGAGTGAATGGACCAGAAGATTTTGAAGCTGTCCCTCCTCTTCCACACTCCTCTTTGGAAACAGCGATACCGGAGGCTTGTTGCCAGCGAGAACTCCAGAGCCGGGAAGGGATGATTGTCAACAAGGAAGCCTGCCTCACGGGCATCGAGAGGTTTCAGAACCGACAGGTAAGGGAAACCGAATGCCAGGAAAAGGAGTTTCACAGCGGGCAGAGAGATGGCTGGGGTGGTCATGGGTAACTAGTGAAGCTGGCAGGTCGTGCCACTCTGACTGTAGCTCACATCCTAATTACACTTATATTGAGAGCTTTTGAAGTCATGGCATATGTTTGATTTTAAAAATCCCCTTTCATTGCGTGCACTGCTAAGTCCACCTTGTGCTTTATCAGCAGAAATACGAAAATTTTCCCAAGGGATTGAGAGGTGGGGTGGAAATTTACATCAAGTTTTATTGTGTTTCTGAAGGTTAGTACTATCTCTGAGAAGTCAATTCGCAAGCCAGAACAGGTCAGTGAGGATGGGATGGAGTTGGCTCTTACTGGCTGCGGTAGTGGCTCCAATTTAGTTCACAAAGACTCCTCATCAACAACATATGCAACCAAGAGGTCAAGGGTTAAACAGCCATGGAAAAACATGGCTGTTTTCCAAGGAAGAGAAGTGTTGGAAAGCTGCATTTTTCTGCTCTTTAACTCTTTACAGTAGAAAAAAAAAGGCATTTCTTTTGCCAGACCTCTCAACTTGGCAATTTTTCCCAATACTAGAGCGGAACAAGACAGTTCAGCATAATGTCATTGACACTGATGCTGAAGTTGTGTTTCCTTACATTGTCACCAAGATGTGAAGTTCAAGAAACTTTCTCGCAAAGCTCCCGACTGTGTTCACCTCAGCTTTAATAAGCCAGCTGAGCTCTGTACTGACCGTACGTACAAGCCTCCGTTTCTCTCCAGACTAAGCAGTGGTCCTCTTTTCAGCACTTGATAGCAGATTGTGAAAGAGAGTAAAGGAGCTCGGAAGCGGTGTGTGAGCTGTTCCTTGCCTGGCAGCTGGAAATGGTTGGCAAAGGCACACTGGGTGAGAGATCACAGCAGACAGCACCGTACTGCTTCTGCCAGGTCTGATTGCCATGAAAAGATGGGAAAGAGAGAAGAGAGGACAGAGATGACAAACGGCAGGGAGGGAAAGAGAAATGCATTTTGAGAAACAGGGTTAAAGCAGGTAACCGATTTAGCTTTCCCTAAGCAGTGATGTTGAGGCCTATCACTTCTACGGAAAGGGAAGGTTCCCTGTGAGCCCTTGTCACCGCAGAGTGTTGGTGGAAGCAGCAGTGTGCACAGCAACTGTCACCAAACACACAGTGAGGCACTTCTGTAAAATGGGAGAGATGCTCCTAAGCACCTGATGGCTGAATTCAGGCATTCCTGGAGCAGCAGGGTCAGGCTCTCGGGACACCAGGCTGGTAGGACAGTGCTGGCCACACTTGTGCTCGCCCTCGTTTGTAGCCAGCTGAGTGGGGCATGCTGGAAGTTGGGTTAAGGTTGGAGTTCTGGCAAGCACCCAAACATTTTGTTGCTAGGCTGGATGGTGTTCCCTGAAAACTGGGTTGAAATGTGGCTGCTGCTGAGTGGTTTCATGTTGACAAGAGCGTGGTTTTTACAGCTCGGTTACTGCCCCAGCGGTCTGCACTCCCTGGGTCTGCCTCGTGAGTGGGTCCCCTCTGCTCTCTCCCTCGCTCTCCTCTGGTTGTGTCTCACTCGCAGTGAGCAGGGTCTGGCATGGACACCAGTAGGTAACTTGTGCTGTCTTTGCAGTTCAGACACTTTCTTTTTGGGTGGAAGGAAAAAAATCAGGTGATTGAAACCCCCCAGCAGTATGGATGGGATAAAATGTGTACGGGTGAAGTATATGCTCAGCGGGTAGGGAGCTACTTTTTGCATTGGACAAACTCCAATCTACTTTTTTATGTGTGACCTATTTGTGGAAACTTGCTGGTGGGCTGGAATTTTAGGTTGGGAGAACTGAGGCCAGGATTTCCAGAAACATCCTGAAACCTTTGCAGAAGATGTACCTGTTAATTCTATGAGCAATAATAAATGACATTAAAGATGATGGTGGCTATGCTGCATAAGTGGAAGGATTGCTGTAGTGCATGGCCCTGAGTTCTTAGTGAAATTAATTCTCCTGTAGCCAGAAGATCAGCAGGTGTACATCCTTGCTTCTTTGGGTAAAGACACAGAGGAATGGTCCTGAGGTGTGAAAGAGCTGCTGGCTACGAGAGAGGATTCCAGATCTCCTGCCTTGTCTTTAAATAAATTGTCCTTATCCCTAGCCAGCCTGGGGTGTCTGTCATCTGCCCTGGGGGTCCTTTCCTCTGTGCTTAGTCTCTGCCCTTTGCAGATGGAGGGCTTCTCTTCTGCTGCTCCTCTCGACCCTGCAAGAAGACACAGTTCCTCGTGGTCAGTGAGAGGTTGTGGGTGTGCACCACTCCTGTCCCACTGCAGCAAAACCTTCTCCTCCCCAGCACTGCCCTGTGGGTCTCTGCCTCCTCTGCTGTGGGGCTGAGCCACGGGTGAGGGGGAGCCGTGCTTGTGGTGCCTGCATCTGAGAGCACCTCTGTGCTGTGAGAACAACGCAATGTGCTGCTCAAGTGTGTCTCACAGCGTTTTGTCCTTCCTAGGGCTGCTACACTGTGATCCTGAACTCCTTTGAGACCTACGTGTACCTTGCAGGAGCCCTTGCCATCGGAGTGTTGGCCATTGAGGTACTTACTGTTGTGTGACTAGAAGAAAAGCAAGTGTTGGTAGATGTCCAGCAGTGAGGCAAACGGGCAGGTGCTCCCCCTTGCCAGGGGAAGCTGCTCCTGCAAAGTGCGAGCAGGTTATCAACTTGTGGTTTTAATTGCCTAGGAAGAGCCGGGTGCTTGGTCCTTTGCCACAAAAGGCAGGGGAGTCACGGGTGCCGCATGCCTGCAGCGCCGCAAGCCTGCAGTGCCGCCTCGTGTTGGCCCCGCTGCAGAGCTCGCACCCTGCCACACTGGCCACGGGGACTTTGGGGACCCGCCGCCTGTCCCAGGGCCCTGCACAGTCACCGGCCTCATTGCGGCAGCAGCCCAGCGAGCTGGCTAATCTGTCACTTGGGTAACATGTTCAGACTGTGCCTTTGCTTTAAAAACTTCTGTTTAGAGCCTGAAATTGTATCGGCTCCAGAGCATCTCCGTTATCCAGCATTAGTGTCTGGCTTTTTGGTGATGTTTCTGAGGAACGGGCTTCCACCAGACGTTACATCAGCCCAGAAGTGATGTCCCTGCAGCATTGCTGGGTCAAGGCCAGGTGCTTTCCCCAGCTCCCTGTCTTGTGCAAAGGAGAAGGAGCTGGGCAGAGCCCCAGCAGCCCCCATGAAGGTCCCAACTGTGCCTGCTCCGGGCAGTAGGAATGGTGTGCAGAGCAGGGACCACAGAGCGTACTCCCCTGTGACACCAAGGGCGGTTTGGGAATGAAGCCAGGCTGCTGCTGTAGCCACAAAGTTTGGGGGACAGGGGGAGGAGGGGAGGGATCGCCTTCAGGAAAAAAGTTTTGCCACCCCTGGGTGGTGGGAAGGGTCCCCACTCACTGCACCACTGACTGCTGGGCAGGAGGGAACGACGGGAGTGGTCCTGGGGCCAGGGAGGGCTTTGCCAATCTTCTGGAAGATGCAGCTGACTCTTGTGGTTCTCTGTTTTGTTTTTGCCCTCTTTTCCCCTCCCCCCCCTTCCAGCTGTTTGCCATGATCTTTGCCATGTGTCTCTTTCGAGGGATCCAGTAGGAGGTGGCCTGTGAACCACCATGTTCCCCACGTACTCAGAAGAAAGAAGGAAAATCAGAAGAAACAAAACCTGAAAACACCCAAAAAACTTTATTTTTTTTAACAAAATGGGGTAGGGAGAAAAAAAGAAAAAAAAGAGGGTTGTAATATATGAATGACCAAAAGGATTGTACTTCAGGGGCTGGAACTTTGAGGTGATGTGCACTACACTGTACACCGGACCCTTGCCCAGAGCCACCCGCAGCAGCCATGGAGCAGGAGCCCAGCGCAGCTGATTGCACTAGAGACTGACGGAGCCAGCAGGGGAGAGCGGGAGGATGAGCACAGCTGCCTCTCCTGCAAGGCTGTGCCTACTGTTCACAACTTTATCACGTTTTAGACAGCAAAGGACTGAAGAACAGCCACGTAGGGGCTGGATAAGGCAACAGGTTGGCCAAAGTCTGTGACTGTCTAGGTGGGTTTGAAACAAGCAGTGGTGGCTCATCTCAGACATAGGTAGTCATTGTTCGCATGATTCTGGCTTTAATACCCAGCCAAAGAATGAAAACACACGTTCTTCAGCAGAAGCTTTGCTCCTGTCACCTGAAACTCGTGAGAGAAGTCGGGCACTTCAGTGAGGCTGGCTTTTCTCTGGAGCCCCAAGCAGGGGCAGCGTGGTCGCGCTTAGCGATGGGACTCAGCTAAGGCTGGCTGATGGATGGTCAAGAGTTTGGTGCCTACCTTTCTGTTTTTACTAAGATTTACTGTTCCTTGTTGTGAAAGAGAGCAAATAGTTCCCTGCTGTGCTCCCATCTCCTGGGAAAAATAATGGCTCTGGAAAAGAATCATTGATACTGCTGCTTTCCTGAGAAGGGGAGGAAATAGTGTTTAAATCTTGTCAGCTGTTGCCTTTCCCTTCATACTTGCAAAAAAACAGTTTGTGGTGCTCAGTTAGCATAAATATTTGCAGTGGATTCCTACGTGCTTTCCAGCCCTAAGAGGAGTTCCAGGCATGGTGCTGGATGGAGGGGGCTGAGGTTTGTCAGCCGCTCCCGTGCTGTTTGCCTGAAACAGTCTTATGGCGTCATTTCTGCTCAGAGGATTTCCCCCGAGATCCTCCCATGGGCTTATGATGAAAGCATCAAGTCAGAATTGTTTTAGTCTGCCTGCTAGTTGAGAGTGTTTCCTCCCTTGAGACAGTCTGACATTTAACTAACGTTATCATCTACTTAATCGCTTGGAAGCGAACCCGAGAAAGATGCCTGGGACTGGACCTTGGTCAGAGATTAAGATGGAACTGCTGAGGCCCCAGACGGGCTCCAGGAGCACCCAGGGTACAGCCAAACCACCAGCCGCTGCTCCAGTGCTCGTGGTTATCGACCCAGACAGGTCACTGGTTTCTCTCCTCTGGAAGCCTCAACCCCTGTTGCCCTAATTGTTCATCTGGTCACTCCCTGACCCCAAACTCATTGTGCTTGAGGGAGGACAGAAGGGGCTGTGGTTTCTTGTTTAGCTTAAGTCTTCTTACAGATTTTATAGGCTCAGATTATGGAGCACTTTTATATAGGCTTAAACCAGCCCCTCTGAAAGCTGTAAGCACTGGGAGGGCAGGCGAGGGGGCAGAAGGCAGCAGCGAGGAACCTTGCTCCCAGGTTTGGCAGCAGCGGGTGCCCTTTGCCTGGCTGTTCCCTTGGCGGCTGTGTCCCTTCAGCGTTCCCGCTGGCATTGCACAGGCTACAGGGGAGGAAGGAAAGCAGCGGAAAGACTGGTCCATAATAGACAACAATCCTGGCTAAATGTCCAGGTTGGGGAATCGGGATACGAAGGAACCAGGAAGGAGGCATTAGAGCTTTTCCAAGCTTCGTTTGAGAACAACAATTTGCTCATCAGCAGGAGAGGGCCTCGGCAGGTAGAGCTGCAGCCCCCCCGGTGCCACAGTCAGCATATTCCAGCAATGGAACAGGAGGCCAGGGCTGCCTCAGATGTTGCATTAAACCTTGTGGAAAGCTTTTCTGTACTATTTCCTTCTGGATCTGCTTTTAATGAGGCATTTTAGCATTAAATTCTGGTCTGTTGTTTAATGAAGGAAAACAGTTTTGCTAGCCAAAAACCGGCAGTATTTGTACCCAACAGCAGGTGCTGCGCTTAAGATAGGAAAAATCTGTTGCATCTACTAGTCGTGCAGGGAACGGGCCGAGCAGAAGGCAAGCTTATCTGTTCTGCTTCTGCCTCAGGAGCTGGTGTCAGCAACTGTTCTGGGAGAGTAATTCCCAGGGGAGGAACAAAACCGTGAGCAGAGATGGTAATTTGGCTGGAGGTGAGCGAGAGAGGCAGAACTGCCTCTCCCAGTCTCCAATTCTTTCCTTTCCCCTCAGTTCATTATGCATATGCCTGGCTGTCTGAGGGCAGAGCCTGGAAGGCGAATACCCCGATTTGTGCATGGTGGGTGGCTGAAGGGAAAAAAAAAAAAAAAAAAAAAAAAANTTTGCCACCAGTGGCATGAGGGAAAAACTGTCAGAGCTGGGGGAACTGGACCAAAGCAGCCAGAGTGCTAAGTGATAAATACACATGCCTGAAGCAGGATCTCTGCTGGCTTATTTCTCTTTGGCTTTCCTAATTCTGTACCCATTGCTTTGTCTGGTTTTAGCTTTCTCACTTTGCCTCTCTCCCTAATGGTAGTCCCTGTATCTTCAGAAAGATCTCGTTTGTCTGTTATTCTGGCCTCTGCACGGCTGTTTCTCTTCTCTTACCTTCTCTGATCCCCCATTGCTCTTTTCTGGATGAAGACTTCAAATCCTCTCTGCAGCTGGCTAGCGTGCCACAGGCAATGCAGCTGGAAACCCCAGCGATGGCGCAGCACGCTTTAAACAAGAACTGGAGATCGCTGTAAAGATAGTGCAAGTCTGAGAGGACCTGTGGAAGTTGGCAACAGGCAAGAAGGAATTTCCCCCGGGGGAATTTAATGAACAGGCAAGCCCAGAAAGATGACTCCCGCTGTATGGCAAAGCATGTAAATGTGTTGGTTTTGTCCCTTGGTTATATGGCCGCCCCCTCTGTTGTACAGTAGTTTTCAGAACAGTAGGCAGGAGAAGCAACTGTATTTTTATATTTGTTTTAACAGCTCTGGTGAATATTTTGGGGTCAGGGGCTCAAGGTAGATTCACTGCTTGCTGGAGAGCTCTGGGCAGGCTGGGGACCAGAGGGAGATGTCGTGCTGCCGCCTTCTTCGCTGTAGCACCGGGACCACAGCCCAAGCACCTTGGATGGAAGTAGTAGAGAGCAGCCTGTGCCTGCGAGCCCACAGCCCCTCTCGGCGCCCCCGCCTCCCGGCTGTTATTTAATGCTCAAATGACTGTCACGAATGCCTGGGAAAAGGGCTGAGTGTGAAATAATGTTTGAAATCTATTTTAAAAAACTGTAAATGTTCTTTTTATTAGATAGTGGAGCTAATTTATCCTGTATTCCCTACTGTAATGCTTTTTTATATTGAAAGGAATTTTTTTTTTTTGGTAATATAAACCAGAACACAAGCCTGAAGCGCTCTCTGCACGGTTTTTGTGTGCGTTTCTTAAAAAAAATAAAAAATAAAAGAAAGATATTGTGACAGTGAAGTGAAACGGCTTTAATTTTCACTATTTGCTTGGTGTTAAGTACAGTCACTTTCTTACCAGAGGAGAAAGAATAAACTCAGGTACAGCAGCTAAAATGAGGTATAAACTGAAGTGTCCCATTCTCCCCTGCCCCCCGCCGCCCCGAGTAAAAACCCTTGACCAGAAAGGAGAGGCCAGGTTAGGACAGAGCCTCTCCTTTGTCACCAGCTCCAGTTTGCCAGATATTGGTTAGGCGTAAATAAGGCGATGTAGGGAGTTATATGTGAATGATGAGCTTTCTTCACCGTCAAAAGCGAGGGCTCTACAAACACAAGGGTTTGGGTCCATCTCTCGCAGAGAAAAGGGGGTCAGCCTTAGTCCTGGACTGTGCCTGCTCAGAGCACAACCCTCTGGGGAACACGAGGTCCAACCCTGCACAACATTATACAAATGCAAGCAGGTAATTCATTGCAAACTGTCTCCTGTGGGACACGACATCAGTCCAAGGCCTTTCTCACAGTTTCACAGATAAGGAAACTGAGGCCTGTGGAGATGGAGTTTTTTCTCAGCAGATCAGTAGCAGAGCCTGAAGGGATGCCTCAGGCTTTTGATCCCGAGTTATATGCTCAACTGCCACCTGCAGCTGGGATGCCAGCACTTCTGTCCTTAGGGACGCAGCTCTGTGCAAACGTTTCAGCATCCTCCTTCCTTTCTCCCCATTCACACCACAGTGAAGACAACCAGCCACTGTTGGTTTCTGGCAGCCCTGCAGATACTCTGCACAGGCAGAATCCTCAAGCCACCCTGAGAAACTCCCTCCTAGGCCTCACCTGCTACAAATTCACCTCCTCAAGTGGGCCTGGCCATGTTTCTCCTGCAGCACCTTGCTGATGAGAAGGGACCATGCCAGGGACCACAGCCTTTTTGTAGACATTGCCAGGCAGGGGCATCCATTTGCCCCTTCTCACTTAGTTGTAGACAAGGTGTAGAGACCCGCTCCACTTCCATACTTTCTACATGGTCCATTTATAGCAAGATGGAGCAAGAAGCATAAAAATAAAACAACTTCATCTCTCCCCTTTCAGGACTAGGTATGAAGTAGCATGAAATCTCTTTCATGGCCACTTCCCCAGGCTTTGCTCTGTGTTGGAGCAGAAGACATTGACTGGCAAAACTAGAAGTGGCTCACTGTTTTAAGTTTTGCAGAGGCAGCTGCTAAGCAGGGGACCAGAGGAATCTGACCTCATCTTATTTAAAGCTCCTTTGGAAAGCTGTAACTGCTTCATCCACCCTCCCACCTGATTTAACCATCAAGAAGTCTTTGGAGAACTGCTCTCACATAGTGCAGTAACTCATTTCTCTCACCTGCTGGATGACATTTTAAGATACGCTGATCAGGCAGCCATCTACAGACCCCGAGTCGTAACTAAGTTCCTAGGATGTGCGGCCAACATGGGTGGGAGGACAGCATTAAGAAGATCCTCCATTTCCTTCTTCTGCAAGATTGCTTTTGCTGTGGTCAGTTTTACTTGTCTTTCCTAGAAACACAATTTCCCACCCCTACCCCCCCAAAAACCAACGATCAGTCTGTGTATACATTCATGTGACCCCCAAAACACAAAGAATCAAGCTTCACGTACCTATACCAACAACTACAGCCAAAGTGCTGCACTGAAGCCATTGCAGCTGCCCATGCAGGTGGTGTGCAGGGTGACAGTAGCAGCCAGAGCGTGCCACGCTCCAGCTCCCACGCGCAGCACCACTCGTCTAATTCGTGACACTCTCCACGCTGCACTTGACCATTTCCTGCCTTACAGGGAAAAGCTTTCCCTCTTACAGCCCAACTCTTCCACCTGAACAGGAACGCTCCTTTTAAATACAAGCTTTAGTTGTTCAGTGTCATATTTTGGACATGTTGAAAGCAGTTTGGCAGGCTCGTGTTGTTGGGAGGCTCCAGAATTTAGCCTGCTGTTGGATGTCGCCTCTCCATTTGATTTACTTCTTAGGAATAAATTAGTTGTGATGTCTCCTGGTTCAACTATTTCCAATATTCTTACCTGACAGACATTTTGCATGGCCAGTAGGTACAATGCACACAGTGTCCCAAGTTCACGCAGCTGCTTCTAAATGCCAAAAGCACTAACACAACATACAGTAACTACCCTCTACCTTCTTCTAACTCTACTAAGATATTAAACAGCAATAGCCATAGATCCCAAGCTCACCAGTGGCTTGAGGGCTGTTGTTCACACAAGCTCTTCTGTTTGCGTAGGCATCTTTCACTGGGATTTTGGGATGTCAGCTCTATTCCAGGGCACACTTTGATCCAGTCAACAGTAGCGCATGAGTAAGAAGTCCGTATCCTGTACACAGCCCTTCTGGCTTTAGTTCCATGGAGAGCAGAAAATGCCACCTCCAGATGTGGACAGGGATAATCCGCAAGGAAAGCGCTAGGAAGTAGGGCAGCCAACGCTGTTAAGCCCAGTAGGTGCTGGAGAAACTGGCCAGTGAGTACTAAAACACATTTAGTCCGTCCTTGACTGAGCTAGAAAAGGCAATGATGCCTTCATATGTCCCAATCCTTGCTGTTCTTCATTCCCATTAAGTATCTTAATGCTACAAACTTTGGTCCTGTCTTCTCAAAGTCCTAAGAGTTGTGATGCCGGCACATTAGCAGAGCTGGAACACCATCTCCCACAGCTGGGGCTCATCTCTAGAGGCTGCTCACAGACCCAAGCAGCTGTACTGATGCTCACTCTGCTCTTACTAGTGCTAATCACAACGACACTCCTGCTTAACGAAAGCATCAGACCCTACCTCACACCCACCGCTACTACTACCACCACCATCAGTAAAGCTGCAACTGTAGGAATTTTTCTGGGGTGAAGGGGACAGAAACTTCATGAAACATCCCAAGCAAAGGGATGTCTTTGTGCTCAATGGGCTATTTGCAATAGCTTCCTTCACTTCTCAAATATTGTAGTTCAAGCTGCTCTGCTGTTCCCAGTGCTGTCCCTGCAAAGCGAACAAGCCAGGGGTCTCCCTCTTCGTTTGCTCTATCTCCTGCCGAGCTCTGCACAGCACCCGGTGCAAAACTACGAAGGGGGTGGCACCTCTGGCAGCAAGGAAAGAAGAGCGGTTTGCAAAGCGCTGAAGTCGACCTAGCCCCGTCCATCTCCCAGTTCCAGGGACAGTCAGTACTTGCTAAAAGGGGAACGGGTGGTACACGAGGACACACTCCACCAGGCAGGTGCAAGACTCACCAAGGGGAGTAGCTGAGTCCCTCGGCAGTCGCCTTACCGCCTTGTCTCCTCAGGGATTTGGTTTCAATGTGCTGGTCTTATTTTGTGCTTTGTTCCAGCAGGTTCAGAGCCTGTGATCCCATCGGCCAGTTTCCCCTGGGAAACCAGCTCTTTTCCCTGAGCCTGCCAGGCCCACACCTCCCTGAGCCTTCCTCCCACTGCTCCTCACCTCCTCCCTGGGGAGTGCAGGGGGGAGACCTGCCTGACGCTGCCCCCCCCCACCCCCCCATTTCACCTGGCAATGCCACCAACACCGGGTTACACACTGATTCATGCCGGTAAGTGGAAAAGAAGAAAACCACTTTAGAACAAAAAGGGACTAACAAAAAAAAAAAAAGAAGTTATAATTATAATGTAAAATTACCGACACAAACTCCCCCCCTCCCACCCTTCCCATGACAAAAAGCCCAGGATTTAGACTTTCTTGGGACGGCGTCCAACTTGGTAATAATAATAAATGCTGATGAGGATGAAGAAGACTCGGCTGACCAGGAGGAGCACGGCACCTGTGGCTATCCGGCTACTCTCAACCAGGGACACAGTGGTAACTGGAGGAGGAGGGAGACAAGGCAGAGGTTGGTGATGAAAAAAAACAAATGGAGACAACTAGCACAAAGCTGTTTTCTACTGCCCTCTAATGCAGAAGCTTTCAGCACAGGCTCACAGGCACAGTGAACTCATGGCAGAGGCTCTTCACTAGCTTGATTTCACAGCCTTGAAGTTAGCCACGGACCCACGGTCCCCAGAGCTCTCACTTAGAGCAACCCTGCTTTAAAGGCAGCCCCATGTTCAGGCAGCCACAGCCTGAAATGGTCACTCGAGCAGATGCGAGTTTCTGTCGTGCCCAGGTGTTAACTGTGGAAGCTGTAATGTTCCCGAGTTTGCTTTGTGGCCTGACCACTTCAGTGCCGATAAACATTTTTCAACTGTAGAAGCATCTACAAAATACGCATAGTCCACGCAGGCTACCTCTTTTCTGAGTGGCTCTTTTTTTGGCTACCAACACATAGCCCATATCTAAACCAGCTACCTTAGAACACCGTTAGTGAGCTACCAATACGCACATACAAAAACCCCCTTCACTGTTAAATATAGACAAGCTCCCTAGAAACAAGCTGAACTGTTTGGGTAAGACTGAACATCCCCCTTTTTAGTGTAGGTTGCTACGGTCTTTTCTTATTAGCCCCAGCATCTAGGCAGCCCACTCCAGGAGATGACCTGTGCTGGCTATGACGGTTTTTAGGGAGAAAAACAAACAAATTGCCAGAGAAAGTTGTTTCCCCGGCACCTGGGCACCCTTTGCTGAGGAGCCCAAGGCAGAGGCTACTCCACGGGGAAGGAAAAGGGAGAGCAGCTGGCAGGGAAGATGCTCCCGGGGCCAGGTTATCTTTGTCAGTCCTGCAGAGCAAAGGAGCCATCTCCAGCACCAGCCAGACACAGCGCGGGGACAGCTGGGGATCTGTGGGCAGCAGGGACAGCATCCTCCCATCACCTGAGTCCACTATGACTCCCAGGGCCTCAGCCCACCACTCCTTCAGCCTGGAGTTTACTCCATCAGACCCAAAGCCACTGCTCCAATTTTGCATTCGGTCCCACCACTCACAATGGTTGTCCTGTCCTGCCCTCCTCCGCTTCTCCCTCCTCCCCCCCCCATGGGGGGACACAGGTGGGGTGCACCCCCATCCTTGGCCTCCTCCTCCTCGCTGGGTGGCTGCCGCTACCCACTCACCCAGGAACTGCACGGCGAAGTAGCACGCCTCCGTCAGCAGCGTCCAGCGGATGATGACTTTCTCGGCGGTGTAGAGCGCGTTCCACATGATGAGCGAGATACCTGCGGAGGGACAGCGGAGCGCAGCTGCCCGAGGGCCGGCGACGGGGACGGGGGATCACGGGGAAGGGGCAGCCCACCCGTCTGCCCCCAGAGGAACCATTTGGGCCTCCCACGGGAGGTCGGAGGGATGCACTCCCAGCCGTCCCCGCCGGGTGCCGCTGCAGGCTGCCGCAAGGAGCCGGTCCGCACCGCCGGGGCCGGGGCATCCCGACCCACCCACCGANNNNAAAAAAAAACACCAAACCCACGCCTTGCAAGCCTCCTTTGGTGCCGGGCACTGCCTTTTGCAGCGTGCCAGCCCCGGAGGGGAACCCTGCTGGGCACCCCGGCGGCGCAGCCCCTGCAGCCTGAATTCCTCCGCTCGTTTCCTTCTCCAGACCGTGTCTCTAGGCTCCACTCACCTTCTTCTCTTTGCACCCCCAAGCCACCCCTCGGGCACAGCCCGTCGCCTGCCCCTTCTCTCCCCCCACTCCCACGAGGAGGGTCTGGCCCCAGCTGCAGCCCAGCATCCCACCTCCCAGCCCAGCTGCAATCCCCCCTTTGCTGGGGCAATTGGGAGCGCTCCCCCAGGTATTCAGAGTGTGCACAGCCCTTCTTACCCTGCCTGCAGCGAGCCTGAGCCCCTGCTAGGAAAAAGCAGCAGTAGCTGAGCTTCTCAAAATACCCCTAAAAAAACCATTTAAGCAGATCCGCTTTCTGGCTGCAGTTGTCCTGCTGGGCACAGACTTTGACCCCTCCTTCCATTTTGGCCTCTCGTCCCCATACTCTATGGGGCAGTGGTGTGCCCTAGGTGCAGTGGCACGGCACTCACTGAGGAGGGCTCCTCCATAGAGCCGGATGGGAGTCTTGCTGCTCGCCGATTCCTCATCAAAGACGGCTTCGTAGAGCTGGTCAGGGAAAGCAAGGGCCTGGCGGAGGCAAGGGAGAGACTCAGCACCCTGAGCCATCAAAACTTTCCCTCTCAGGCAGCAAGCGCTCCAACATCAAGCCGCCGTTATGGGATTGGAGCTGCTGACCAGGAAATTGGAAATTAAGGAGGCACAAGAAATACCAGCACCTCAGCTACTGGCTTCATGGCCCGTTTCTACAGCCAAGGCTGCTATGCCGTGTGTGGTTTATGACCCTGGTAATGAAAACAGACTCCAGTGATGGGAACAAACTGCCAAGGACACTGCTAGCAAAGCCCATTACCGAGACACCGTAGGGCAAAGGCCCCGCAAGAGAAAGCAGCAGCAGCTGCTGGAGGCAGAGGAGGGGGATAAATGCCAGGGGCCGAGGAGCCATGCTGGGGCACCCGTTTGGCAGCCGGGAGCTGGCGGTGCCCAGGACCATGTCCCTCACTTACCATGATGGCGACCCCGGAAAACATGACGGCGGAAACCAGCTGCCAGACCCTGCGTGGGAGGGAAGACAAGAGGACCTGGCGTGAGCACGGGGGGTGATCCCATCACTCATACTTTGCAAAGCATTCCTGGCTGCCTGCTTGGTCATCAGCCTTCATCCTCCCACCTCGCACAACCGAGGCAGCCACAAGCCTCTCACGGGAGGACTCGGCGCCCCACAGCCCATTAGCTCCAGCCTCAGCATGCAGAGCAGCCTCGCTGGTCAGTCAGAGATGAAATCGCCCTCACCCAAGCAGAGGAGGGAAGTGACTCTGCCAAGAGGGTTGTGCAGAGGAGGGGTCCCCACAGGACACACCACCCTGTCACACATGAGACCAGGAGAGTTCCTCCAGCCCCGTGCAGCCCCTGTGGTTCCCAGCACCTGCTGTGGGACAAGAGCTTGAGGGCCTCAGGCTGATTTATGGGGGAAGAAAGCAGAGCTGCTCTGGTCCCTCGGGCCCCGAGAAGCCCCTGCAGGGAGCAGCGATGCTAGTGCTGCAGCAGTGCTGGTGTCAGCAGCCAGAGCTGTCAGGGATGCTGTGGCTGTGGGCACTCATACGACCCAGCTCCAAGGTGGCCCAATATCTTACCTGAGCCCCAGTGGTTCCCGGACAGCAAACTTAATTTCATTTCCCAGTACTTGGCTAATCTGCAATAGAAATAAAAGACGTAAGGTGACTGAGCAGACCCTTCCCCAGCATTTAGGCAGTATTTGCCAGCCCAAAAACGCATACCTAACCCCATGTGGGAGTTTATCTCTAAGAGGGCTGGAAGGAGGACGAGGACAAGGGATTCGTCTGCGACCCCCTCGGTCCCAACACCTGCCGAAGGCTGCCCTGATTTTTCCATCAGGAGCTGCAGCCCCTACTGCTCCCTTTCTGGGATCAGCCACGTGCAGCGTGGGGCTGGGGCAGGGGCAGCATTAACTCTTCTCTCCTCTTACCTACATAAGCAGGGAACTCTGTCCTCCCACACACCGCCTGTGTCACACCCCGATGGAGCACAGGCTCCAGCAGAGCCCTTGGGGTGTCACAGCATCCATCCCGCTCTCACATGCGCACTGCCCAGAGCAATGCCCCGCTGTGACTTCCCCAAACCACGTGGATGGGAAGCCTACACAGACCAGCAACGGGGAAAGGTACTGGGGTACCTTTTGGTTGCAGAAAGCTCTCAGAGAGCTCTGTGCCACTCCCCACGTGCAGGCAGGAGCCAGGCAATGCCCTGCCACCAAGTTCTCCAGAGAGGATCCAGGACAGGGCCCCCGCAGAGCTCACCCTTGTCCTCCAACTCAAGGTATTTCACTGAAACAGGTTGTTCATCTGCAATTCAGGACTCTTCTGAGAGGCACCGCAGCACCTCTGCCTAAATCACTGCTCCAGTGTCCAAGCCACCAGCCAGTGGACATTGGTGGTGCCACACTCCTACGGCACCAGCTCCGAGCTAGCTTATGGGTGTCTCGGCAACACAATTTCAGGAATGGATTAAAGCAGCCTGAGAGCAGAGCTCACCCTGTTACCATGAGAAGCCGTTTCGGGCAGATCCTGTGCACCCAAGAAGGCTGCGTGGTCCATCGCTGCTCAAAGGCAGCGTTGTTTGTGCCACCATAGCCCTCACCCCTCACGTTACAGGAGCCCCATGGAGCTGGCAGCCCTGTTTTTGACAAACAGGCTGTAGCAGTGAGATGCTAAAAAACCCCACCACCACCACCTTGGTTTGCCCAGGCAGAAGGTCTCTTGTCTATCATCCCTGCCCTCTTCTATCTCCCCTGCCCTCACCTTTGAGCGATGGACCTCGCCGTCATCGTCCTCCCCGCCGACCCCCAGGATCTTGCGCGTCTTCAGCCTGCTCACCAGGTCGGTCTGGCTGTGCTTCTTCATCAGCGGCGGGGGCTGCTTCGCCGCCATGGTGGCCCTCAGCTGCGAGGCGGCGCAAGGGGGCGTGGGAAGCGGCTCCGCCGTCACATGAAATTTCACAATGTTCAGAGGTTTGGGGAAAAAAAAACCAACCAACCACCACCACAAAATTTTCCTGTTAGACCAGCAGATGTCTCGTCATGGTCCCGGGGCAGGGAGCCCTGGTGGTGGGGCTGGCCCCGGCTACAGGTGGCTCATCTCAGGGTGATCCTGCCGTCACCGGGATCTGCTGAGGGGGAAAGGAAAATCAGAGCAGTGTGGCTTTAGCGTGGGCATTTAGCTCTAAGTGCTTTTGACCTACAAACCGTAGTCTGGCCTATCCCAGCACGAGGCAATGCCCAGCGGTACCTCTTTGCTGTTTCCCAGATTAGGGGAATTAAATGCTTCCCAGACTAGAGGAATTAAAGTCATTAAGTGATGCTTTTCCTTTTGTCTTTCATGACATACATCACAACCTTCAGCTGCCATTTCGGGTCAAATACCACACAAGTCTCAGGTATTTATTTGTGTCCCCCCTCAGATGCTGCAGCCCCCACGTTGTGCCAGAACACACCAGCCCCTGAACAACAAGAAGCCAGAGGCAAGACTTTCCTTGAGGATATGTTGCCTTCTGGGAAATGGAAGATGATGGCAACTAGAAACTACAAATACTATCCAGGATAGTATCAAGAAAAAGATAAGTGACAGAAGCTACAGTGGAAGAGATCACTTCTGCCTTGGCACGGCGGTATAAAGGTAGAGGTGTCAGGAGTCCCGTGAAATCACTCTATATCATCCTGCAACCATAAAACCCTGGAAACCCTCAGGTCAGAAAGCCTTTTCTTCCAATTTGTCTTCATTTCATCTTGGCCTGGCTGAACACAAACACGTTTTTCCATTTGCCACTTCACCCTCCCAGAGACTCACAGACGAAGCCCCGAGAGGCACCAGGCACACCTAATCCAGCCCAAGCAAGCGCAGGGCTGAAGCGCCAGCAGTCCCGCACCCCAGCCGAGCCTTCCCACGGCTGCCCCAGGGGGAGGGAACTTCTGCTTGCGTCTAAAGAGTTCACGAGTCTTTGGGGAGTCATGAAACGAGGTGCTGGCTATTTTGGCACCGCGCACGCAAGTGTTGTCCCGCTGCCTTGCAAGGGATTTCCCTCTCGCAGGAAAACCCTTCCCTTTGGTTGCCCAGACAAGAGCGGACAGTCATGTCCGCAGGTGCCCAGTGTAACCCTTTCTGTAAGGCAAAGCTAAGAGGTCTCACAGGGACAGTGCAAAGACTGAACCCCGTGATCGAAGGCTTAATCAGACTTTTTCAGCAGGTCACAGGCAAAATGCTTCTCAGGGAGCCAGGTCAGCTGCTCAGGGCTTTGCAGGTGCTTCTTTTGGATTGTAGAGGGTTTGGTTCGGTTGCTTTTTTTCGCTCTTATTCCACTGAATAACCAAGCCCAGGTTCCTGGAAAGGCAGCACAGAGCCAGATGCAGCAGCCAGGGTCTAGAAATATTTCAAAAGTGGGACAATGGAAAACAACCTCTCAGAAGGAAGGTGGAAGCTGTATACTCATGCCTACACTCGAGCACAAGGCAAGAAGCTCAAGAGGTAGCTGCTGGTAGAAAAGTTTGGAAGACTTACCATGTCTGGAGTTTGCTGACCCAAATTGTGGGTATTTAAATCTAGACAATCTGCACACAAAATCCACCCCAAAGCTAGAGTGATGTGTCAAAAAGAAAAGCTTGACCTCTTTTTAATTTCCTTTGCTACAGTTTCTGCAGTCCTTTCTGCTCCTGGCAGACCCAGGCTCAGCTTGGGTGTTGAGTGGTTTCCCACCAGACCTGCACTGCTGCTGAAACCAGAGAAGACCTGTTGCTGTGGTGTTTCCAGCCCGGCACTTTCTGATCAAAGCTATCCACCCCAATCCTGAAGCAACACCCCTCTGCTGAATGCTCTTCTCTCACGCTGAGCCTCAGGACCACTCTGAGGCCACCCCACATCCCTCACCTAGCCCAACGCAGCTCCTGGGACGCGGCAAGGACAGCCCCGAGCGACGGGCTGACACACGGTGCACGAGGTGTCAGGAAGACCCTCACATCCCTGTAAAAGTGCTGGGTACCTATGCTGCCACTCTCTCTCCCCTGCAGGCTTTGGTAGAGAGCAAAACAAAGTGTTTCCATGAAGACTTGCTAGCTGAGGGAAAAGTCTGGCAGATGGCCTGAGCAGCAGCACCAAAGCCCTCCCCAGGCTCACTGGTCTTGGTAGGACTTGGGGTGCTGAGTGTGCTGGCCACACCAGCCAGCACCTCTGCCCACACCTACTGCTCTGTCCTCATGGTCAGAAACAGCAGGGGAAGGGAAGATGGCACAGGAAAAACAAAGGAAAAAAAAAGAAATGAAAAGAAAAAAAAGAAATAAAAAAATAAATAGAGAGAAAAGAGGGAAGGGGGGTGAGGGAGTGAAAAGGAGGGGGGGAAAGAGGATGGGGAGAAAACATCTTCGGATCTAGAGAATCTCTCCTCAGGGCAAAAAGCAAAGGATGGGGTGGGGGGTGGGGCTGAAGGGGAGACTCCATGACTCACCGATGAAGACAGCGATGAACAGCTCTGTGATTACAGAGGCAGTTTTCCAACTCTGACCACAGGCCAAAAGATCAGAATTTGCCTTCATCAGTTGTCTTGCCAGTTGCTTTCAGGGCAGAAGTTGATGGAAATTTATCCACATCATCATTAGCACTGCTCTCCCATTAAGAATCCCCACCAGTTTGTGGTAAACCGCTGGCCAAGAGCTGGGACAACGTAGGCCAAGTACGAGTGCCAGTAAAACAATCACCAAAGGCCATTCCGGTAGATAAAACTACACTCCCACAACACTAAGCGCAGCTATGGCATGCCCCTGCAGCCAGTCCCACGTCTCATTATCCCCATCTTCCAGAGAAAGAGCCAGTTTAACGAATACTGAATATTAATGAATAATGAGCTAACGAATGCATTAGTGCTAATTTGATGACATTCAGACAGAAGATGCCGAGGATTTGAAAGCATTATACTTACATTAATGTATCCTGACACACTGACAATTTACAGGATGTTTTCTATTAGCCCGTGTGTTTTCAAAGGGGAACCTCCACCTCCTCCTTCTCCTGCGATTCTTTTCTCCTTAAGCCGTTTTCTGAGCATCCCAGGGGCTGCGCAGATCAATCACCATAAACAGGCAATTCCTACTCCCTGACACAGCTCTCACTGATAGGCAGTGCCTATGTGCAGTTGAAAAAGGGTCTTTTTCCTCCAAAATCCTTTTCCTTTGCAGGCTCCTTTCAGTATCTATTCCCTTGCTCGGCTGTTCAGCATACTGCACCCAATTTTGATAGCTACTGCTTCACGGTGCAAAGAAACCTCACTGGTGCCACGCTAATGATAGCTCAATCTCTCCCCACCTCCACAGCTCTTCCCCCAGCATCTCCGCTTCCCTCCCAGCGTCTGGAGATAAGAGGAGCTCTGCAGCACAGGAGAGGGGAGACTCGACCGCACACACGCGATGATGCTGCAGCAGCCAAAGCTGCGCACCCATCGAGGGAGGTGCGAGGGGCTGAGAGAGGGGAACCAGACCCCATTCCTGCTGGCTCCTGACTACCCAGAGCTTCAGCAAGCTGCTGCTGAGCAGCCAATGCGTGCTACACAGCCCGCCTGCGAGGACACAGCTCCCCAGGTGGCCCTGGGGATGGGGCTGCTGCCTATGGCTTAGCTGGACACTGTTTTGGTGGCACTGCCATCCACGGTGCAGCCTTTTGCCTGACAAAGCAGTGCTGCTTAAATGAAAGATGTGGCGCTACAGCACCTCTCACTCCAAGGGCTTGAGGGCACTTCCAATCTGCAATCAGAGGAAGAAAAAATGAACCAGAGTCAAGCCAGGATAACGAGTGAAAGGTGTACACATTTAAGCTGGCCAGAAGTTTGTTCAGCCCTATCACGTTCAGGCCAGGGAGGGGACTCTTGCTATCCTGTCAGGCTCTAGTTTTAGGTTTTCCAGACCTGAGACAACTCAACACCTTTGATTTGTTATGCCAAAGAGTTAACCAAAGGTGCAGTGGATGTACGCCCTTCCCAACAGCCTAACAGGGCACTTGCCGTGCCTAAGCATCTTTCCTGGACCACAGGTCAAGAACCACTAGTAAATACGAAGCAGCAGCACCGTCCCTTTGCAATACTGCAGTTCCCCCGGGAGGGGAGGTCTCCAGCACTGCAGCAGCACGAGGGGGTTCACAGATGAAAGGGTCACCCAGCGTGGCAGCTGCGCTGTACCTGGCTCTCACAGCTGGGCTGATGCCCGCAGCATTTCTCTTGCAAGGCTCTGGAAGCTGTAAGGCATTTGTCCAACTCTTCTGCTGTTCCTCCAGGCTCTGGCTTTCCTCTCTCTTTGCTGGTGAGGACAGTGCCAGGTCCAGAGCAGCTGCTCTGGACCCCATACCTACTCAGCCACAGAGACATCGAGAAAGCCTGGGCTCAAATACATGGGCAGGACAAAGAAGAGAGGTGGTGGATGCACAGGTCAGAGCAGTCATACAAGAATAAGACCAGCCAGAGAGTGAGAAGTAACTTTGTTTAAAGAGTCTCCTTCTCTGGAGATATTCAAAACCTGCCTGGATGCAATCCTGTGCAACCTGCTCTAGGTAAACCTGCTCTAGGTAAGGGGGGTTGGAATAGATGATCTCCAGAGGTCCGTTTCAACCCCTACCATTCTGTGATTCTGTGATTTCCACATCCAATTTTCAACCAGACAACTCTTCCTTCTTCTTGTCCACGAGGCTCATTAACAAAGTATCTCAGTGTTTCACAATCTCACCTTACTACAGGCCCTGCACCTTCAGGACGGATGACATCCTCACTTTGGAAATGCCAGTAGGTTAAGGGCAGGATCCACAGACATACTAAGTACCTTGGCTCTTGCAAACACTAGGCTGTTGCCCAGTTTTGTGGGATCCAAGACTCCTTTTTCCCCCCACATGTGAAGGCTCAGTCTGCTCACTTTTACATGCATAAAATCTCTTGGTAAAAAACCCCCAGACACTTCAGGACTCTCAAATCTCCAGGGATGAGGCAAATCCCCTGTGTATCTAACCCAATAACACACCTGAGAACCACAAAGCATCTTTTTGCATCCTATCCAAACGGCCTAATAAAAGTTTCCCCAGGAAGTCCAGGCTGGAGTAGACGCCGAGCCAGAACTCCCCATGTCCCAGGTAACTACCAAGATACAGCTATATTCTGGCAATTTGCGCTCACAGCCCAGAAAGCCAGTCATATCCTGGGCTGCATCAAAAGCAGCATGGCCAGCAGGTCAAGGGAGGCGATTCTGCCCCTCTACTCTGCTCTGGTGAGACCCCACCTGGAGTACTGCATTCAGCTCTGGGGCCCTCAGCACAGGAAAGACATGGACCTGTTGGATTGGGTCCAGAGGAGGGCCATGAAGATGATCAGAGGGCTGGAGCACCTCTCCTATGAGGACAGGCTGAGAGAGTTGGGGTTGTTCAGCCTGGAGAAGAGAAGGTTCTGGGGACACCTTATTGCGGCCTTTCAATACTTAGAGGGGTCTTATAAGAAAGATGGCGCCAGACTTTCTAGTAGGGCCTGTAGCGATAGGAGAAGGGCTAATGGTTTAAAACTAAAAAAGGGTAGATTTCAACTAGATATAAGGAATACATTTTATACAATAGGGGTGGTGAAACACTGGAACAGGTTTACTAGAGAGGTGGTAGATGCCCATCCCTGGAAACATTCAAGGTTAGGTTGGACAGTGCTCTGAACAACCTGGTCTAGTTGAAGATGTCCCTGCTCATTGCAGGGAGGTTGGACTAGATGACCTTTAAAGGTCCCTTCCAACCCAAACTATTCTATGATTCTAAGATTCTATTCTATGATTCGTGCTGTATTTCTGCAACTGCATATCCCAAACCCACGGTGACCGAACCAGCTCCCTGCCTAGATTTCTGTCCAGAACAGAGATCTAGTTGATTAGGACCTCTCTGCCACCAGCCAGCTGCAGCAGTCCATCACTAGCCCCATCTCCCAGTGGATTTCTTCTGTCAGCTGCAGCACACAGCTTTGCACACCCCTGGCTAGCAACACATCTTAAAACAACAAGAGAATAATTTGCATTTTTTTGCTGGGAGGAATATACTGTTACCTGTGCCCTGGATGAGGAGTGTAAGTTCTCCAACTAAAATGCTCCTAGAGCATTTTCTGCAGGTCAGGAAACCTCAGAGACCTGCAGGGAATGAAACTTGATCAAGCCAAAAATAACCTGATGCTCAGGCAGTAAAAACAATTAGCACTCAGCCACCACGGCAGCATAATGTGGCTGCTGCTCCCGCCCAGTCTGGCACAGTCTGTACACCAAAGCAACGGGGATACTGTAGATTTCTCACCTGTAACAAGCCAGGTACACAGGACTCCCTCCCCACATAAACACCGGCTCTTTCAGTACAGAAGGCTCTTTGCAACACCAGTGGGAAACATCTCTTGCCAGAGGTTCGTTCCCAACTCTGCCACAGCCCTTCCGCTTCCTTAAGCAACTCCAATAGGCACAGGGACACTGTGTCTTCCATAGAGAAAACATACCAACCTAGGCAGTACATCTCCTGCCCCTACAGCCAATGAAAACACAAAGCAAAAAACCTAGGTCAAAAGGCATCTTCACGGGGTGCCTCCATATCATCTCCTCCAGACAAGCCAGAGGAAACCTCAAAACCCAAACCACCTGTGATGCACAAAGAGTCTCCTCGGGCATGTCCAAAGCTCACCCTGCAGGTTAGACATGCCCCATGGCCAGACACAGCCGGATGCCCTCCAATGCTCTTTGTGTGCAGTGCAGAGCTGTCCCTGGAGCCACCACCTGTACCACCACCACCTGGGCCTAATGCGGCTCCAGCAACCGTGAATGCCATGGATGCGGCCAGCATCACCACTCAGCTGGGAACAACCTACTGTGGAGGTAAGTGTTAATTTGTGTTATTTACCCTGTAACCACTGCTGGCAGAAAAGGACACCCAAAGCCTGCTCAGCCTTTCCCACACATCCCGAACCCTCCCCTCTGCCTGCTTTAGGGCTGCATCCCCAGGGGAAGGCTCAGCCCCTGCACCCTCCTCCATGTGGCTCTTCTGCAGCCCCAGCTCTCCCACTGCCCCCAGGCTCCCTGTGGCCATCAAAACATCCTGCCACAAGAAGCACCGTGACCAAGGACCAAGACATACCGTCTGGGAGGTATGGCCCAGCTCAAGGATTTTTTTGCCCATAGGTTTCAAATTTCCTTTTGGAGGGAGCACAGGAAAGTTTCTTTCCGTGACACAGGACGTGTTATACAGCAGTCAAAACCTGCAAAGTGCTCAGTTTCCCCAGAACAAGATAAAAAAGCTCTGTTGCTCTACTAGGTTCTCAAACGGGAACTGTAATTAAACACAGCGACCACACTCCTACCACCTGCAGCAACACACCAACCCCTCCACGGTGAGCAAGCGCGCCCAGGCTTCACCTCCGGGGAGGAATGCCCGTTTGCCCGCAGGTGGCAGGGCGGCCTGCGACATGCTGAACACGCTCGGTCAGGCACCCTGCACGGCTACGGCGACCAGCACGCAGGACACCCCACAGGTGCCTGGTGGGACACCCGACCCCACCGCAGCCCTGCTGCACATGGCTCGGTGGGCTCCCAACAAGGGGGACAAACAGACTTCAGGGTCTGTCCACCACACGCATGCACACACACACCCCCCCCCCTCCAAATACACGCTTGGCGACACTATCCAGCTTTCTCAAGTAGCCCATCCCTTGCTGCTGAGGAGTGTTTTAGCTGCAAATAGAGAGGACGCAAGGTACAATCTGCTGCTTCAGTGGCTCCCATCTGTATTACTTACATACGAGTCCATGCCCTCCATCATCCTTTTCCCTGCCGCAGAGGCTCTCAGCCCAGCCAACCGCAGCCATCCATCACCCCAAAGCTGCCCTCGCTCTCCCTGGTGGCTCGGGCAGCCGTGTCCCAGCCTCAGCCCACAGCCAGACCCTCGCCTTCACCCTGGACGGCCACCACCGAGCATTCAAGTTGCCCAGGGAGTTGGGAGGATGGAAAGAGAAGGACGTACTGGGATGGGGTGCTGTTTTTCTTTAAGGGCATTAAAAAAGAAGAATTCCTCTTTGATTTCCCAGCTGCCTTAGACAGGTGTTTGTGGGAGACAGTCCCAGAAGCTTAGCAGGCCATCTGTCCTGCAGATGATTTCTACAGGGAAACATTAGAAGGAAAAATAAAACCCATATGCACACATACACAAGTAAAAAAAAAAAAAAAAACCNAAAAACCCCAAAAAACGAGTAAATCAACTCTTGCTACTGGAAAAGAGCAGCTTTAAAAAGCCAGGAGAGCCCTGCAACCAAACAGGGTAATAAAGGAGGGTTTTACAGAAAATCTGATGCAATTCAGTATTTCATCTCCTCTGCCTCACACCTGAGGAGTGACACAGGCTCAAAGAAACTCTATGGAAAGTGACCCGGGGTCCCGGGAGAAGCCCAGACACACAGTGCTTACCCACAACACCGCTGAACACTGGATGATGACAGTGAAATGGGGCTTCTTGGGACTTCTTCCCCCAACAACCTCAAACCTCCCCAGATTTTGTTTCCACTGTGTCCCAAAGCACTTGACAATTTCCACTCACAAACCCTCCGGGAAGCCAATGCCCTTTATTCCCAACAATCCTCCAAGCTCTGTCCCTTTCCAGAACATAAAAGGAAATTCTAAGAAATTACCATTTGGGAGATTCGGTCCCTTCAGCCACACATAAGCACAACATCCCTCTGTATACCGTCACTGAGATGGTGATTTCAAAGCCATTCTTGATGGGTTCTCCCCCAAAAGAAGATGAACTACATCTCCAGCAACATTATTTCTTTATCTGCAGTCCAGTAACTTACCCAGCACAATGCAACTACCGCAATTTATAAACTACCAACGTATCTACAACCATGAAATGGAAGATGAAATGAATGAGGCTGTGCCACTCCAGCACCCCAAAAGCAGGATCCTGACCTGTTTCATAAGTGGATTTGCAGCCCCAGCCTGAGAACTGCGGGACGCCCCAGCTCCACCAGATTTTTTTCTGCCATTTTTGTAGAAAACAAAGGGTTCCTCTTCTCCCATAGTCTGTCATGATATGACCAGATGTGCAGTCTAGGCACACACAAAGGGGGGGAAAAAGGGCAGACGAATAAATTTGCATTAAGCAGGGAGATTGCCTTTTGGTCTAGCGAGGACATTTCCTGAGTCCCAGGCACGCAGGCAGTCACAGGACTCGCGCCTCTCGTGCAAGCAACAAAATTTGCTTTCACGACAGAGAAGTCCTGTAAATTACGCCTGATGTGCAATGGCCCCAGTGACCATCAGTCAACAGCTGAGTTGTCACCAACCCTGTGTTATAGAGCATTTCCCATATTACATGGTCACATCCACATCCTGTAAGAGCATATTATTTATATAACTATATATTTTCTAACTAATAATAAATTATATATTAATAAGTCAAGTCTTTATTGTTTTTCTATAAATATATAAATAAAAGCGACGGTTTTATTTCTGTGGACTTACTTTGGGTTCCGCCGCACGGTGACAATCTCTAGAGACTGGTTAGTAAAGACAATTCAGGCTGCCAGACCAGATGACTATTTTGGCATTTACCTATAGTTTAGTCTCAGGGGCGAGAGGAGCCACAGGGAGCAGTTTGTCCCAGACTCCCTGCTGGGAGCTTGACTCCTGCTTCTAGGTTATCCATTTACTGCGCTAGAGACCGATACCACCTTCCATCTCTCAGCCCTGGACTACCACCCTACGCACCACTTGGACCCATCTCCCGCAGCTTGGGAACACATTCTCACTTCCTCCCTAAACAATTTGCCAATATTAAGCCCTGCTTATTTGCAAGCAATTATAACTCCAGGTTTATTGCTCCCTCGTGGCTCCTTAGACTCGAAATAAGCACAGACATGCAGACGGGCCCGGGGAGTTGCTCAGCAGAAGGCTTCCCAACAAAACACATACTTCAACTACTTGGTAGCCTATTCCCAAGTGGCAAAAATCTCCTTCTGACACCTTAGCGGTTTCTATAGCAACAGGTTAATGCTAAAAATGTGTAGATGCAAAATTCCCCGTGTTGGGCAAACAGGAGCTAGGGGGACAGATTTAAAAGAGCGAAACTTCTAAATAGCTGCTGACAGAGCTAGCACAGGCTCTGCTAATTCACAAGTCGCTGGCAAACCACCTTAAAAGAAATGCCTAGCAATCCGCTAGCGCTAGTGGGGCAGCGGGTGGTACATGGGGATGGGGCTGTGGAGTGCCAGCCTGCAGCATCCCCCAGGACTGCAGCATCCCCCAGAACCAGGAGGAGCCACAAGTATGGCTCTCTCCTGCAAGGAAACACTTGGAAGTGAAACCAGCTGTTTTCAGGAACAGAATTACAGTCCAGCATACAGAATAGCAAGCCTGAAAGCCAAAATACTAGATTATAGGTTTGGCAGTGCTACTGCCCCTCCACGCAACCACGACCGGGTTATTTAACCTCTCCCACCTCAGTCTTCCCAGTTGTATATGAAAAGTAAACCTACCGCCCAAGTTCACATGGGGTACGCTCAGCAGGTATAGCATTTCAAAGGCGACTGCCCGGGCACCGTACCCCACCAGCGCCGACTGCCTGGCTGTGATGACTTGTGCTGCTGAAGAAGGCTACAGGCGCCCGAGCAGCACTCAGTTCATTACACACGACGTGTCAGAGGCAGAAATGCCCTTCCTGGCCTGAGTAACAACCAGCTTAGCATGACAGCAATTTTTTTCTGTCTGTCTTGCCGGCAGGTGAAAGAAAGCACGGTGGCAACCTTGGGGTGAACCTCGCATCGATACCACCTCCGCACACGCCAGAAGCTCTTGGAAGATCCTCCTGGTCAGATTAAACCCATATGCGTAAAACCAAAGCAGCCACAGCTCAGCGCGGCGCCGCACAGGGGAGGAAGGCAGAGGGGAGCCCACTGCACTACCAAGGAGCAACTGCTTTTGCCAGTGCGGATCTCAGCTCAAACAGTTCTGAACAACCCACAGGCTTTCACCACAAATGCTGCCCCACACCACCCCTGAGGAGCAGATACAAACCCGACTTTGCTTTTATTTGCTGCTAAGTCAGGGGAAAAGGCTCTGTGCATGCACGCGTGTATGTGTGTGCGCACGTTTGTTTATGCATGAGCTGTCAACCCCCGAATTATGCACAGATCAACACGGCTCTTTGAATTCCCCGACTGTGAAGTGTGTGACATTTAATCTCAACCTTCCTTTTGGATTTCATAATGTGCACTATCAGCAATGGGCATTCAGCACACAAGTACCCTTTAGAAAGCTTTCATCAGAAAAAGGAAATAATATAAAGAAGATTGAAAAAGACAATGCCTCTGATGGGTGAGAGGTTCTCCAGCTTCCAAAAAAGGCCAGTGTGCGTGTACTACGAGGATCACACACAGAGACGGTTTGTCCCCAGCGCAGAATAAAAGCATTTCACAGGTGGAGTGAGTGGCGCTTGGAATTGTCAAATATAAGGTGACCCTATAGTTCTCTTCCCCTCCCTCTTTCCGGCTCCCTGGGAAATAGGCAGGGTGAGCCCCAGAGGTGCCTATTTTCGGAGAAGATTCATCATCTCCTGCAGCGGCTTACCTCTTTCCATAGACTTCAGGAGGAGCCTAGAAGATGAGTGAGACCAGGTTTTTGATTGCTTTTATACGGATGGGCAAGACAGATTCTTGATCCTTGCAGTTAACTTCTCACCACCCAATCCTAGGCAAACACTGAATCGCTTTTGCCCACCTCACAGCATGGGGTCACACTTTGGGATTATAAAAAAGCTAGACAACAACCTGCAAGGAAAGGGGTTCCCTTCTCTTCTGCTGGGCACAGAGAAGCTATGTCCTAAGTAGACCTGCTGTTATTAGTCACAGCCACAGAGGACGCACATCAGCCTAAGGAACTAAAGCAAGATTTCTCTTTTTATAGCAGAGAGGAGAGACAAAGGGGTGGACGCCAGCATGTGGCATCAACAGCCTTGGTGACAGGGGATATCTGAGAAAAACTGAGAGAGCCCACAGTCAAGGAGCTCTCTCACCATCTCACCTGGCGCGTGCAAGAGAAGCCTTAGGAAAGAAATGATAAAGATATTACTGACTAGTACTTCCTTGCCAAACTATGCACTGACTCCCTCCCTTTGTTTGACTCCCGTATCCAGGGAGGAAGAGGAAACTGAGGTGCCCGGGAAGCCAAGTGCTAGTGGCACCAGCACTGACAAATCAGGGTCTCAAGTAACCATGGAAAACTCAGAGTTGCCAGATGTCTCATCTCTACTATCAAGGGCTGTTTAAGGACCTTCCCTTGCTTCTACAATTTTAAGTCTCAGACACTTAAATGCCACAAGCTCCGGTAGTATCAGCATCATACAACAGCAGTATGAGTGTGTATACATCTTTGCATATAGCACAGCCTCCTGCTTAGGAGTGCTCATGACACAGAAGCGTCAGGTTATAGTCAACTCTTTCCCTACTACCTTACCTGTAATGTCATTCCCATGCAGCTGTGGCTCTGGGGACTACAGGCTGGTCTCTTCTCCCCCACGTTCTTTGCAAGCACCAATGAAAGGCACTTGGTTTGTACGGTGATGTGGAGCAGGGAATAAATTGGCTGGAGAAGACAAGCTCAAGTGCTTTATTACTCCTCCATCCATCAACCCTCAATCCATCCTGCTTGTCCAGAGATTTAAACAGCGGACGTTGGCACGGCTCATGGAAGGGACTTGTTGAACTTGTGACGTACAGCAGCTGGGTTTTTGCCAGCAGACAAGGCAATAACACATTCATACGGCACAACGAGCAAACGGTTGCACGGGGCAGGGTAATGGGGGAGGAGGGTGGGAGGACGCACTATAGGTGCCTGCTGTTCAGAAGCACGCCGGATCTGTGCCCAGCACTTCCAGAGACTCCACCTGCAACACTGGTATTAAAGGCAGCTACATTTTATTCTCACTTACCATGAAAACAACCTGGGAAAGCGCAGACAGATGGTCTAAATTCTTCAATCCTGTTCGGCACAGCCTTTGACTCCTGGCAGATTTCCACTACGGCTTTCTGTGAAGCAAAGTTTGGGCGCTCTTTATTGCTATTAAGCAGCTTCTACAGTAAAATTTTTTCCTAGGCCATGGAGAAAATTTTGGTGAAAAGCCAACACCACTCAGCGCCTCTGGACTCAGTATTGCGGTTTTTGAGTTTCCCTCTCCTCTCTGCAAGGAGGCAGCTCGCATTTCTACCTCCTTGGAACACACACAGCATTTACCCTGAATGACGTGCCACGCAGCTAAAATTAAGCGTCCAACAGAAGAACTCAGCAGGACTTAAAATCATGGACCTCTAAAATGCTTTGTTTCCTAAGAAAATAGCCTGCTTACCGGAACTCCTTTACTGCTGTCAATACGAACCCCACTTCCATAACACTCTCCGTCCTCTGTATAGCACGGCAGAGCACCTGCACCCAGGCTGTGCCCAAGCCATCGCCCACGTGTCCCTCACAGCTTTGCAGCAGCACGGCAGAGGGCACCGGCAGAGGGGACCAGCGGGGCTGCTGCCCCCGTGGGTGTACGTCGTGCCTCACGGGGCAGGGCGAGACATCCGGGAAGGCTGAATTAAAGGCATCTTCTTGGCCATCAGGAAGATGGGTTAGGAAGCACGGCGCCCACCGGCTGACCTCGGGAAGCTACCTGCTCTTTGTCACAGCCACCTGCATCTACAGCAGACCCAGCTGTGAGCCCAGGAAGAGACGGCAGCGCCCAACAAGGGCGGGAGCGATTTTAGGGCTCCAGCAAGGGGGATTCCTGAAGTAACCTCTGTCAGCAGGAAAAGCTTCTCACGTCTTTCCGTGACCACAAACAACTGGAGACCAGAGGTTTGTATTTCACTCGTAAGATGGCACCGCTACGAAAAGACCACTTCTGCTGCCATCATGGGTGACTGAATGAACTCCGTAAAATGTACTCAGACAAAAACACCGGCTGAGTCACCCACAGAGCTTCCTGACGACTTGTGGGTTTTCTCTGTAGGTCTCTTGTTCGGCTGCTGACACGGCCTCAAACTGTTTACTTTCTCAACCCAGGCAGGATGTGCCAAAAACAGGAGGGCTGCGCGCCTTTGTGTGCTGCTCTGCCTGCACCTGCCCTCCTCCTGCCCCTCTGCGCCCGGCAGCTGAAGTGCTGCCTGATTTTAATGAGAAAAGGAGGGATTTCTCTCCTGTAGGCAGCAGCAGGCAGCTGCAAAGGGGACTACGCGCTAATCGGCCTATAAAACACAGAATCGCTTCAAACAAAGAATTAGGTTGCCGGTGGCCAGTATTATCTGACACTCCTGTGCGCACATCTCCCGTTACATCAACTCATACTGCTGACACCACCCCCCTGGAGACCGGACTACCGAATCACTGTTTGATTTATTTCTAACTGTTTTTCTCCCCGTGCTCTCCCTGGCGCCTTTGATTTAAATTATCCTAATCCAAATCCCTAACAAAAACTTCTAGGAAGCCCTGCAGCAATGGAGCCAGCTACCGGTCCCTGTGCTCACTCAGGCTTCTGATTTTGGCCCCAGAAAGTGAGCACACGGTTTGCAACCACCAGCATCAGCTGAAGCCTCTCACCGTTAGCACTACACCCAGCTACAATCATTTTGACCATTTCCCCATTTTGGCAACAGATCTCTCCGCCCTCCTCCCCACAACCACAGCAGCGGTCAGTATAAATCTGGATTAGAGCTTTCTTACAGACTCTGCCAGTGGCTTTGGACACCACTTTGGGTTCTTGGCTTTGCCCTGTAAGGTGACCTGGGTAAAGCAGAGTACGCAGGTTCAACCAAGGTCTGGTATAGATGAGTCAGGCAAGGATTTCCCACCAAAACCAATGCACAAATGCGCTCAACAAATTCCTATTTTGCACACAGAGGGATAGAAAGACATTTACGGATTTACCTAACCGAAACACACACACCCCTCACAGGATGAGGGTGAGAAATGTACCCACATCGTGAAACCCAGAGGGGAAGTTTGCCACTGTGGTTTTATCGGGGCCCTGGGAGCCAGGGCTGTCGGGCTAGCGCGGGCTCCTGCGTGGTGGGTCATTTCGCGCAGACCCTGCGTATCTCCAAGCCTCATTTTCTCCATCTGTCATCCGGGGGCAGCCACGCTAACCAGCACCACAGATGGGCACTGAAACGCACTGAAATCCATTAACCATTGCAGATGACAAAGAGCTTCACAAACAGAAGAAACCCAAGAAGACCAGAGTATCATTTATCATTTCCCTTCACGTCTGAACCATCAAACTGTCTTGGGTTATAGCTGGATTTGTCTTTGTGAACGTTTTTTAGCATCTTGAGCAAGAACTCTTCAAACGTGGAGTGAACTCATGCTAGCCTGCAATCTCCAGGACAGAATCCAACCCATATTTTCCAGGGGAAGGCAGGAAGCAATGTGAACAGGGAACACCTGGTCACCTCTTAAGTGTTGTTTTTCCTGGCCTGGAGAAAGTCCCAACATATTTGGGGGCCAGCATTGGGTCTTTTCCTCCCAAGACTTGTTTTCACATTCCTACGTCAAAAATACAAAACCCAGAAGATCTACTTTCTATAAATAATGTCCCAACACTGCCAAGGTCACCAAGCCATTCCCCCTGGCACCAGGCCAGAAGCAGAACATAAACAATCTCAACATCTTTCTGGTGCACGTGTGCTTTTTTTCCTGTGCCAGGGGAAGGCCTGAAACCAAAAATGTAGCACTAGGAAGACAGACACCTCCACTTCATAGTCCCGTTGGTCTCTTCCCACTGTTGCCAGCTCAGAGGAGCCCCCAGCTCCACCCGGGTCAACATGGAGCCTCCTGGGCAGCCTGGTGGCATGGCAGTCCATCCTGCCTGCAGCAGACAGAGATACTCTTTGCGTTGTAACAGCATTTACCAGTTCTTATGAGAAATTTGGGTACTTACTGGGTGAGCCATGACCAAACACATAGCAAGGAACAGATCATGATCCTAACAACTTGAAGTGACGCTCGTAACCAGCACATGGAACGATCCCTCCCAGTCCCATCCCCTACTGTTAAACACTTTGACCTTCAGAGAGCTGCAGGACAAGCGAACACCAGCTGCAGATGTACTCTGGGCATTTTGCACGCTTCAGCACTCGATGCTCATTGAGAACAATAGAAAAACATTTCTCTTTGGATCAGGCCCCAGCCTCCAAGCAGCCTTGAAGGGCCAGAAAATCTCAGGGCTGAGCATCTCTGTGTTTTATGCTCCTACACATCAATGGCCACCCCAACCCCCTCTCCAGTGCAAGTCTCTGGAGATGCTCTTCTGCCCGTATCTCTCTACAATAAATCCTCGCTACCAGCCCACAAGCAGAAGGGATAAATTTCCCTTGAGACTACACGGCAGACATCACCTCTTCAGCCTCCTGGTTGGGACAAACCACTTAGAAGAGCTCCCTTGACCTCGCTCTGCACAGCAGGCAAAGAACAAAACCACATGGACACGTTTGAAAGCACCCAGGTCCCACCTTTCCCGGCCACCATGAGTACCTAGCCCCTCTCTGCTGGGGGCACCAGGACGCCGCAGGTTCACAGCGTCGCTCGCAAACCGCTGTGCATGTGTCAGGTGTATTTATGCAACCCAGCTGAGATACGGTTAGGGCTAGCTGAGGCGCCTTCATTCCGAGTCTTAGGATCTTGTTTATTTTTGGTTTTCGCCAAAATCTTTCTAAGAAAACTTCCTTTCCCAGGGGGGACACTCCCCTGCCTGAAGCGTAACTACTGTTTATTTGTTTAAAAAACACTTTCCTCATCCCCAGGCCCTGAACGTCATTATTCAGCAGACTCTGCTTTCGTGCAGATAGAGTTACTGAGCAAGTTATTTACGCCAAGTCCAGAATAGCCAGTGCTTTTGCACATTCTGTAGTTTCTCATGGCTCAGCTGTACTGGTGGTAGCTCTATGTCAACAAGGCTTTGGTTGCTGCTGGCATTTATAACTCCCAGCCTCTGCAGACAGAGGAGATGGATTAAATGGTACCTGTTTAATCACTTGCAGCTCAGGCTTTGCTGACCCAGTCTCCCAGGCAGCTGCAAGAGGGACAGGGACATTGCTCAGGTAAGGGAAAGGCTCAGCGGACTGCAACTCCAGGCGGTGCCGCGGCAGGGCAAGGAACAGGCACTGAAGAAGGTGCTGCTTCTTCCTCAGCCTGCTTTGCTCAGTCGGAGCTGTACTCACCTGGAAAGCCTAAGAGCTGCTGCCGTTCTAGACAGAGCAGCGCACCTGCACAGCTGGCACAGCCAGGCTCTGCAAGTGGCACGGCAGACATCTCAGCGTGCAGGGACGCGCAAGTGCCCAGGCAGGGATGCAGAGCCCGCTGACAGCTGGGTCACCTCACCTTCCCCCTCTGTGATGGCAGGGCTGTGTCCCAGCTCTTCTCCCCGGCTCCCACCCGCATCGCAGCTCTCTCACCCCATCCATCTCCCTCCATCCCCAGCCCAAGTAGCACCCTGTCCCCCACGGCCAAGCCCTCCCTGCAGCCAGGGCTCCCCAGCACACCTACTGGGCTGCATCCCCACGGGAGCACAGCCGTGCCAGCCTCCCCCATTCCAACCCCAGGCACGGCTGGGGTCAGCCATGGAGGCTGACCTCCCAGCCCATGCAGTGATCAGGACACAGCCTCCCCTTTCAGGCACCTGAGGCACCCATTTGGGGACGTGGTCCTTCTGTGACTCTTCCCGAGCAAGCAGCTCGGCACTTCCAGGAAAGAAGCGACATGGGACCCCAGCCTTTGAGTGGTGTCACCGCCAGGAGAAAGCTCTTGCCACAAAGCTCCCAACCAAGGGACCCACCTGCACACCAGCTCGCTGGGCGGCATGGCTACTGTCCCCCACCGCGCCTCCGCGTAACCTGCCACTCTCCCACCAGGATGCAGCGCTCCACCACCTCCTCCTCCACCCCATCCCACCCGGACCACGCACGGCCAGGACGGAGACGGTCCCACCGCATCCATACGCAGCCAGCACGAGGGCTACTCCCTCTCCTGCCGCCCCTGTCTGTCCGCCCGTCCATCCATCCATCCATCCATCCATCCCCCGCCCGCCCTGACTCCGGGAAGCCCTCTCCGAGGGGACGCCCGGGAGCGGGGCCCGGCCGGCGGCGGGCAGCAGCGTGCTCCCGGCCACGGTGGGGTCCGCGCCCCCGATCCCCCCCCAACCCGCGTCCCCGAGATCCCGGGGGGGGGAAGGGGGGCGGCACGGTACTCACCGCCTTAGCGCACGTCCCGCCGGCGGCGGCGGCGGGGGGGGGCGGTCCCGAGGGCTCGGCGCGGCTGCCCCATGGGCAAAGCGATCCGGTGGGCGGCGGGGGCGGCCGGTCGGCGCCGCGCAGCCCGCAGGCGGCCAGACTGAGCCCGGCCCCCGCGCGGCGCCGCCTTTACCGCGCCCGCCCGCCCCGCCCGGGCCGGCCCACGGCGGGCGGGACCCGCCGCCGCCGCCGCCACCGCCCGCCCGCCCGACGGGGCGGCCCCGCCGCCCGCACCGGCACCGGCGCGGCGGAACCCTCCCCACCGCCCCCCCCCGCGCCGGTCGGCCACGTCGGAAGGCAGCGGCCGCCCGGCGGGGCGGTGTGTGTGTGGTTACCTGTGGGTTAGGCGTGGGTTCTGCGTGGCTTAGGGCGTGGGCTGCCCCGGGGCCACGCGTGACCGCGGCTCGGCGCGTGGGAACAAAGAGCCGCGGCCAGGGGCCTGGTTCCTGGGAGGGGAGGAGGGGCAGGGGGGGACCCGAGGAAATAAATCAGTGCCTGGGAGCGACAAAAGGCTCCTCGTCCCACCCATCCCTTTGGGAGGCTGCCAGAGGGGCGCCTCATCGCTGCCCGTTCAGAGGGTTGGGGCGAAGGGAGGGCTAGTGGCGGCAGGACCGGGATCGTCCCGGCCCTTCTTGGCATCACAAATGGGGCCCTCGGTCATTCTGGTCACCGGCGCGTGGTTTCGAGGACAGTTACACAATTCCCTGTAAAAGGCAAAAAAGAATAAACATGGGCGCAGAGGAACGCGCGTATTTTTTTTTCCAAGTGAGTTCGTGCAGGTGAAGAGCCTGGTTCTGCTTCTGCACAGAGAGCTGCAGGGCCAGCTCCCCTCGCCAACCTCGGCCAGAGCCTGTCCTGGAGAGGCTCGCATCGCTAGGTCCCTCTGGAGAGATGCTCGGAGAGAAAAACAGGCGTGCTGGCATTTTAACGTTGCGGTTAGCTCAGATCAGCTGAGATTGCAGTGAAAGAGAATAGCAACACGGTAAACAGCAGACATCAGGGGCAATTAGCGCACAGAGGGGTGACATTGGAGCAGGGGGCAGCTCCATGTCTGTCCCGATGCCACTTCTTGGTTTTCCGAGTGAGGTTTCTGGTGTGTTTGTTTGATCCAGCTCATTTGGCTGCTCTGGTTTGGAGGTTTAGAGGAGGACAGCACGCCCGGGTGAGGCACAGGGAGAAGGAAGCACAGAGAGGCGGGATGGGGTGGGAAACTTTGAACTTGCTTTAACCCCATGGACAAACCCTAATGGGGAGCCACATCCTGAAGTGTCTGGTGGGGTGAGGTCATTGCAAACACAAAGGGAGTCCTTTTAGAAACTGAAGGCTCGTCCACTGGGAACTGGGCTGACATCTCTCATTTCACAGAGGCCAAGTAATGAATCTTTGGGAAACAGAACATTTCTTCAGAGGGAATAGCTGACATTTCAATATTGCTGCACAACGGGGGGAAAAAAGCAGAAGATTTTATATTTTCAAAAAAAAAAAAGAAAAATCAAAATTCCGAAACAAATCCAGTCCTGACTCGAAGCTGGTGAAACATTTTACTGTGATAAAGTTCAAAATTTTCAGTGTGATTGTGCCAGAACATGTACAAGAGATGAAATATTATATGTACTCCATCTGGGCTCTGTGGCATTGAAATATGATAATGTAATACAAAAGCACACAGAGCAAAATGAGAAGGCAAAGCTGAAACAATCATGTTTTACATTATTGAGATGAAATAACTACGATATTGTCAAACAAGGAAAGTCAAAATATGTCATGCTGGCTTTTTTTAAAGAGAAATTTGCATTCAAGGAGATCTCTCTAAATTGTTTCAAAGAAGTAGGGAGCAGACAGTTTTCCAAGGATAGCTCGGGCTGCTGCAGCGGGGTAAGAGTTTCAGAAGTAGTAAACGTCATTTTTCAAAAGTGATTCAAACATTTGTGTCATCCGATGTCACGAGGAGCTCCAGGATTATTTCTGGCACATATAAACGGTGGTTTTGAAAATATTACCCTCAGACAAGATTTGAATTCATGACGAAAAGCCAGAGGCCTTCTGCAGCAATTGTTTTGAGATGGCGCAGATCTCCCACCCACCCACCTTTTCTTCATTCAGAGGCCGGGGAAGAGCCTTTGTCCCCCCTGCCGAGTATTTCAATGGCAGAACAACGCGCTCTCAGTCCTGCCCCTCTCCCCTCTCTCTCTGATGCTATATCGTCAGGGTGGATCGTCACAGCATTAGTATTGGTCTGTGCGACTGCAGTTTGATAAGTAACCGTGGGCTTTCGTGTGCATTTCTCTCCAGCTGCCCAAGAAACAGGCGGGTGGATGCAGGCAGCATCTCTCCGGTGACTCCTTGCAGGCGGGCACGGGGTGTGACACAGCTCGCAGGAGCGACCAGCAGCTCTCTGGGCTTGTGAGAAGACTTACAAAAGGCAGCAGCCAGTCTGCGGGAGGCTTTCACCTGCGCAGCGCTGGAGCCTTACACGGGTCCAAACAATCTTTAGTTTCCTTCACAGCAGCCTCAGTACGTGAGCAATCAAACCTTCACTGCAGCATCTCTAGCAGGCGCCGGAGGCTCGGGGCTGACATTGTCATGCTATGTTGTGCCGCCGGACTGAGGAAATCAAAGAGTGCACAGCCACCAGCTCGCCGTCCCCCGGGAGCTTTGGCTGAGGCACTTAATCAGGCAGCGGAGAAAAAAAGATGAAAAGCAAACTCCCAGCTGCAGGCCTGGGTGAACACCAGGACGGAGGTGTTGCAAAGAAGGGCAGGCAGGAGAGGAGCAGGGACAGGGCTACACTCGCCACTGGCACCCGCATGGGCCAACTGGAGCCTGGCGCCTGGATGAGGGGGAAAAGGGAATGGGAAAATTTGTGAACTGTCCCTAAAGAATTTCCTGCGTTTGGGGGAGAGTCCATAGAGAGAGGCAGTGACTCGCAGAGAGTAGGACACAGAGGGATGGGGGCTCTGAGGTCCCCAGGTGGCAGAGGGAAAGGGAGAGGGTGGCCCAGGGTGCCTCCCAAGCTGTGCTCGTGAATATCTGGCGTAGGAGCATCTGCAAAGGAGAAGGGTCTCGCAGCCTCCCCCCTCGTGGGGGAGAAAGCCTTTTGTGTCATGTGTGGAGCCCTAGATCAAACGCACGGCACAAGCGCTGTTCGTGCAGTCCTGGGCTGGAGAAACACCAGCCTGCCTGCTGCCTCCCCAAACAGGACAGCCTGCTAAACCTGATGCCTCTGAAACACGCTAAGGCAGATGCATCAGTAGGGTTTGTTATATGCAGTGTCAAACACATTATAATACATGCTGGGAGGAAGCAGTGCGGGAACTTAGAGCGCAGGTAATTCGGTTCTGTTGGACTGTGTGTGGAGCAAGCCCTCGCGATGCTGACAGGGAGGATTAGGCTGTATCCCTTGGGAATGCCGAGTCTTCATTTCTCCCCAAGGCCAGCTGGAAACACGGAGGGGGCAGGTGAAGCCCCCGGGTGGCACTGCCTCCTTCTCTGCCCCGGGAGGGTTGGCACCAAGAGTTGCATCTGGTAATACCCATGAGGGGTATGAGTGGGTGCACCCCACCCGTGAGAAATCAGGGGCAGTGTCTGGAGAGGCAATATAGAGAGAGCAGGGTGCTGCGAGGGGCTGGAGCCGGAAGGGACATGTGCTGCTTCCTCAGATGTCCCCTCCTGGGCTCCACGTTGGGGGGAAGGTGGTCCCTGCCAGGGGGCTGGAGGCTGCAGCCATCCTCAAGCAAGTCCTCCACCTATGCAGCGCCCGGTGGGTGCAGAGCTGCTTTATTTGGTCAATGTTAGACAGGCTTTGGGTGAAAGGATAAAATCGTTTTGTGAAAGGGGCTTGGGGAGGGCAGCACGTCCTTCTCAGCCTGGGGAAGTGAGGTGGCTGCCTTCCGTGCAGCAGACAGCTGCTTGCAGCAGCGAAGCGGTAGAAATAATCAATACTCGGTAGATGAGTCTGTTTTTTTATTAGCACCTCTCACAGCTGTGGCCATCTGTGCCCTCGTGTCCCCAGCGTGTGACCCCGGTCCCGCAGGTCCTGCAAGACAACATGTACCATTTGGGCTGAAATTGCTCCTTAAGGTTGGACCCAACTCTGCCACTGAGGTGGGACTGGAAGGTGAAGAAGACGACAGCGACACTGTCTTCACAAGACCCAAGCTGCTTTAACAGCAAGGTAGCCTTGTTGTCTGGGAAGCACAGAGATCTGGTGCAGGGTCTCCATCCCCAAGCTGCTCTTTTTTGAAGATGCCACACAGTGAGATGGACAGACACTGCAGGAAAAAAAGCTGTTGAGAAAATGGTGTTTTCTGATCTGTGAAAAACATTGAGGCCTAGAAAGAGGAAAAAGTAGGTTCCAGATTGGCGTGAACGTTTTGTTCTTCTTTCAAGAAAATCTCAAAAACTGTTGTTTCAGGTCAAAGCCTTTTGATTCATGGCATGAAAAGTGTTTGAATATCTGTCTTTTAAATAATTTTGTGTATAATCAATTAAGCAGAAAAATGAAGTGCCATTGAAAAAAAAACTTAAAACCAAACTTCTCAAATTTTACCTGAAGCAGCACAAGACATTCTCAGTGTTTTGCTGAAATGGCATTTTTAGGAGAAAAAAACCCGAAACACAAAAGATGAAGGTCAACCAGCTATTCCCAGAGTGTCATCTGAAGGAGTCAGAAGGAGTCTGTGTGCTCCCAGGTATCACTGAAAGGGGCTGTAGCACCTGTACAAGGCTCCTGCAAGAGCTTTGTTGTCTCAGCAGGATGGGCACAAACTCCATTCACTGTAAAAGAAGGTCACATCAAGGCAGAGAAATACCTTTTCCCTCTTTTTCTTGCCCTTCAGCGGCCTCCCACGCCCTTCTGGATTGCCACCCTTGTTTTCAAAATTCTGCAATGCTTTTTCGCTGTTACCCTAGCTGCTTTTCCCTCTGCCTACTCACCCCATCAGCTCTGAGCCTCTCTGAGCATCCTCTTTTCAGTCCTTTTATGCTCTGTATCTGAGATTGTCTTGTCGTCCCTGTAGCACGTTGAGATACTCGCTGACTTCAATTTTCACCCTTTAGATTGTCATTTTCTCACGCTAGGAAATATTTCCTAGTGTTTCCTTTGAAAGATGGTACAGAAAATGCGCTGAGTGGTACATCTGTAAGCTGTAAGATCAGAGGAGATGATTAGACTACCTAGTCCAAACTCTTCTATCCATCACAGGTTCTTGAATTTCATCTAGTTAGACCTGTATCGAGTGTGACAACCTGTGCTTCTCCTTGGCTGCAGCATACTTTCTGGAAAGGCGGTCAGGACTGGCCTTTACCATAAAGCTGCTTTGCAGAATTTACCTTTCTGAATGCTGAAGGCCTCCAGTCAACACACAGACAAACCAAAATGGTTTGGCCCTGTGTTTCAACCCACAGGTCACCTTGCCTTCCCCCGCCACAGCCTTCCACAAGGCAGGCGGGTGGCAAGGGCAAAAGCCATCCCGTTTTACATGTCCTATAGGCAGCAGCTTGAAACCAACAGCAAGTCTGCAGGGTGGGCACAGCCTCCCTCTAGGAGTGAAAACCTGGTGGGATGGTCAATCGAGTGCCTCTCCCATTACAGAAACATGTTGCAAAGTTTAATCAGCTTCGTGGAAAAAATGTGTCTCATTTCTCATTGGAGTTTGCTTAGCATCCATTTCTGGCCACTAGCAGATGCGGTGACCTGTTCTGCTGGCTTAAAGGACATAGCACGTCTGGAAGCAGGGGGTGACATGCTCTTCTCGACAGTGCTGGGCTTGCAGTGATGGAGTGAATGTGCAGAGCAATTGTGTCGGATGAGGTATAATTGGAAGCCGTGGCACCTCCATGTTTCTCCACATGTGTTTTCTTCCTTCTGGACATCTGTTTTTGGCACCAAGCAAGTCTCCTTATCTCCAGAAGTAGCAGCTTTGTGGCTTCTCTATTTAAAGTCCTACATTCAGTCTTCACAGGGGGCTGCTCTGGGAGCATACATATAATAAGTTTACATCTCCTGCTAATAAATGAGACACCACAGGGTCACCTCCTGGATCAACACTTTGCCTTTCTCTCAAGCCTCCCACCTAGGGTAAGTTATCACTCAAGCCCTCCTTGGTGCTTAGCAAACACTGAGCAACCTGATTCCCTGTGAGGAAAATGAACGAGCTGTGTACAGGACATCAGAGAGGCTTAAATCTGAATGGAGAGGTACTTTCTGAGACTGTACTGTCAAGTGTGGCAACGTTAAGAAGTAGCAGATATTATCCCACTGGGGTCTGTCACCTGCCGGCGTTCCCAGATGCTGTGCCAGTGTTATACCTTATACCTGGCATTAGATTTCCACGCAACTGTCACTTATAAATGGTCCGTGATTATATCTTGTGCTGCATTTTTGCTTCCCTCTGATGGCGGGCAGAGCAGGCAGGTGGGCAGAGGGCTGTGCTGGTGAGGGACCGTGGCGCCTGCTCCGCAATTCCCACAGCTCCAGGGCCCCACAGCCACCGGCTGCTGCTCCTGCCATGATGCTGGCCTGGCTCCTCACCCACAATGGCTGTAACCCTGGGATTGCTGCTGCCGCGAAATAAGAAAGAAGGCAGGGGTTGCTTAATTGAGTATACACAAAATTATTTAAAAGACAGATATTCAAATGAAACACTTCATGCCATGAATCAAAAGGCCTTGACCTGAAACAACAGTTTTTGAGATTTCCTTGAAAGAAGAACAAAACGTTCACGCCAATCTGGAACCTACTTTTTCCTCTTTCTAGGCCTCAACGCTTTTCACAGATCGGAAAACACAATTTTCCCAACAGCTTTTGAGAACGCCTCATCCTCTCTCCCCAGCAGGAAAAAGGCAGATGGGAGGGATGGAAGCAATGGCCGGGGGAGGCCACCGCAGCCCCTCCTACAGCTTCAGCACCTACTGCGGCATTTCCTTGGGGAAAGCAAAGCTGATGGAGAAGCTGCCCGCAGGAAAAGAGCTGCCTTTTTGCTTTGATTTGCAAGTACAGGCAGAGGCAGGCGACACAGGCAGGCTGCCCGTCCTCTGCTACCCAAGAGGAGCGCATCTCACACCCTAGTGAGGGCGTCTCCTAGCCAAAAAAAGAAGAGGGACGGACATGGGGAAAGGAGAAAAGATCTGTGGAGGGTGATGTTGGAGAGGTGTCAGAGCTAATGGGACAAGGTAGTATTTCCCCTAAACCCCAAGCACCAGGCTGGGGTTGGTAATGCTCTCGCCCATCTGTGAGGCTGTGGATGAGGCTGAGGGGCTGCAACAATAGAAGCTATAGAAGCAAATGAATAACATACAGAAACAGGGACAGAGCTCCCTTCCAGCCCTGTCTTCTTTGATTTGAGCTGGAAAATTAATGAATAACCCTTGCTTGGAGACCTCGCTTCCAAGGGCAGCTGTGCTGGGTGCTCTAGTCACGGCTGCCGGATCCTCCTGCTGCAGAGCAGCCGTGCTGCTGCCCCAGCAAAACCAGGAGCGAGGGGCTTCCTTCCCTGCCCTGACCCCCCCAGCTGCCTCCCAGCCTTTTGCTGCTGGGGGTTTCTGGAGGGGAGGAAAGCTCAGGTGCCAGCTCAGTGCGGGCATTTTCAAACCGCATTGGCAGGACGATGCTGCCAGGCTGGCGGCAGCCATCTGCCTGAGCTGCTCCCCGTGCCGTCTGTGATGCTCCCCACACCTATGCCCTGTGCACCCCAGCAGCCTGTGCCTTTGATGCTCAGATACTGTCTCTCCCTTTTCTATGTTAAAATAAGCCAATTTAACTTACGATTACAAAGCACTTTGAGAAAGATGGGTAGGTGAGCAACGCCAGGCATTGGGGTAGGCACCACAGCAGTTTTACGTTGACAAAAATGAGGCTGCGTGAGCTTTTCACTTCTAACTCCCTGCTTCTGGTTGTTCATTGCTCTTCCTTTCTCACCTTGTAGGCTCAGGTTTCCTCGGCTTAATCTCCGACTGAACGTGAGTTGCTTCTCCTCTGTGTTCATTGATTTCCTCTGCCAAAGTTTCAGGTCAAAAGGATGGGAGAAAGAAAGGAGATGACTTCTGCCTTCTGAGAAGGATGCTGGCTGTCTCTTTTTGTGAAGCAGGGAGGTGAGCTGCTGTCGGGGCTCCTCAAGAGCCAGGTCTGGGGGCTGGCACATACCCCACAGCCCAACAAATGTTAAGCAGCAGTATACCTTTTGAGCTGCAAGGTAAAGACTTCAGAGCTTGTCAGTACAAGACTGAGAACGAAAGGTCACAAGAAAACCAAACCAAGCGCTGCTGCAGACCACAGACATCTTAAAAAGGTGTCACTCATTTTCTCTGGGTACTCTGCCTAAAATGCATGCAGCATATGCCAGCCCGGGTCCTGATTTGCATTGGGTAACCCCATTATAGCCTCCCTGTCATGCTGGGTGGCTCCTTTCTGGTGCAGCTCCTGGGTGTGCTAGTTTTCTTTTCATCTTTTTGTTAAAAAGTAAGTGCACTCCCAGCGTCCAGGCCAAGCGAGTGTCTCATCTCTGAATCGCGCCGGGGTGCTCGTGACTGAGGAAGGGGCTCTGGGCCTCTTGCCAGGGCTGACAACAACGGAGGGGGAAACCCATGTGCCCAGGAGGGGGGGTCTGCTCTAACTGCGGCTTGCCGGTTGGAGAAGCTGTGGTCCCCAGGGTGGCCTCCCAAAGAGGAGGGCGGCAAAGCTGCCATGGGGGAGCCTCGCAGCAGGGTTTCCCCCTGCGACCTTAAATGACTGCACGCAGCGTTTCTAGTGCTGCCCGCTGTTCTCTGCATGCATGACGAGGTCTTTGTAATTAATTTATACGAGATGCACAGCCAACCGTACTTACACAGCATACTACAGATTAAATTTAACATCAAAGAGCAATTGCGAACATTTCTTGGCATATATAGGCCACCTAGTTTAACATCTCTAGTTTAGCTATCTCTGTAGTTAACTGCTTCGGCCCCTGGACTAAGCCGGGCAGCTGCCAACAGCTGGAAGCACGCCGGGAAGAGCATCCACTGCAGATCTCTTTGCCTATGTGGTGCTTTCAGAGCCACGGCCATGCAGGCCAACTCCTGGCAATATTCAAAGCATGACCATGAAGGCGAATATTCAAAGCGTGACCCTCACTAAAGCTGGGGCTGGTGGTTTGCTGCAGGGATAACTTCCTTGGTCGACAGTCAGGCCCGTCTCAAAGGCGCTTGTTTCACCGGCTGTGATCTCCAACACAGCGGGGCTGCCGCCAAGCAAAGCGGCTCCTGCGCTTCGGCAAGGTTTCAGCTGGTCAGGCAAAGTGGAGCATCGCATCCACCTCTCGTTACTCCCAGTCAGTGCAGCCAAAGAGGGGCTTGCAGACCCTCACCCAGAGTGTGCCTGCTTTGTCTCCTCGGCTTGAAAGTTCGAATTTAGGGCTTTCTGCTGGTGACACTTGAAGGTTTTGGGGCTGTCCCTTTCCAGTCCTCCCTGTAGCCTCTGGTGCGGTCTCTACCCCCATCACTACTACTGCAGCAACATCTCAGAGGAGCAGCCCCTGACAGAGGGGCCCCTGCACCCCCGAGACAAATGGAGCCCATGAGTGGAGCCACTCCTGGCCTGCAGCCGTTTGCTCCAGGGTGCCTAGCTCCCCTCTCCCAGGCCACTGCTGCCGCCACCCCAGTGAGCAATTGGTCACACTCCCAGGTGACACCGGGTTGCACACATACACCAGCGACAGATTTCCTCCTGAAGGTAATGGTTTATTTGACAGAAACACAGAAAAAAATCATGAACTGTGAACCAAACCCAGGGCTTCTTCAGCAACTGCACAGTGGGAAAGGGACCAATTTTGCTCACTGGGAGCCAAGATTTCCATGAAAAAATAAATTACAGTTCAGTGTCCCTCAGTGGCTGGGGTGTGCTGGAGCACCTCCCTGCAAGCAAAATGGTGCTTATGAGGAAGAGGCTGCAGCAGGCGGTCCTGCAGCTGTGCGTGGTATCAGCAGAAAAGGTGCTTTCAGGGAAAACTTGCCAGGTTACCAGGAAATACCCTGGCCCCATTCTCCTGCCTCTGCCTCTGCATCTTGCCAGACCCTGGTGGGCCAACATGAGTGGAGCAGAGAGGAGCTCCTGGCGCCTGTGGGACCCTGCCCAGGAGGAGCCTCTGGTGCCGGAATCACAGAATTGCAGAATGGCAGGGGTTGGAAGGGACCTTTGGAGATCATCTAGGCCAACCCCCCTGCCAAAGCAGGTTCACCTACAGCAGGTTGGACAGGAACACAGAAGCCAAAAGAGGGGAAAAGCACTCTGTGAGGAAACCAGGAATTAGCTGCTTAGGGTCAGCAGGGTCCAGGACTGGTCTTGTGCAGCACCAGCCTGACAGCCTGCTGTGTGCTGGGTGCATGATGGGGACACAGCACAATGGTGCTCAACCAGCCCTTTGCAAGGGAGAGCTGTGACCTGCTGCCCACAGCCAGATGTTGGGATTTGCAGGGTCCAGCACATCAGGCTGAGGTCAGGCTGAGGCTTGCCAGCTCCCTCTTTCCCTGCTGACTGGGAGCGTCCGACACTACGGCAGCTCATACTGTAGCTGTAGCATTTGCTTAGCACATGGTGTTCACCAAAATAAGGGTGGGTAAATGGTATGAGCTCAGTCATTGTAGACAAGGGAAAGTGGAAAAGAGAGACAAAATGTTTATGCAGGTTTGCCCTGGTGACAGAGCAGGGATAAAGCCAAATTTCCTCAACCCTTGGTTGATGGGGCTGACACTGGATGAGAGGTCGGATCTGATCTCCACACTAAAGTGGTGCTCAGTCACTCACTCCTTCTTCAGTCACTTTTTCGTCTTTCACCACCAGCCCGGAGGGCAGACTGTTCTTTCTGTCACGGGGATGTCACTGCCTGCCTGTCATCCGCCCTGGCCATGGGGCATCCCGCCTGACCTGCTGGATATTGATGCATTTAGCCGAGAGCGTTTGGCAGCTGATGGCCAGATCGTGAGGACACCTTTCCCTTGGAGAGCAGGGCCTTGATGACCATCTAGCAGCATGGAAATGTTCCACCGCCTGCTAGCTATATAAATATAATGCTTGGCACCTTTACATATATGCTTTCAATGCCATGAATGCCTTTGCCAACTCCCGTATTTTCCAGCACGTTGAGATCTGTTCTTGGTATATTTTGCCAAATCTACTGCACATGTTTTCGGTCCCATTAGGGTAAATAGAAAGCTTCCTGCATCTGGCCTCTCCCTGTCTCTGGGCATTCAGACAGCTGCCCTCGTACAGAAAGTGGGGTCAGTTCCCAGTGCAGCTTTTCCCAGGGCTCCTGGCAGCTTTTTCCAGCCTCCTCTCAGGGGGCAAGGAGAAACAGCAGCACGTCTCAGCAGCATGGCTGAAGGGAAATGGGCCCCTTAAAAGTGAGGTTGAAAGTCAGGGCTAGGTTTGGGGAGAAGAAGCTTGGGGGGAAGGGACAGGAGTTAATGCTGACAGGAAGCATCTGGCAGGTTCTTCATTTTTAGGTGACACAGACTTGTCCCTGCCCGGCCCTCCGTCCCCAGCTGCAGGGATGTGCAGACACCTCCAAAGTGGCAGGTGTAAACAGTAAGTGAAACCATCCATTTTAGTTCTGGACCAAAACTGCGGTTCCCCTCTGCGACAAGAGCCAGTCCAACGCCTATGAACCACCTCCACTTTAACCAGGGCCGCAGTAGGAGGCTGTGTGCAGTGCTTGCTCACACCCTCTGCCGAGTATGTTTTAGGCTGAAGAGATATAAGTGAATAAGCAGCAGAAACGGTGACAAGTTGCCTTCCTTTCTAATCACCAAAATTAAGCTCTAACTGCAAATTAATAATAACAACAAAAGGCAGGCTTGAAATAAGGCTTTAGACTTGGACATGTTTCCCATCACTCTCTTCCTAGAATTTCTATCTGGAGCCAGAAAGGGCCCACTTTATCGCTGGAGGAACCTCACCACAAGAGGCTGAGTATCTGGAGACATCAGTTGTTCAGGATGAGCTCTATCCCTCGCTCCTAGCCTTGACCTAGTGCAGATCTAGCTTGAGTTTTAAACGCCATACCTCTATTTCCCACATAAAGAGCCAGGAGAAGTTAAATCCCATATCAGCTGGCAGTAGGACTGCAGAAAAAGGCTTTTCCTTTCAGCACTGAGGGTTGGTTCCTAGGCCAGGCACAGCTTGTACAAAGCCATGGGGGGTCAGATCTGCAGGGGTCTGAGCAGAGTGAGGCCCTGGCTTTGCACACTTTTCCAGTGTGTCCTTGTGGTCAGAGGTGCCTTCAACTCTTCTTCTCCAATGTCCATCCTGCTGAGAGGCAAACTGACCGATGGCCACACTTTCTAGTAAAATTACAATGATATTTTTCCAAAGAAGGGTAAAATATACATTCTCTGGGGCACTGGAAGGTGAGTAGGGTGAGGTAGCCAAGGAGACAAATGGCATAAAATTTAAAAAAGCATTATAGGGGAGGTAAGAGCCTGCTTTATGGGAAGCACTGGGAACTATTTAGAGGAAGCACAATTAGCAGTCTAGAGCTCTGACTTTGTGGGAAGGACATATGGGAAAGAATGAGATGTTCATCATTTCAACCCAAAGTTGCTTGTCACAAGTGCAAGTTCCAGCTTGTGTTTGGGAGTGGATCTACAAAGGCTATGCACTCCCAAATTGTACTGAAAGTAAATAGAAACCAATTAACACTTAGCAGCTTTCCTAGGGTCACATCTGACAAATCTCACTCATTTTATTAAGAAAAATCCTTATGGGGAACAAAAAAACCCCACAATGTTCACACTCTTTACTCCTAAAGCCCAAAGTTATTTACCCTGGTAACTTCAGCACAGTCTGGTAGATGCACGTTACCTTGGTGTCCAGGGACGTAAGCCTCTTGCAAGGTTCACCCATATCTTTTTAACCCTTACATTGTCTAAAGGGATTTTCTGAGAGTTTCTTTACCCACTGTGATTTGTGCATTAGTGCAGAGCTCTTTTTCATTATACTAATCTATTTCCTCAAACATGTTTTATTACGGCGAAGCTGTTATCACAGCTCAGCCTTGCACTTCCTTATTCAGCAGAAACAGGTCTAGCAAACAACACAAACATCTTCACTTAACAAAACACCACGTTTGTGTCGTTCTTACTAATCAACAGAGATTTCCATTTCCCTTTTTGGGTAACAGCATGTCAACATACCTCCAACCTAGCCTGCACTGTGGTAGCACCAACTCTGGAAGCCTTGGCTTCCTCCAACAACTGGGCTGTTGGCGCGTGCCCACTTCCAGCATTATTGATGGTGTATGGTCAGATCCACAGCCACGCGCCTCCCTCGCTGGGTGTAGGGGTGAGGGCTGCAGAGCATCTCCCTCTGCACAGAAAGGCTGTCACAGGCGCACTCGCTGCCAGCAAGGTAGTGTTAAAAAAAAACAACAACAAAAGCCCCTGTTTGGAGGTCTCAGCCATTTCCTGCCAATCCTGAGCAGGACAGGGTTATGGATAATTGTACAGACTGTTCATCCACTTGGTGAATTAACGTGAGAGAGTAGAGATTCAGAGGCAGGAGCCCAGCAACAGCACTAACATTGAGGCTGCCACTCAGGGCAACTCCTGCAAGATGTTCCTGCTCTCATTGAAGGAAAATTTGAGAAATAGAGTCCAAGTGCATACAGAGGGTACGGAAGGACATGTGCCACTCCCAGGACTCTACGTTCAATTTTGCAATTTTGTTTTCCCATGTCACCTGCGAATGTGCCATTAGCTGGACTTGTACCAGTGAAATGACCCCTCTGATTGTAAAGATCTTCATTTAATTGGCGAAAAGAGCCTCTAGGCACTCAAGAAAGCCTTTGCCTGGGTTATAACAAACAGCAGTCACCGTAGTATTTTAAGCTGTCTAAGGCAATGTGTACCTTAAGGTAAAAGATGAGTGTTTTAAACTGGCTTCATAAGCATTTGTGAGGTCTTACATACTATACCCAATGTGCCCAGCATAAACAGTGGATTCATATTTTACAGACATGTGAGCTCATCAGGGCTGACCTAAACCTCCCGGTGCAAGTAACTGCCAGGTTCTCCAAGGGGACAGCCAGGAGAATGACAATGAATTAATTAAAGCCTACCTGCTTTAATCCTATAAAAGGAGTTTTGGGGGAGTTTAATGAGATCTAAGCTCACATGTGTTGCTTTTCCACAGTGCGTTGCTTTTGGCAGTGTGGTACCCCAGGATTTCTCAACCCATCATGACAAGCCCCCACTGCTGCCATGTTGGTAGGACAGGCTGTGGGATTGTCCCCTAGACCAGACTATGGAAAAGAGCCTTTTGCTCAAACTAACCCATCAAGTGGGCTGGATGGCTCCAGCAACCCCTGCAGCTGGACTCATGGCTTGGGGTCAAACCAAGCAAAGAGGTGGGCAGGGCTATGTCTCTGGGGCTAGGGCAGAAAGGAGGGGAACAAGGACATGGCAGGGCAGCAAGCGGGGACTTTCTTCTCGGGGTGTTAAATAACTAGATTTGCTCTGTTGCACCTGAAACTATCTCCTGAAGAAACCAGTGCTTGTGACAAAACCCATCAAATGGTGATGCTTGGGCACACTCCAGGATACTTGCCCTGGGGGAAAAGAAGACAACGACTGGTTTTCCCCCAAAAAACGGAGAGTGGGAGACAGGAAGAACAGTAAAAACCAGCTTGACTTCCAATGGGTCCTTGACTTTAAGAAATAACGTTGGTTGCATCTGTTTTTTTCCCGTAGTACAAGAAAGAAACCAATTTAATTCCACTTGTAGTGAAGCATAAGATTAGATGGGACTAAATATGTGTGTAGGCTGTTTATTAGCAAATGGAAGCGAGCAGTGAAGGAAAACAAACAAGCTTGTTTTAAGGAGACTTTGTCACTGTATCACCGGTCACAGGCTTCCCAAGGGAAAGCAGGCAAGCTTCTAATTGGACTTAGGCAGCAATAAGCAGCTGGTGAAGATCCCTCCGTGAGAGTAGGAGAATTGTGAAATTCAGTTTCATTGAAAAAACGCGCCATTTCGCCTAGTGACTGCAACATCTAAGCCGTTTGCAAGCATTAGTCGTTTTGAGAATTGGTTACCAGGCGGTCAGTGGGACTGCCAGCACAGCTGGGTGGGTGGCTGGGTAGGCAGAGTTCAGAGAGCTGAGCTGATAGAAATACTACCTCTGTAAAGTAAAAAAAGGGTGAGTTCATTTCCAGCCAGTTCAGCTGCTGGCAAGAGACTGCAAAGGAAACACTTATTTTTGCCCCACTTGGGCTGCACCATCACCTGAGCACGCGGCATGAGAGGGCTGCACCGCTGGGTGGAGGTGTGAATGATGGAGGAAGGCAGCCCTGATTTTCCTCAGTTTAGGCTGCTGGGGAGGTTTACCCTTGTGATGTTTTCAGGAATTTAGCAGTTGGTTAAAGTGCTCTGACTGGGAGAATTACTCCCCCCAGCCATCTCTCCCTCCGCTCGTCCACAGACCACCTCTCTGGTGACAGGGCTCTGTGTCTCTCTGTGTGGCTCATGAGCCACCTCTGAGCAGCAGTGCCTTGCTCCAGCAAAGAAGACTCCCTTCATTTGTCTTACAAACTGTATTCATACATCCCAATATGATTTTGAATTTTTCCATCAAAAGGTAACTATGGTCTAAAATCTGCATATGTGATGCTTTATAAACTCTTTTCTTCCAGCAGACCCGCTACCTATCCTGCCATCTCCATCTTCTGCTTAAGAATTTGATTATTCCTTCCTAAGTATACCACTTTGTCCTTGTCTTTATTGAAGTGCCTCCTGTTATTTTCAGACTATTTCTTTAACTTATCAAGACCATTTTGAATTCTAATCTTATCAAATGTGCCTGCAGTCCCTCCCAGATTAATGCCACCTGCAAATTTAATAAGTATGTTCTCATTCCATCATCTAAGCCATTAATGAAAACATTCAATAACATCTGCTACAGGAATGATCACTGCAAAATCTCAGCTGATGAATCATTCTGACTTGACAATTAAATGTGAGCAGTTTTAAGCCACCCTTAGACTCAGTCTATAGAAGCTGCCTTTGGGCCATGCTTCCCTAACTTGTTTATGAGTATGTCATATAAGACCGGTGTCATAAACCTTACTGAAGTGAAGACACATGACGTTGACTGCTCCTGCCTTGTCCACAGACCCTATTACCCTGTCAAGAAGGAAATTGGATTGTGTTGATGCGATTTACTCTTGACATATTCCTATGAACTTCAACTTTTCTCAGCCTTATCATCTAGGTGCTTGCAAAATATTTGTTCGATTATTTGTTTCAGGATTTTTTCAGAAATAGAAGTTCAGCTCATGGCTCCATAATTTTCTGTCTCCCACCAGTCCTTCTCTTTATTCAAATGAAAGGCTTTTTCTCTGTCTGGGGACAGGATTTGCAAAAACTGACCATGGTGGCCATTATCTTCAGAGAGTAGCCTTAGGTCAATGTTTCCTTTGGGCTTTTGAAAAATCTCTTCTCCATCTGCACAAAAGACTATGAAAACCAGGGAAGGGGCTGTTCCTGCACTTTCTTTAATGCTACCCATTTTTGTGGTACACAAAACGGGAGGACTTTTCCCCTCCAGTCAGCACCATGTAAAGCCTACTGCTATAAGAGGAATAGAGATGCTCTGCTGCAAATGTATTGAGCCCACTCATTCACCCACCGCTGTGTTACGAATGTGCGCTGCGTATCGGCAGGCTCACCAGCTGCGCTCAGGTTCAGCAGAAGCCCATTAGGCTGATTTTAGAATAACTTGCTTATCAGTTAGCTTCTTCTAAAGAGAACTCTGATACTGAGAATTAGTAATGGGTGATGCTATTTGCATCTTTCAGGAGGACAATGAGAGAGGAATTAACAGCACCGTGATACCACCAAGTATTATGATGCTAATTTTTCATCTAAAGGGTCAGAGGGCTTCAGGCGGTTGTGAAAGCGAGTCTTGCTGTTCTCCCTCACCCTCCCACTCCCCACTGCATTTTAATTGGCGGTGGAAGCAGAGTACATGTCAGTGCTGGGAATACTGAGAAGCCACAGTCCCTTTGCAGACTCCCTCTGCCTTCCCTGCCTGTTCTGGGCACGAGATTTACCATGTGGCCACCGAACTGTACTCACACCTACTCATTTTGGTGGTGCCAGATATGGTTAGAGGCACTGTATCATGGTGATACCTGTGCTCAGTCTGGGTGCCCAGAAGCAGCCTCAGAAGAGCAGAGCACAGCCTGGCCCCACTCCTCCCTGGGACAGCCACCCACAATGACCACAACCTTCTGGAGTGAACTTTAGTGTGGCGCTAATAACCCTACAATAAGGGTTTAACTTCAGTGGTGGCTACTGATAACCAACAGCCTTCAAACACAGCCTGACACGAGCAAGCTGGCATGGCAGCGAGGCAGAGAGTAACCGTATCCCAACAAATTTACCCATCAGGCATAACATATATCAGACCCCTAAAATAAATGTGTTATGGGAAGAGAGGAGTGGCAGGGAAGGAAGACAGACGTGGGCAGTAGAGAGGCCAGCCTGATGTGTGCACGCGTCCATCCGAAGCCCGTTCATGCTAGATGTGCCTTGAGGAAAACCAGTTTATGTGGGGAGCTTCAAGGTACAGTCAATGGCATATGTGAACAATGGTCCAGATGCCGTGGCTGAAATGAAAGCCTTTATCAGTCAGCACCGTTAAGAGACACAAAGCTGAGCAGCTCTGGGGTTAGATAATGAAAAGCCCCTGGCATATGGGAAGGCCAGCCTCTTTTTTTAACCCTTCCCCAGCCTGAAAGATTGGGGCATGAAAGGGAGTCGCTGCTGAATTGCCAGAGCAGGCGGTGACTGTGGGCAGCTGCCGGGAGGAATAATCCCCCAGGAACTGTATGGAGCAAAGTCTCCTTGTTCCCCGGTACGGGTGGCACGGCAGGCGGTGCAACAGGATGAAGGTGCCAGCGTGGGGCTTACTGCTGAGCATCTCTGCCGTTGTGCCCACCCGCACAACCGTGCTTCTGCCTGCGGGGCTCAGCTCAGGGCTTTTCCATCCAACAGCCATGGAATATGAAGCTGTCAGAGCCACAGAGCACACGGGTGGGACCAGGTGTCTGAAAACACAGGGACAGGCACATCTCTACCTCTTCTCCAGATGGGCTTCTTTGGCCGGGCATAAATGATTTTTAAGTGGATGAGAGCAGGAATCATCTTGTTCAAAAGCACTTCGTATCACTGTTCTCCCCCCTTTCTCCACAGTCCCGGGAGGCAGCAAGGACAGCAGCAGGCACGGGGGTGAAGTGCACAGGGGCCATCTATTTTGCATTATAGGGCTTGGTACCTGCTTTTCACCAGATGGCAAGGGTACCTCTCTCTCACTGCTGGGATACGTGAAACTGGTCCTGTTTGGGAGGGCTGGATACAGGATGGGAAAGAGCTGGGCAGGCAGTGAGGAAAGGAAGACTGGTTTCGGAGAGGCAGGATGGATGCAGGGAAAGGTCTGGCAAGGTGCAAAACTGGGCAAGGCTGGAGGTCAATCCGGTGCTGAGAAGCAGGAACTGGAGGAGAAGCTGTGGGCGACAGAGGCCAGCAGGAGGTGGGGAGGGGGGAAAGGTGGAGGGACAGGCATTGTGCCATTTGGAATTAAACCTTTGGGATACCTTTGAGTTAACCCATCCAGCTTCCAGCGGTGCCCGTGAAAGCAACGCTGAGCCCCATCAGTGTGTGTGCTGGAAGGGGTCACCCACTAACCACACTTGCAATTACTGCTGGTGAGAAATGGATTTTCTGCACTTAACTAAAGCCCTATTAAGTTGATATGAATCAGATCCAATAAATGATTCCAAATTAATTTGGGCAATGGCCTCTGTTTGAAAAGTCCAGTTAATGAGAGAGTGTTGTACCCAGGGGTTGATGGGTGGGTGGAGGAGGGGACTGTGCTGTGCACAATGGTCTCTCAGTGTCATATTCTGCAAAGATGGGATTTTTATTTATTTTTCTCCTTTTTCATTCTGGGATGACACAAAAGAGGAGAAAATAACTCCTTTTCTACCCCCGAACTAGAAATGAATGTTGCAGCTGTGCAAGCAGCACCCGCCCTGATTTGTCTGAGAGAAAGGCCCCAGTTAAATGAGGGGAGGCTCCCAGCAGCCAACAAATTATATTACAGGGGAAGAAAGACTCAAGCCTCCCTTGTCTGATGCCAGTTCGTTTATCGAGCAGTATTAACCCTTCTGTCTGCTGCTTTGTTTGCTGCCTTAAAGACAGCCCCAAACGGGCTCCCTGGATGAGCTCGCCGTGACCTCACCCTGGCGCAGCTTCCCCGCACGGGTCGGAGAGGCACCTATAGCCTCCCAATAACCCCGGCATCTGCTGTGCTGCCTCATTAGGGGATCAAGTGTTAACGCTGTACGGCCAGCTCCCGCCTGCTCTAATTAGCTTTCCAAGGGGAGGACTGGGACCAGCTGAAAGCGAGGGAAGATCCATTACCTGCAGTGGGGAGGGAATGGGTTTCTTTCCATTGCTAACCACACTGGCTTCCTGTAGGATCTGCCTTTAAGATCTTCCTTTTGATTTTCTTTTGCTAAGCAGTAAGCTGAGCTATAGAGATAATTTGTCTCCTGACACTTTCGGCTCTGCCTTTGCCATACAATGGGGTATGAGATTGCGACGCTTAAGGATTCATGGGATGATTCAGTGGACACTGGTATTTCTGCAGGGAAAAGACTAAGTGAGGTGAATGTTTCTGATGGGTAGACAGCAGCTCCAAGCCAAGGATACAGAGAGATGTGGGATCCTGGGCTGGAGAAGAACCTCCCAACTTCCCACATCCCAGAAGAAACAAGAACTGGGCAAGAAGGAAAGAAACAGAGTTAAAAACCACACTAAAAATAGAAACGACATAAGTGCTTACAAATGAAAATAAATGAGGATATTCTGTAGTTTAAAAAAATGAATGTGGGTATTGAGAAGTAAAATGTAGAGAGGCATGTATTATGGAAATAAACAGAATGACTCAGGGTTAAAAATAGGTAAATATTGAGAGCATGCAATGTTTAACTTTGCTAATTATAAGAGCAGGAAGGGATTCAGACCTAAGCGGCAATGAAAAAAGAGCATTTTAGGGAAGAGCAACTCTTTTTTCCCCCCTCAATTAAGTAGCTTTAGCTGCAGAATGAGACAGTCAATGACTGGGAAACACGCAAGAAAGAAGAAAGTGAAGTGACCAAATGAGATGAAGGATCAGACGTATTTGGAGTCAAACTTAATTGTTACTTGAAATAATAAGATGCATTTAATTTTTAGGTCAGATCCTTATGCTTTTGTTTTCCATTTTATTCTCCTTGGAGAGTAGTTACGCAAGTCAGTGTAAGGGTAATGGCTTGCAAGTCTGAAGTAGGCATCCGCAGTCCTCCAGCGGCTGAGGTGCTGTGTCCCTCCTGCTTCCCCCCTAGCCTGCATCTAGCTGGTTGTTGCCCAAGAGGCTCTTCTGGACTGTAAGTTGTTCAGAGCTCTTCCTATTTGCCTGTGCTGACTCTGAGCTGCAACTAGAACAGCAAATCATAAGAATTACTGGTTTGAGACAGCAAACTTGTCCTCTGTGAGAGTTAACATGTCCGCTTGGATTCAGGGAATGCAATTACATAGCTGCGTACAATGAGGCGGGTTGATGCTCATATTGGAAGCAGGGAAAACCACAATAACAGGACTGAATTCAAGGAAATTGCTCTGATTTTTGATTTATGAAAGGGACAACAGCATCAACAGCATTCCTCATCTGTCACTCACATCAGGGATCCTGAGCCTTCTACACTATTCTTTACTGTGTGTGAGGGATTAAAGAGCTTTTCCACTATATTGAAGATTATTCTTCTTTAAATAGAATTGAAAAAGAAATAAAATCCAGCTGCACCTTCTCTTACAAGAATTGAGTGGGACATGTTGAGATAGTCTCTCCTGTGATTTATATGCACCAATCATATCTGAGGGGGAGTATGAATAACACTTGCCAAGAAGAGACTGTGGCACACCTGCCTCTCTCCTCGTTACTGATCCCATGAGCAGAGACGTTTTGTCATTAGCCTCTTTAGCTTCATAGTCTCCGGCTCAGGGACTGGCTTCAGGTAGGCAGGGACAGTGCGAGGCAGGGGCATGGTCCCCCAAGGAGGGACCTCCATGGCCACTCCAGGCAACTCATCCAGCTGGGTCCAGGGGAAACCCCTCTTACAAGGCACAAACCACCTTGTGACAGAATAAGACCTCCATTGCACAGGAACAGCCTCCTTGGTTTGTGTGTGACAGGACAGAATATTTTATCGATAGGAAGCATATAGAGGACCCCCAAAAAGGACCCCCTTATAATGGCCTATCACCAGTTGGCCATTATAACACACCAGAGGAGATTGCTTGCTCCTTCTTTTTACCACCAGTTTAAGCAGTGTGTTAAACAATGAATTAAAGAAAAACTTAATGTCTGTCTGTGGCCTAAACCTTCTAAGTACATGGAAGCAATAGCTCAGATGAAAATCGGAGTTTGTTCCTGGCTGTCATGGTTAAGGATCCAACAGTCCAGCAAGGATTGAGGGATCATGGTGGCACCGGCTCCATTACAAGCCCACGGTACTCAGCACCTTACAGCAATTGCCCAGCATGCTGCCAAACCTGGCCCATGCCTCCCAAATAATGCTAACATCATGAGCAGGTGCATTGTGTGCTCTAGAAGCACCACAAGAAGTACATCTAGAGAACCAGCGCCTCTTGTTTCTACTCGTCCAACACTTCATACCAATGATTTCCCCACAAAACTAGAGTGGGGGGAATTAGTTGTTCAGGCAAGGCTCCTGTTAGTTTCCCCCCATCCTCCTGCACTGAAGTGGGACACATTTTCTTTTAAGACCTCTAGCTTATTCTGGTCTTGGAGGAGCACTGGGGAAGGTCAGATCCTTTGACCCTTTTTAGGCTCCATGTCATGAGAATCATCATGGAGGGACTCAGTAGTTCTCCAGCACGAAAAGATGAGATGGATTCTCTGACAGTACTAATATGGGAGTTTTCTTAAAGTGACAGAAGAATTCCCATTTTAACTCATTTAGTCACAGGCTGTCAAATATTTTCACCTGAGTCCAGGCCATCATGCCAGGCCAGGTGTCAACAGTCCTTGCTTCACCCACTGAGGTGATTACTGGGCAATGCCCTGAGCTGCCTAGTCCTCCTCGTGGTAATAAACCCCCAGTGTATGGAATACTTTGATAGGTACAGCTCTTCAAGGCCAATCTGTGCTTCTAAGCTATCTGTTAAAAAGGTGAAATTCCTGCAAATCTCATGGTGCAGTTCCCTCCCCAAGAAACTTGATGGTATGAAGGCATCATTCTCATTATGTGTCATGCCTTTGCTCTTTCTTAATAACAAGGGAATTTACACGGCAAAATACCTGTGGTCCAGTCCCATGTTTGTAGCATCACAGCTGGCAGCCATAGGGATGGCTGTTTTGTCACAAAACAAAGAAGTGTAACACCAAGGTGGAGAGTAAGTGACAAGAGGAGCTGAAGGCTGTAGAAACATCGCTCCTGTTTTGAGATAAATGCTGCCGTCCATAAAAGCAACACATCATGACCTGTACTGGGGTAGCATGTTTTCCACAAATTGCTGTACTGCTCTGACTTATACTTTGGGGGTCATCCAGGAAACCTTGCTGGATGGTTTGGACCAAAAGGCCCAAAGGAGAAAAAAAAAGTTAGGCAAGACTCTGTGTTACCCCATTAAGATGCCTGGTTCCCCTCTTCCTGGCCTCTAGGTCATCCTAGCTCAGCTCTCACACAGTGTGAGAAAGTGGCTTGTCCCCAGGCCCCTGGAGAATATGGGGTTGGATGGAAAACAAAGTGTAAGCAAGGGTGCCTTTGCACGGGCTGATTAGGATTCAAAAGCTGAGGTCAATGTTTGTCTTGAATTCAGCTCCATCTCCAAGACTGCCAGTGAGTTGTCTTGCACAGTTTCTGCCTCGGCTGTTAGACAGGAAAGTGTTTAGAGGGAGGGAGATGTGTTATTGTTTCCACAGATGTACAATCCAGGCCGCCTGGCTCAGCCACGCTGTGGCTCTTTTGCACCCGATATTAAACATGCAGAGACCATCTCAGGCCAAGCACGCAGCTCCACCATCCAGCCCCAACACTGCTGCTGCAAACCCTGCCGGGTTTGCAGTCCTGGGGATGCAGCCCCACTGTATCTGAGGAGAGGGAACATCGGGACCCTTCTTGTGGCTGCTACCACTCTGTTAACCAGGCAGTGCCAGTCTGAAACCAGTGCTTCTGTCAGGAGAAGGAATAGAGGAAACATGGTGAGATACTTAGATAAGGCAGAGAACACAGACCCAGTAGATTTGGGTTCCCGTATCACCTTAGCCAAAAATTTGCAATGCAATAGATCTGCATTTGTGTAATTTGTAGGCAAGAGGTTCAAAGACTGTCTTTGCTGTTTCCCATCTTGGCAAAAGGCCCTCACCAGCACCATCCCCTGACCTGACCATCTCTTTCCGTGCTGGCAGTTCGCTGCCACCACAGCATGACATGCTTTCAAGGGCTGAGGGAAGGGGTCCTTTACCCATCTTTCTTCCAGAGGTGAGGGACACCCTGTGCATCTGGGCTGTGCAGGATTGCTGCAGTCAGTTCTATAGCTCTTCCTCACCATAATACCACGTTGTTGCTGTGCCTTTATACTTGTGTTTGTTTTCCTGGAGCAATTGCCCTCAGTGCCTGTCTCTGTTGGCTACACAAATCCACTCTGTTGGCTGTTGAATGCTGTTTTGGTCCCCACACAAACTCTCAGAAAGAGGTCTGTGCAGCTGCTACCCATGTGGATTCACCTGCCACCCCTGGAGACTTGGACACACGTGGCAATGAAGGCAGCCACCCAGCCCCTGCCTGGGCATCGCACCTGCCACGTATGTTGGGAAACCCAGCTCCCGGTCCCTTCATCCACCAACACCTGCTTACAACAAAACAGCCAGAGTCAGAGCCAGAGATAAAGATGATTCAGCCTTTTGCAGACATCTGAAGTGTGAAATCAGGGTGATCTTATATGATACATGAAGCAATGAGCAAGAGCATCTACAGAGGGAGAGGTAGTACCTGTCATAAGCATCACTCCTACAGCTGGGAAAAAAACAACGAGCATTTTCAGGGAGTTTTAAATTTTGAACCCAGATGTAAAAGGCACATTCATGTGTATCTGCTTCTATCATTGATGAAGATGTCAGAGGATGACAATTAATGTCAGTGCATTGGGCTTCTTTCTGGGGGGAGGCAAAAACTGGTAAGTTATTATAAGCCACCCTTTCTGGTGTCATTCAACCTGCCAAACCACATTATGTCTGGGTAGCTCCACATAAACACCGCTGAGTCAAACCAGAGATTATATTTGGTCTCTAACAAGTCTGTCTCATTTTCTAATTTTGTGACATGAGCTACACTGGTGCCTAAGTGGGAAGCAAATACGAAGAATATATAAACAAAATAGGGAATATGAGTCAGATCCAGCACTCAAGTCACTGGAAACAAGCCATGTACTCTCAGAATTTTGACTGTGGGGATCAGCAAGTTTTGGTGGGCTCTGTGCTGGGGATATGGCTAATAGAAAAGAAGACCTGAGGTCTTGCATGTTGGTCAAATGAGCAGAAGTCTTGGGCCAGTGTGATCACTAGAAGAAGTCTTTGCCCTGCAGCAGTTTATGCCTAGTGTATGGAAAGAAGGACAAGCAATATGTCACCTTTTCAAAATCTAACACTGGCTGTTTTTTTTTCTCCTCCCACAGAATGCCCTTTGTGGAACATGCAGTCACGAGCCTCACTAATTGGCTTCATCTCGAGGATAAAGATTTCCTTTCTGGAATCAGCAGGCAAACATACTCCTGGATTTGCCTTTCTAATTTGGACAGCGATCCTTCCCTTTTCTCACGTTATTGGGGATGTAAGTTTTCCTACTTAGCCTTGAGGGTTTTAACAGCTTGTAGAGGCTCTTTCTTCTGAAGAAGAAGTAATGTTATAGGGCATTTTAATTAAGTGGAGATAATAACCCAGTAAGAACTTAAGCCGGATCCCACTCTTGTCTTCAGTCCAGCTAATGACCAACCACCTGCCTCAGTCATGCCCGCAGGAAGGAAGTCCCACTGTCTGGAAACTGGTAGACCACGGGTCCTGAGCTCATAGTGGTGAGAGCATCGCTGGCAAATTAATCTAATTTTCTTGGCTTCCTACTGAAAATTGCAATCAAAACTTTTGAATGTTGTCACTAGTTGGCTGGTTCTGCTCCCTGACACTTCCTTGTCCTTTTTTTTTTTTAACAATCTTTGTTTTTTGCAGGGAAAAATCTCTTGGCAGCTGTTACTGTTGCAAGAACTAGTGAGTAAGATTTTTTTTATCTAGAAAACCGATCAGGACAGGTTAATTGGTGCTAATTCTGTAGTCCTGTACACAACACATTTGCCATGCCTTTGCCCTTTTGAATGAATACAGCTAGAGGTGCATAGGTTTTTTTGTTAACAACTGCACATGAATTCAAATTAGTTTAGATAAAGCTGATTTCAGTTTTTTTTCCCTGTTGAGCCATTGGTGTCAGTCCTGACCATCCAGCTGTAATTTGTTCAGGAGCATTATTTCAGGCATCTCATCAATAAATGTGATCATTTGGTATTAATATGGTTGTCCTTAATGATATAAAGCCAAAATCTGCTGCCAGACATAGACCACCATGCTGAATGGGTCAAAAGCATAAGCCCATTGATTGTGCAGGAAAACAGCATATTTAAAGTCATAGATGAGTAACTAGAATATCCAAACCCCAGTGGCTATCAAACATGACCCCTGCAATATGGGAGCATTTTGTCCCCTCTTTGACTTGGTAAAAAGTAAAAAGGCACTTTAACCAGACTGCAGCCCATCCCTAAGCCAAGAGGTGCCTCTGGTCTCCTGGGTTCAGAACAGCAAATCTCATTCAGTGCCAGGAGTGGAGAAAGCAAAACTGAATATTGTTTATCATTTCACTGCCTTTGTGCTTTGTGGCCTGAATCTCACAAAGCCCGTTTCAAGGAGCACGTTGGGACCTCTTGCCCATCACTGCCACCCTTGAGACATTGTTGGACTTTATTGCAAAAGAGTCTAAGCAGACATTGAGCCCATCAGCTGCTTCCCCTGGTTCAGTGTACGGTCCTTTCATACTGTTCTTTTATTAGTTTGTGGCTGTTGCTATCTCTCCAGTGAACAGTCCTTCTTTGGTATGAAACTGATATTGGTGGTGACAGTTATGATTACCATTCTCGCTTCTTTTGGTTATTTGTATTACTCCACTATTTATTCACCTGTCATAGCTTACTGATATAATATTCACCTCTGGTTTGGGTCAAGTCTGCCTGTCTTCGGTCCTTCTTCATGATTGTCACAATCTATCTCAAGCCAGACATGAAATGTGTAATGGAAGCTGAAATACTTGAGATCACTGTTGCTGTGTTTGTCTTATTCCACAGAAGAAATTAGAAGAAGAAACAAATCACCAAAACCCAGAGCTAACAATTCCTCTGGTAGCTAGAATTTCAAAGCTAAGCAACCAAAATAACTAACACAGGTGTCCCTGACAAAAGTGAGATTTACTTTGTCTAGCTTAGCCCTACAATGCAAAGAGTTAAAAACAGGTGTTCTTCTTGACTTCAGGGGAAGATGCTCTAGTTAGAGAGACTAGCAGGTGCTCTGTATACCCTGTAAAGCCCATGCCATTATGTTACAACAGGAGTATGGAGACTGTATCAGAGCTGCTCAAGGATGGAGGTGATGAACAACTGTTGCAGACAAGGATGCTCTGTGATCCTGCTCTTCTGTTCATCTCTCTTCACAAAAATGTGCAAAAAATTGGATAAGAAATGCTAAGAGGGGCGAAGAGAAAACCATCTAGGCAGCAAGGAATGAAGAGAAACATGAGAAGGAGAAGAGGAGGCTAGATTTGCAAAATTGTTGTAGAGTGATTGCACGGGGTGAGGAGAGAGACTTGATGAGAGGTTATAAACACTTCACAACAGCAGCAGTGAAGGAGGGAATTAGTCACACCCACAGAAGACAGTAAAACAAAAAGAAAGAATGGATGCTAAGGAAGGATTGGTTTTGCAGCTCTCTACCACCAGATGTGGACTCCCCAGGAGCAGGACAGCGTGATGGAGTCCTTCTCGCCAGCCTGTCAGACGTGGGAAGTGCAAATGGCCGGCATAGCCCAACGGTGCTCCCAGCAGCTCTCCTCGCTGTAGCGATGCTGGCAGTGTGTGTGGCTCAGTTACTGCCTGGGAGCCATCAGAAGCACAGGACAATCTCTCTGTAATTACATTCTGCATCGCAGGGAAAGCTGCTTCCCTCCCAATAAACCTGTGTGCAGTTGAGGATGAACAGAGATAAAGGAGATTATCTGCCTCCAATTTAGGAAATACAGAGTTAACGGTCTTCTCGTATATACTCAGCAGGTAGGTTTATCCACTTTTTATTTACTACTACACTATTTAAAACAGTGCAGTGGTGCTCCCCAGGACATGCCCTGGCGCTCTGCCCAGAGAAGACCAATACGTCCATCATTTATCTGCAACAGCACATGGGGATTTTGCCTTGGCCTGCCTGGGCATATCAGCCGTCAACAAATCCAGCAGTAGCATGAGCAATTCTTTTCTCTTTCTCTTTGTGAAATGAATATGCTACAACATCCATATTGCAAATAAACTCCAAAATCCAAAGACTGTACCAGCACCATCTTCCGCACCTTATTTGTGAATCAGTTTGGCAATGCTATTAAAACTTTTTTTTTTTTTTTCTGCAGCCAAAGAGGTTTCCTAGAAAAGCGTGGCAGTATCTGTAACCGACCATTTGCTTGTACCTTACTAACACGCTGCACTGGCTGGCACTGTGTGATCAGATCTTAGCGTGGATGGAGCTCACATGCAATAAAACCAGAGCACAGAGTAACCTCTAACACTCTCCCTGATGAACGGAGGGAAGGTTGGGGTGAAGCCCCCACAGCCATACTTGCTCCTCCAGTGGAGAGCTGCCGGCTGAGCCACGAAGCAAAGGGGTGTCTGTAAGTCACGGTAGGGCTGACACTATCCTCTGTCTACCAGCAAAAAACAATGGTAAAGTGCTTCAATAAAGTCCTAGCATCTTCTGCAAGTAAGTAAGTGTCAATACATGAGGTAAGGCACTCTCAATAGCCCCCCCCTTCATGGCTTTATTAACATTTATTGCATACATACAAAAGATGCAATTGAATTCATTTGAGAAAAAAAGGATGATGTTGCTGCAGTGTGTTTATGAGTGGAATTAGTCAGCTACTTACTTGTAGGCAACAAATGTTTTAGCGTTTAAGCATGAATATTTGTGCTTTGGGGTTGATTTTGGTTGGAGGGGAGAAAAAAGTCACTCTCTGTTTTCTGATGAGCACCAAAATCACTAATTGCTTCTGAAAATGGATCACTTCTCTCTACATCTTTGACATTTTAAAAATGTATACTAAATTCTGTATGTCAAACATTTGCTTGCACCTGTATCCACGGAACGGGGTACCTTTGCCCCTGGAAAATGCAGAATCCTTTCCATTCGCCTAATGGGGGAGCGACTCAGCCCCATGGCTCTTCACAGTAGAGCAAAGACAGGCCTGCAAAGCAAGACCGTGGCCCCTACTTTCTCAGTGTGTCCATTAATGGCAATGCAGAGCTGCTTTTGGTAGTGACAAAAAAATTTGTGAATTTCAGAGCAAAGGTTTATGTCATATAATAAGTCCCAAGTGGTCTTAAGCGGTGGTTTTGAGACATTGCTGCTTCAGATACATCCTATTACCACACAAGCACCCAGGTAAGGAAAAGACATTTTTCATGCATTTCCGTGCTCTTTCTTCATCATTTCTAAGAGGTAAGTTGTGAATCTGTGCTCAAGCTGTATTTAATGAGACTGGTCTTTGATTCGTCTTGCTTCATTCAAAGGTCCCTTCCCCACCCGCAAAGCTCTAGGTGCGAGAGGTAATGAACCATTTACTGACCTGCTACTAAAAGGTATATTGATTTCCACTAGACAGTCCTATTCATACTCCTGACTGTATGTGTTTTTTCTCCTTTGAATTAGATTCTGGCCTGAAGCCATATGACAATAAGCAATGGAATATGTTCCAAGAATAGATAGCTTACTGTTTCCCCTTTGTCAAACATTGCCACATGGGGAACAGACAAGTTGAAAGTAGCAGCAAATTATGCAAAATACTTGAACAAGAATTACAAGATGTGCCCAGATAATGATATATTTTTTTGTTTGCGGTCTTATTCAACTACGGAGCATTAAAACAAGCCTTCTGTGGTGCTTTCCATCTTAGGACGGGGGCTGTCTGGGCATGCTAATGAGCCCAGCCCCGCAGTGCTCCACCGCAGGGGCCATGATCATCCTCACCCTGATCTAACCATCTCAGCTCTGGCTGAGGCCACAGAGCATAGCAAAAGAGGCTGAGGACTATTTTGGTTGGACCAAAGACAATGTGCAATATGTTCTTTCATTATTATTATTATTATTATTATTCTCAGTCATGTGTTAGAGATCTGACAGCCAGATCTGATGTTATCTAGTCAGAACCGCTTGCACAAAGCACAGATGTCTTTTCTATCCCGGTATGAATGAATTTTAATCCCTGAGGGATTTTGGAATTGGCTCTACTGACATAAAAAACATAGGAGCGTTCTTGGGACAGGTGCCATTACAATGAAGTAGATAAGTATTCAGAGGAGTAGAGGAAGATTATCCTCTCCTTCAGATAAGGAATGGGACAAGGAGACTTTCATATACATTTATGGCAGATAAGGAAAGCGAGCCTACAGTTCCTAATCTCATGCTGTTGCTTTAACTATAGATTCAGCCTGATCCTTCTCCATAAATGTACAGTATAAAATGGAATTCACGTGAAAATAAACGTGTACGCGTGTGTGTACACCCAGCCACACAGGAGTTTCAGCTCTGTTTGCCTCCAGATCAGCCCCCGCTAAACCACATCTTGTCCTGGTACTTCAAGAGCAACTTGAAAGGCCTGTGATAAATCATGAAGAGCCACACAAGCGCTCGGGGTTCATTTCTCTAACACTGAAGCATTCATCTCCCAGTGAATCAGCTGGCAATTACCGTTCCTCTGCTGCTCTGCAAAGCACCAGGTGTGAACACACTCATGTTGAGTGCACTAACATGCAAAAAAAAGAGACCCTCTCCCACCAGCTTGAATGACCGCCTGTACTGGGAAGGCATAGAGCTTGCAGGGTTTCCCAGGATGGGAAAGGTGGGGTTTGGGCTGCCCCTTATCTCCAGGAGCTGTTTCACCCTGAGGCAGCAGTTGTACCCCTTTCCATCTTGTGCGGCACTTTTTGATGGCTATTCTGAGCAGAGACCACACTCCTGATCCCTCCAAAGACAGAGTTCTGGTCCTCATTAGTAACAGCGATTTTGTTGCTCGTTCTCTTTCCTGTTAATGACTCGTGAGGCTGCTGGTCTTTCCCTCACTGTGCATTGCGCCTGTCAGGACCAGGCTCTGAACTACGAGCTCTCTCCAAAGGAGGCTTTCCTCTCACCCTGAATCCTGCTCGTCCTTGAGCTGATGTTGCTTTCTGCTTGCATGTTGGTCAGGAAACAGGGTAGTTATTTCCTGTGCAGAAGGACCTAGTGGCAGCTCAGTAGTTCTGTGCACCTCCTTTTTTTTATTATCTCTGAATTTCTGAGCTGCATCTTCCAAGGTTGGGATTTCAATACAAATACGGCTAAAAGAATCTGCTGTCACAGACAAACTGTACCAGTTCATCTAATACAAGGCATCATCCTCCCTTACAGTCCTTGCCTTGTTCTATTGATGACCCCCCCTTTTTGTGGGTGATGGGGGAAAATGAGTGTACAAACGGTGCCAGAACAGAGCAACCATTTTGCATTTCACATATATGACACAGCTTTATTTTTCTCTCACTTTTCAGCTGTTATCACAGCATTTATGGAGGAAAGGAAATGTGTGGATGATTTGTGGAGGAACAGAATGTGCCTTGAATAGATATGTAGGTTTCCAATGACTTGGGAGCCGTCAAGACAAGTATTAAATGCTGCATATGAAGTTGTGTAGGGCAGTCAGGTTTAACTATAACCATTTGGGTAGGTGCTAGGAGGACTTTGTACACTGCCAAGGCTCTTTGAGCTTTGGTTTTTAAGAAAATATATATATGGGGCCTTATGACTCTGGTTTATTCGGAATGAGCAGCCTGGCACCATAGGCAGAATGGTGTAGGGAGGCAAAAATGTCAAATCTGAGCATTTAAAGCACAGAGTTTCCAATGCCATTCAGTTAATTTGCGTGTCTCGGCTCTGGGGACGTATCCCTACATGTCAGACAGCATTTCTGACCCACATGCACCAACTCATGGACTTTCTGCAGGGATATTCCAGAAGATGGCAAAGAAGTGGATGCATGAACTTGAGAAGTGTGACATCACATCTTGGCCACTACACAGCCTCTTGCTTTCCAAAATGTTTGATGGATTATGAGAAAGGCGCAGTTCAACTTGGTGGGGAAAATGCGCAAATGGTTTGTAATGAATGAGGACTTACTCGAGTTGTTTAGTCTCTTCTCCCTTGACTGTATATTTTCACATATTCTTTCATTTTGTTTGTTTTCAGTCATCAAATAATATTCACAGCTTTCTTTTTTAAATTCCTTTTGGGCCACTAACAACTCCCTGCAAGTTGAGTTCTCTTACTGAGACTGTTCAAAAAAGCCCCCTTCTGACATAAACACTGTGTGGATAAATCCAAAGTTTCTTGTTCACAAACAGTTGGGCACACAGCTCTGACAGTCCCGTTCACAGCCCTCCATGCCAGAGTACCTATCCTGTGTGAGTGTTCAGAGAAAACAAACCCCTGCCTGACAAAACCAAGCTAAGGCAAGTTGATTTAAATAACTACTCAAGAGGCTGTTTTGGCAGTAACAGTCCATCTTTAATCAAAGGTGAAAGGCTAATTGAGGACAATTAGCTTCAAAAAGCATTGCTTCACACTGGTCTTGCTACTGCCTTGCTCCCCCTGCACCCCTGCATGCACCATTCACTTTCTGTCATCAGTTTTGTCCCTAAGAGCAGCTACACGAGTCAGAATAAAAGTCCACTTAATGCTGTAACTCTTCCAGCAACTTACAGCGGGAGTTCAGAGAAAGTGCATAACAAACAGGAGAAGCACAAGCTCACAAGAGTGAGCTTTCTGAGCTATCAGCTTTTAGCTACTTATAATTTAAACTGCAGGGTCTTCCAGTGCTAGAGCTTGAACCCAAATCATTGCATTTGGTTGACATTGGTATTCCCACAGTTAATATGGCTTGCATCTTTCAAACCATTTCTGATCGGGATGGTGTCAATGAATTTTGAAGTTTAATTATTCTACAGCATTGATGTGTTTTTCTCATCATTGTGACTACAGAATCAAAATACTATTTAGGTCTGAAGGGACGCATGGAGATTGTCTAGCCCAGTTCCCACCTGAAAGTGGGGCCAGCTTGGGCTGGGGTGCTTGGGGCTGGCTGGGTCCAGACAAGCTTTGAATAGTTCCCAGGGTGGGGATTGCTTCCAGAAGTTCCCACGCGTGGGTGAGGTATGGCTTTCCTCTGCAAAACCCATGGTAGTTCCTCCCTCCTGTACCATTTATATCTAACGGCATGGGCAACAGAAATGCTCGTTTGTGGTTTGTCAGATCACCCCTTGAGTGCTGGTTTTGAAAACGGTGCCGTGGTTCCCATGCTCAGGTCTTCTGGCATCAAGACCAGTTTAAGCAGCAGGTAATATCCCAAAATGGTTAGTTCAACAGTACCATATTTACACTTCTCTTGACGTGTGGGTGAAGGCTGGTCTTGGTGATTTGTTACTGCTCATTGCATTAAGTTGTTCCAAAAGTTCCCCTACATTTGCATCTGAGAGGGTTTGACTTAGCCACTGTATAAAATAACTCTGCAGTAGAAATCTCCCTGAGCTCCTCTGCAATAAACACTGATTCAAATAATTCCCTTTGTTTCCTTCAATTGTTTCTCCCTTGAAGTGCTCCTTTGACACCTTCGTCATCTGTTGGACCCGGCAGCTCTCTAGCAGACTGGCAAGCTCTGGCAGACAAAGTCTGTGAGTACTTTGGAGACAGAACTGTTTTGTCACCATGGATCTGATCGGTATCTAGCATAAGGCATCTCAGCTCCGATTTAGGCTCCTGATGATTACTGCTGTTAGCCAGGCGCTATTATTTGCATCTAGATTTTGAAGTTGTTTCTTTAAAGAAACCCCATAAAGTGTCCCAGGTCTTATCTCCTGCAGATGTCGTATTCATGCACAGGGGAACAGCCTGCTTTTTTGGGGCTACCTCCCTCTGAAAAATGTTTCTCAGTGGTAACTGCCCCAGGGGAATGGCTGTGGATTGTCCCACACAGGTATCATTTTCTTTTGTGTGAAAACAATTGGAAGCAATAGATCTTCAAACACAAAGAGCTTTTTGCCTACCTCTCTGAATAAGCACATGCATTAGAGGAATGCGACGACAATAAACTCGTTATTATCTGCCTACGCAGTCCCAGCTCTGCCCTCCGTGCAGCCTTGCTCAAATCCAAGTCCCTTTGGCAGAAATGACAACCCAGCCGCGGATACGGTGCCAGATCCAGCAACGGCACAGGGTGTTTGAGGTAAAACGACAGCATCCACATGCTATGCCCAGGGAGCGCGTGGTGCTGGCTGTGGTGGGAAGAGCTCCTCTTGCTGCAAATGCTGCAGAAAGGCTTTCGGGGTCACTGGCCCAGCTGTACCTGTCAAAAAATTGCTATGGAATGCACTGGAAGTGACACCATCGTATTCACAACTTCAGAGGCAACCTAATAAATTAGTGGTGGGTGTTACTACACAGACTTGCAATGAGGGATCTTCTGGAAATACATCAGTGACCAAACGGGACAGAGTAACAGAGCAGTCCGTCAAGAACACAAATTGTTGCCCTCCTTCACCTAATAAACAACAAACACACAACAGTTCAGATTCATGGAGGAATCGATTTTAAACTTATTTCAAGAAAGGAAGTTGTATTTGACAGTTTAAGAGCTAATCCGACCTTGTGCATGACCACCTAGCATTGAAGGTCAAAAAAAAGACAGGAAATATGTGATAACACAGGCAAGGGAATTCTGAAATCTCATAGATTTTGCAAGAGCACAGAGGGATCAAAGCAGTAATTCTTCAGTAATCTGACAGGAAAATAAACAGCCTTTTTTCACATCTTGACAAGAAAGTAAATAGATAATTTATGAAATAAAGTGTTTGGAAAAGCAGATCTAGACCTCTGTCACACCATAATCAAGGTGTTTATCACAGTATTAAAGCACACCTACGCAGTAAACTCATTATCATTAGGTTACACTGGGTAAAGCAATGTGTACATCTACAGCATAATGAATGAGCAGAGGCACTGCCAGGTTTCTGAGCAGCGAATTCCATGTGTTGCCACCAGAAGACCTCCATCAACATCAGATGTATTATAGGGATGCACATGAGCACCAGAGAACTGGGAAAGAATCAGAGAATGGGGATAATTGCTGCCTTTTTTGTGAGGCAGATTGCATTTCAGAAAGAGTACAGAGAAAAAGGAGACCTATTTAGATAAGACTAATAATACTTTTCTGAATTTTGAGCTGGCGTGCAAGTATACACCACGTCCCATAGATCATAACCATTCTTGTTATTAATAATGCATTCCAAATTTTTTTGTAAGGACTTTACTGAGCTTGTGTATACATAAAAGACTAACTAGATACCAGGAATAGATTGTCCTAGGGATGACATGTCCAACTGTGCAAAAATAATTAGTCTAGGGCATGAAACCTGGTTTCTGTCAGCTTGATAGATGTTACATGACCAGGGTATTGGAGCTGCTCCATGCTATTCATCAGTGCTGGGCAACGTAGCACATTTTTACATTTCAGCTTTTGGATTATTTCCTCATATGCAGTGACACTGGGGAGTACAGAAAGACCTATTTGGGTTATCCTGCAACTGATCTGAACATCAGAAGAAATGAAATGTGCTGTACTAGAATGGCATCGCGAAAGTGCACCTGTTAATTGGATAACTACCTTCAAAAGATAGTCAGCCCTGCATGGCTTTATTTTTCATAAAGACTCTCTAATTTAAGTACAGGTCTTGGACGATTGTCCCTAAGAGAAACATATCTCACATTTTCATGCATGAAATGTACTTTGGCAGGGCAGACCAAATCAGCAGAAATATTAATTTCCCTGCCTCCAAAGGCAGAGTGGCGGAGCAAGATGGAAAGCTGAGATCATCGCTATGGGTAAGAACATGCAAGGCAACCTGTCACAGCTGATGGCCATCTCTAGCCCGCTCCCTCCATCTCATGCAGTGCCAATACTTCCTTCCCCCACTTCCACATCACCGCACTTTGGATCGCAGTGCAGAAGAGATGGGTTGGTAACACAGAGGCAGGTGTGGATGCTTTGAAAGCTGTAGCTGCAAAACTGTGCCGAGATGGCTCAGGGCCCAGAGCTGTTTTCTCCCGAGCTGAAGTGCAGAGAAATCTGACAGCCCTCCCAGTGACTGAGAACTTCAGTATGAGAAAGGACTTGGAAAAGCTGCCCTAAAAAAGCTTGTTTCATCTTTCCCAGAGCTGACAGGAACCTCACATAAATGGGGTGAGTCAAACTTTACAGCAAGGTATAGCATAAGCACCCCTGAGGACAGTAGTAGGTGCATGACAAGCGTCCTCCTTGCTGAGGAGTTAGCCTCAGTGGATCACCAGCGCTGCCAGTTGCACCAAGGCTGTGGTGCACTCACAGCTGGTGGAGTGCACAGGGGGCTCTACAAAGCCATCGATGGTCCCGGAAGGCTTTGGATGAAGCTGGGGGAAAAAAGAGGCACTGAACTTGCAACAAAACTCAGGGTAACTCAGGAGGCCACAGCTGTATTGGCTCCACCTTATGCTTGTGATTGCAGGGTCACTTCCAGCTACCACGTTAAAGAATTCATTTTTTTCCTTCTACATGTTTCAAAGAAATGACAAAAATTGGATAATAGTATGAGGTATCAGGTGCAGAGGTCTGCAAACGAGCGTGGTGCCAGGTAGAGCCGAGGTCGGGCAGAGGGGGGCCGTCTGATGTTAACTCTGTGTAACTCTGTTGTTAGATTACCAGTATTAAGCAGAGACAGCTCTTGTAGAGACCTATCTGAGAAAGTTCAACCCCCAAAAATTTCCACTGTCCCACTGGGACCTGTTGCAAAACTGAGGAAAGGCAAGGTATGGTGATCTTAAAAATTGTCGCTGTCTAGCCCCCAAAAGACAAGAAAAAAGACCCGCAAGGCCAACCTGGTTCCCCAGATTCTGTGCAAGTGAAACCATTCATCACCATGGCTGGACTTTGTATTCGAAGTGACCATTAAAATTAACAAGGAGAAGGGATTGCTGGTTGTCATCACTGGCAAAGATGGACAACCGCTAAAGCTATTACTTGTATCAAATACCATCAGCAGTTAATAATGGTGTTTTTTTGTGTCTGAGATGATGAGTAACAGACTGCAATATTTAACTAGACTTCAGCTAATTGAACAGCACCCATTGTGCATAGCCTGGATGAAGCTTAAAAGCTTTCAGACACAAAAATGAAATTATATTGGCATCTATATTTGGATTAATTACCCTATCATTAGTTAATATTAGCCACGGTGCTTCTAATACATAAAATCCTATATTAGTACCAAGAAATAGCATCATCTCGTGAGTGAGCCCGTACTGCAATGTATGCATGTTTTCACTGAGGAGCAATGTAGATGCTGGACGAGATTTATTGCTGGCAACAAGATATATTAATGAGGGTTTTGTTCACTTACAGCAAGGAGTATTCTGGCTCACAGAAATATATACATGAAACAGAAACAATATGGGCAATTAACCATGAGCAGACAGTCAAGGGAGAAAAGGGGTTTTTATTCAATTAGAAGAAATCTGGTTGCTTTTCTAAAAACTATCTTTTACTTAAGCAGGAATTATTACCCTCACAACTGTCATAAATGAATGAAAGTCTGTGATCTGTTATGGTTCAAGAAGTCAAACTAGGCAATAGCATGAATTTAGAGATCCTAAAATCAGCTTGATTTTAATGGCGCTGGTTCAGAGGTCGCATCTGTGATTATGCAGTCTCTCTTGGTTTTGCACATTCCACTTGTCTCTCACCTGCCCCATGAGATGGGTCTCTGTTGGGAACTGCTGAAATCCAGCTGGTTTGTTCACATTCAGGGCAGGGTGCGAGCAGCGGGGTGACCCCAGAGAAGGAGGCAGGACTGTCTTTCCCTCTGTCAAAAGTTCAGCCCCCCATGATGGCAGTGGTACCGGTGGCACCACCGGTTCAATGCTGTGTGCAGGGGATGATGCTCGACAGGCATGTTACCACGACCCTATTAGTGTATAGTTTATGTCCTGGAATACGACAGCTTATGTCCCTCCCAAATTCTTGTCATTTTCCAGCTGTGATTTTAGCCTTTGCCATAGTACTTGAGAGTATTCTCCTCCGTACAGCACGCACTCCCTCCTTGGGTCCTAAGCTCCCCACTTAAATACCAGCGAGTCTCGCAAGCTGAATGTGTGATGTGTGAAAATGTTATTTTTTTTCCTAGGTTTTGCATTCACTAAGTGTCAGCTTTACTGAATGTCTTCTTATTTTTCTACTAGGAGAAAGCATCGAGGATCTACTGTTTCTAACCTGTTCATATTTTATGCAGTTGCAGAATGTCCTTCTTACTCGTTTTCTTTGTAAACTAGACAGTTTCTGTCTTTTCAATCTGTCTTCCTATGAAAGTGTTCCCATGCCTCTAACCATTTTTTCCACATTTTTTTCTACATCATGGCAGAAAACAGCTTTATCCCAGTTAAGGCTGAAAGTGCTTTTCTGTTTTGTAGCTGAATTTTTCAAGGGCTCAGAAATACACACATTTACTTGTGCATCCCACAAATCTGTTGTGAATCATGGAGATATAGGACAGTGCTGCAGGTCCAAATGTAGAGTCATTAGAGACGGGGGTCGTAAGATCTAGCCCCTCTCTGAAATTTTTTCCTTTTTCCTCATTAAAAGGTCTTATCTCTTGTGCTCCAAAAGTGTCAGGAATTCAATGTACACTCTAGGTAATCTTTCCCTGGGAGCGTGGCCCTGGAAGGATGCACCCTGTGTTTCTGAGGCTGACAGGACCTGGGTGCTGCTGCATGGGAGGGAAATGTCTCTGCTGAGACGCTGGGCCATGTACAGGAGGAAGGACCACGTTTTCCCCATGCTAACTTCTCACTCCTCTTGTGCTTCACAGAGAAGACCAGGAGTTGAGGTGGCACAGGCTGGTCCCTCTTCGAGACTCCAATGCCATGCCACAGCCCCCTGCCCAGGGCACCCCGCGGCCTCAAACTGCCCGCAGGGATGCCTGCAGCAGCGGTCCCTCTTCTCCTCCGGGCATGTCAGGCTGTGGTGGGGAAGAGAAGGAGGTCTGCTCCCACCCTCAGCTTTCCCAGCACTAGGGATTTTAGACGGCTGTGCCGAGTGGCAACCTTGCAACTCAATGAAGCAGCCAGTGAGAATGATTTGGGAGTCGTTGGACTGTATGAGCTTGATTTTAAAAAATGCACAGATCAGCTCTGCTTGGGGGGGGGATCTGCTTGCCGGTGTACATCTCAGCATCCCTGGCTCAGCAGGGGGCCGTGATGTGATGCTTATTTGGGCCATGAAGTCATTCACACCAGTACAGACCAGATATCAGGTGCTAGCAAAGCCAGCAGTAGCAGGTTGGCTTGGGAGGCTGCATCCACCTCCCATCGCCATCACAGACAGCAGGGGAAGGTGCACTGGCACAGCCACCAAGATGCCAGTCTGTCTGGGTAGTCTTCTTGCAGTTTTTTACCCCTCTGCTGCTAACCAAACCATTACAAAACCCATTTTTCGCTAGTTTTGTTGGAAGTGCAGAACTGGAAATCAGAGCTGCCTTCACCAGCTGCTGGTGTGAAAATGCGGAGTTTACGAGATGTCAGAGTAGGAGTGAGGGGATGCTGGGAATATCTGTGTTTTTTACTAAACTCCATAAAAATGAAGTCTGTCTGGTAAGTCAGAAAGGAAGACGTCTAAGTCCCTGCCTCTTTTTTCTTTGTTGGAACAGAAAATTTCTCCTCACTCCCGTTTGAGATTATTTAAGTATTTTCTGCAATGTGAGGTTTCTGCTGAAGTTTTAACAAAGGACATCCCTTAATAGCTAGCCTTTCTTGCTTATAATGCATGCCACTTGAAGGGGAACTATTCATTGATTTATTTATTTTTCTCTGAACAGCAGGAGGAAGAACAGTGAATTCTCCCTCTCTCTCCCTCTCCCTGCTTTCAGCCATGGTAATGACAAACCCTGAGGTATTAGGAGACTCATTAAGACCAACTCTGCTAATATTTGTGTTTGTTTTCCCACTTAGAGTGAAAGGCTTTTATTTAGAAAGAATTTCATATAATGGAACTGAATAAAGAGAACTTCTCACATCTGCCCTTTGCAGGAATGGTTTCTTCATGCTGGGGTGCTTCAGTGTGTACTTTCTTGGAAAATCTTTTTTTTTTTTTCCCCACGGCAAAAGTTTAGCTTAGATATTCTGGTGGGGTAAGAGAGTGTCTGCGGGACAATCGCAGGCAGTAGCAGCTCTAGTGCTTTTTAGGCCATGGGGAATTTAACAGAAAAAGTTGTAAGATGTGGATCTGTGTAGATGTGCGCACTCGCGTGTAATGCAGTGGAGGTCTAAGAGAATAACAGTGTATGAAATGTGGCCATTCTAGGTTACTAATTAACATGGTAATAGTAACAAGGTGGGGATACTTTCTCCTGCGTGTCCCTTTTCACACTCAGCCCAGGTTGCTACATAGAATCATAGAATGGTTTAGGTTGGAAGGGACCTTGA
>RSEF01000005.1:23519839-23559224 GCA_003993805.1 Himantopus leucocephalus
AGCAGATTCTTCAAGAGGCCAAAGTCAGCTCTCCTAAAGTCCATTGCAGAGATATGCCAGTCATAAGGTTGGAGATTGCCAGCAAAAACCCCATTGAGGGCTACTGTGTAAGAGCACGAATGCACAAGAACTCAGTAACATAAACTTGTTATCTGTTACTACAAGTTTGAAGGAGTTTTTGTAGTTACCTTAGTTGCACAAGACAAGTAGACCTCCCCTAAGTTATTCCACTTCTGTCACTGTTAAGAAAGAATGACAAAGAAAAATTTTAACAAAGTTTATAAATTTCTGCTGGGTTTCTCCCACCACCCCGAGGCAGGAGCTCTCTGATCATAGGTGTTTTTCCAATGAAGTGGGGACTTTTGCTGTTGTTTGTTGAGGCTGGGTGTTTTTTTGACAGTCTTGTCTAACCTGTTGTGTTTCTGGGGACAAGAACACAGTCTCTGCCACAGTTGTCACTGTCACAGGAGCTGTTCTTCAGGAAGCCTGAAGTAGGGTGACATTTTGGGGTGTGTGGATTTGCACTACAACTCCAGAGATCTGCCTTCTGTGCCTAGTTGCAGTACTGCCTGGCTATGTGATGTTCACCAAATTATTTAATCTCCTGTCCTCCATTTTATGCAGTTAGACTGCAAGTCATTTAGGTCAAGACTTGCCATATCTTGCCCTTGCACAGAATATCTTGAATGCCTGCAGGAAAAATTATAATCAAGAAGAAAACAACCCAAAAAAGAGAGAGAATTCCTCCTGAGCCACACAGGAGTTGGGTGGTGAAACTGTAAGAAGAGGTCCTGGATATAGTCAATTCTCTTATAGGGAGTAGCTGGCTTCACTTCAGTGTTGATCCTTTTTATCTCTGGGGCTTAGAAACTATTTTTCCCCTCCTGTGAGAGCTACTTGTAACCTGTCGCCCTTCACATGAAAAGCTGATGTGGCTCCAGGCTTGGACAGAAAGGCTGTGGACCTGTGGCCGTTTCCAGCTGTGCCCACGCATGACAGGCTATTCTCTCCCCTTTGCTCCAGATGACCACCTTTCCCATTCTTCTCCTCCAGCATCTGCTGCCTATTTTGATCAAACCAAGCCTGCCTCTTCCTTTTCCTTTAATTGTGTTGAAGAAATGAAAAGCATTTGGCTGGGAAATGTTTCCTCAGAAAGGCAAAAATATGTTCCATAAGCAATACTGAGCTTTCAGCTTCCTGCACAAAGCAGGACAAGATCCTTTCCTCTTTTCCCGTCTGTCCCTTTAGACATGATCTGAGGGTGATGTACTGCAAACGATTAATCAAAAAGGGAACCCTTTGACTATTATCTCCCCTAGGGACCTATTTGCAGAAAGAATTTGAGAAAAGATCGTTTCATACAGCACATATGTCTAGTGCCATGGGTCATGGCTAGATTTGGCAAATTCTCCTCTCCTCCACACTTCACACCTTCAAATAAATTTTATTTTAAGATTTTCCACAAACAACAGACTAATGCCTGGGAAGGTAATTCAAGTTGTCTCTTTTGGTCATTTTCAGGTTTCTTCATTGTCACTGGAACTGTGACCACACGAAGATCAAGAAAGGATGTCTTGACGTCTTGTGTTAGTGCCTCCTGAGGGTATTTTTTCTTAACTTGTTTGGTTTTGAGATTATTTTGCTGGTGAAGTTGGATCATGATATTGCTATTGTAGGCCTGGATGACTAATTAGCCCAGAATTAGAAGATGGAGTTTTTGCCATCAAAGTCAGTGGCTTCACTCCATTCCAGGCTCTACTTTGTCTTTCTTTGCCCCACGGGACCTCACAGGATGGTTTTCATTGGTGGGGACCTTAGGAGGTCGCCTGAGCTGAACTCCCTGTGAAGGCACAGCTGTCTTCACAGTAATATCAGGCCACTCAGGGCTGTGTCCAGCTGAGCTTTGAGTATCTCCAAGGGTGGAGATACTGCAGCCTCCCTGGGCACCTCTTCCAGTGCATTACCACTTTTACAGGGAAGAATATTTTTCCTTACAGGCAGCCAAAACATCCCTTTTTGCAACTTGTCTACGTTGCCTCTTATACTCTCCCTACTCTGAGAGGAGCCTGGCTCTATCTTGCCCCATGAGGTAGCTGAAGTCAGCAGTGAGAAACCCCATAAGTCTCATCCCGGCTCCCTCTGCCTTTCCTTGTGCATCGAGTGTGGCAGCCTGCCAGTGCCCCTCTGACGGATCTGCTTCAGCTCAACCACATGTTGCCTTCTGTGATTTGGGAAGAGCTGTTCACACATCACCTGATCTGGAAGCTCAGTTGGCAAAACATGGCAGGAGAAGGATGCATGATGTGAATCTGCCCCTCTGGCTCTGTTTTCCTAATTTGCAATTGTAAGAGACTTCCTGTGACCCATGAATTTCTATGCCACTATTTGAGAATTGTTGTCTGGAGCATCTGAGATATGTTCAAAGACCTGTGTTTATCCTCTGCTATTTACCTGAAAGCCAGATATTACCTTCCCCTGGAAGTGTGGTGTCAGGACAATAACAAATCTGCCCTGTTCCAGGCTTGACACTAGGCTACATTATTTTTGACAGTGCTAGAAGGTGGAGAACAGCAGGATATGAGTAAAATCTGCAGAGAAAATGGGTGAGAAGAAACTTGCAATACTTTTCCCTGATCTTTGAGCTCCTGGACATCTTTGACTGAAGAGCTATTCCTCAGTGCTTGGATTACTGTCCAGAAAATGCCTCCATCCTGTGCTGTCAGTGTAGCCATCCAGGTAACGGCAGCAATACCTGACAGACGGTGGGATCTGCTGGGAAACCAGTTTTCCACATGCAAAAGGGAATAAAGAGAAGAGTGTGACAAGGCTGACTGAGATGGAAACTAGCTGAAGAAGATAAATGAGGAGGAAAGGCTAACCTGCCTATGAACCCAGAGCTACAGCAGAAGCACCGGAGCAGGAAGGCTTAGGAAGAGAAAAAGCATGCACCTGCACAGCCAGAATGAGCAAGGAGCCTCTGTCTTCCCCACCACCATCGGGTGGCTTGAGAAAGTCCAGACGGTGGGTGTTGGGGGCTTCAGGTGCTCGAGCTGTTGCCTCCTGGGTCAGTGCAATGGCAGCCAGGGGCAGGCGCAAGGGGAGGAAGGGAGCGAGCGCTCTGCCTGTCCCGGCTGGCAGCAATGCTCCCAGGGGACAGGCAGAGACCCTGCCACCAAGGGCACGGACAAGGAGAGGTAAATTCTCCGAGGGCTTTTCTAGCCCACGGGTGACCCAGTGTACTTGATAGACTTGCTAGGTAAGGTGTGCTCTCCTCAAAACCATGGTGGGGGAAAAGGAGAAAAGCAGCAAAGTTTCTCTGTGGTTTATGAAACAGTCAAGGTGGAAATCAAGCACGTAGTTCTGTCTGTGCTGTCCCACATCTCTAAGCCCTCAGCGGCAGTGCTTATCAAAAGGATGTTACTTGCTTTTCCCTATCAGCTGTAACCTTTGGGCTATATTTTGCCTTGAATTCAGTGATATAATGTCTGAATCCTCTCGCTAGCACAGCCCGCTTCCCCTGATGCATCTGAGGATTTCCTGCTGGCTGGGGTTGCATTTCCCTGTTTTGTTTGTTCTATATATACATGCGCTTTTACGGCATAGGGTTATTTCAGGCAGAACAAGACATCTCCTCTGTAGCACGGCACTTGTAGTTGTCATTTGAGAAGGCTGTTGTGAGTCTTCATTAGGGCTCATAAAGTACTCTAAAGCTAGACGGCACTAAACACGGCTTATCAGTTAATGTTACTGCTGGATCTTCCCCTCCCTTTTCCAGGTTGGCCCCTGCCTTCTGCTGACACAGGCTTTGTATAAACTGCATTTCCATCTGTTTGGCTTTGTAGACATGTATCAGATTCCCTTTCCCATGCTGAGTTACAGCAGCTCTCCACTTAGCCCGTACCCATATCCTACCTCAACAAGCTGGCCAAATAAAAACGGTCTTTGATTGATTGTCCCTCCCACAAATGTTTTAAAATTTTGCATCGAAACAAACCCTTGCAATTCCCAAACATTTTCAGCAAATCCAAAAAGTCCCTCCACAAATATTACTTCTCATACATAGAAATGTTATGACAACATCAAACAAGAATATATCTGCTATTTCCCAGATCAGGAAATTGAGTGATGGCCAATTTGGCTTCTCTCTTTCCTCTACAATTTGCAGGCAAAGGAGACAGAGGGAAGCGAGGGCCTGGAGATGCTGTTTGCTCATTGTGAGATGTGTTTGTTCACTGTTAGTTGATAGCTAATTAAGTTAGGTCTGTTTCTCTGCTTTTTCCCTGGGAACTGCCCTGGGAGGTGCTGAGAAAGCTCATATGTTCCAGCGACCCAGACAGCCCTGCTAGCAAGAAATTTATCTCCCAGCAAGACTATTCAAATCAAACAAAAATTGCTTTGCAAACTGGACAAACTCCAGATTTGCACTGAGCGATGGATCAACAAACCATTAAATCCAGAGCACTGTGCTTTGGGAGAGCAGCACTAGCACCCCTGGTACTAAAGAGGGGAAAGAAGCAGAGCTCCGTCGGTGCCGTGAGTCAGTTCTGGCAGCGGAGGATGCACTCAGCTGTCTCCCTGTGAGTTTGGAGCCGGCCCGGTAGCACAGCAACCTTTCCCAGCACATCCCACTGGCTTCCAAACAGGCACAGGGCACACTGGTGAGGATTATCTCAATGGCACCTATTGCAACACGGCCGTGCTTTTTTCGGAGTCGCCTTCCCCTACTGCTGTGACATGAGGGCTGTGAGGGTGACATAGCTGTCTGCCTCTTTCCTTTTCTCCCACAGATATGCTTTATTTAAAGCATCTCCCACAAATGTGTTTATTTAAATAAATCTTGTATTAGCAGTCACTTATAATGCACTCTTCTCTTACTGGAACTTGAAGAAATGTTAACCATTGCTTCTACCGCTGGGTTGTGGAGGTGTGATAATTTTAATACCAGCTTTTAAAAACTATGTCCCCCTTGAAAAGCACCACATACCTCTCCCCACCTGCCCTGGGCTCTCGCACAGAAACCAGAGCCAGGCCAGCTGCCAGAAAGTGTGAGAAATCTCAGCGCTCAGCGAAGCTGTGAGCACAAACCCCACACAAACAGGAACCAAACGCTGCCCGTAACCGCTGTGATGCCAGACGAGGAGAGTGACAGATAAACTGTTGCGTGCTTCCCTCTGACAATTCATCCAGGATTATATCACCTTTCAAATCTGACCCAAAGAAAGCACATTGCTGATGGCAGGATATTAGTTCTGTGGATATGCACATTATGAATTGACCATATGTGGTGTGAAACCACCTGCCATTTCTTGCTCTGGGAATGAAATCATTAAAAAAAAGGGGTGGAGGGAGAGGAAAAGTGTGTTTCTTGCAAAGATAACCTCGCCTCTCTACACACACCAGATGCATATATCCTGCAAAGGGTCTACAACAGACAAGTAATTAAGCCTCCTAACAGGAATTCAAAGACCACAAACCCCAACTTTCCCCATTTTTGGACTTGAATAGGTGAGCAGAAGAGGGGGGTGTTCACTGTTCACTTCCTTCCACATAGCCTCGCATACTGATGTCACTTGGAGAGCAAACAGCAATAGCCATGTGACTGAAGAAACATGCTGAGGGATAAAGAGGGACGTGGTCGTCACTGAGGTTATCAGCTAACGTGGCCATCGCAGCCTCTTCCCTGTCCCCTGCCAGTCTCATCCCTTCTCTCTGTGCTCCAAGTCGCGTTGACATTGAGGCGTATATTTAACAGCAACTGTTTTTGAGAATAAAACCAATGGCTCTTTCTGTGTTATTTGGCATTAAAGAGTGGGTGGCGGCAGCAGCCTGCCCAGAAAGGGTGGCTCCATGCTCTGCCCCTGCAGCATCCTGACCACAGTGGGCAGGTGCCACCACAAGCACAAGGACCCACCTGCCCTGAATCAGCAGCAGCCTGTACCTCTTCCCCGCCACTGTTTCTGATATGGGTCCTGCTTCGCTTTTGCCTCCTGTCGCTGCAGGTGCTCTGAACAAACCTTGGCACTGCCTCAATTCACCGGGACTTCCCTGTGTCTCTTCCAGCTGGCTTATTTTTGCCTTGTGGGTCCCTGCCGAGAGTGATTTTGAGCTGTGCCCTGATAAGCTGCTAAACAGCAGACACTCACTGTCTTTGGGGCTGCCTTGGGAAGGCATTTCCCAGGCATGCGGGCAGCGTGACTCAGGCGGGGGGTCGCCAGGCACCTCACCCTGCTCCGGGCACAGAGCTGCTTGGGACCGAGGTCTCCCTCCCCAGCAGCCTCCTCAGGCGAATGACCCAGCCTCGCCTGCCCTCACCATCACTGTCACAGCTCCGATTTATTTTACCCCTCACTGAAGGGCTAAAGAATGATGTTTAGGTACTTCCTTCCTTGTTCCCAGACATGTGTCATCTGGGGCCTGGCATCTAGCTGTGCTTGGCTGGCCCCGTAGAAGCCAGATGATGGTCTTTGTTCAGATTCCAAGGCATCACGCAAGTGATGAGTCTGCTCTGTCCATTCTATGGCAACGAGAGCTTATGCGCTGCCATCCTCATAAATTTGCAGTGTGGGCCCCTTTGAGACAGCTACAGACACCATCCAGGTCTTTATCACCCTTGCTTCTGCCAAGTCTTCCCAACAGGGTCAGAAAAATGCAATGATCAAAGTGAGGGACAGACTGGAAGCCACCACCATGATGTCCTGCCTTTCTGAGAGCTGTTTCCTCGTCACCACAAAACAAGCAGTAAGCTTTCCCAGCTTGAGTCAGTCACCAGCCACCTCCAGTAGGTCATCAAAGATGCTACTGGAGACCCGCAAACCTGCATCTGCATGGCATGGTCTGCACCTCCACGGGTGCTGGTCCCAGAGGTCCAAACCTTCCTGCTTCCCGTGCTGGCTCCCACTGCTGCAAAACCAGCCTGCTACGCACTGGGAGAGCTGGGGGCCGTGCTGGCTCATTCTGGTGCTGGCTGGTGAGAAAAGATGGTGACCCAAGTCAGGTTTTCCATTGTCAACCTACATGGAAAATATTTAAAATACAAAGAAAGAAAACCCCAGACCGCAAACCAGACTGGAAGGAAACAACATGGCCAACAAGGTGGGTTGTTGGGGTTTTTTTTAGAAATTGAAACCTGCATAAATTTATGAAGGCTGTTCTCTAATACATACTTTTTTTTTTCCAGTCTAAACTGGCTACATTAGCTGGCAAGTCCTTGTGTGTGACTTGTCGTATTTTCCTGCTTTTCCTTTGTGCTGGAAAATACCACTTTCAAATGCTGATGCCACGTGTCAAATGATACAATTATTTTATTTTCAGTAGAATTGTACTTCTTGTGCACTTGGTAGCTCCCAGTTTCTTTCACATTTTAGGGAAAAAATATTTTGTTTAAACTTCAGCATTATGAAAAAATCTAAGTTATGCACTAAAGGACGTTGTCTCCTAACTGCATTTAGAAACAGAGGGTGATTCTGTAATGTGTAAGTAAAAGCCTCATCCTTTCTTAATCACCTTTACCAGTCATGTGGCTATAGGTTCCAGAAATTAACGTGAAAAAATGCAAATATCTGGTGGAGAATGTGGATGCAGGATCTGGGGCCTTTTTTGTGTTTCTCCATGCCTTGGGGCTGGCTCAGCCGCTGCCCCATGGCTGCACGTGGCTGAGACACCCCTGAGCCCCGCAGCGCTTTGCAGCCCCAAGCCCTGGCCCTTGGCCTTTGCCTCCCAGGCTCCCCAGAACTCAGGCTTCAGTCCCTGCTCCTGTGCAGTGCCTGCCTCTCAGTGCCAGCAAAAAAGGTTTGGGAGATGGGATTTTTTCCCAAGTACTGAGCTTGCACGGCCATGTCTTCTTGCTTGCTGCACCTTGGAGAGGCCACCCCAAAGCAGCTTCTCCAGAGAGCACAAGCTCTGCCCATCACAGACGTACTCAGCTTCACTTGCAAGCAAGAGGGTGGTCACCAGGGGATCACTGGGGGCTGGTTCTGCAAGCGAACAAGAGGGAAGCAGCCCAGCTACAGGCTGGGCTGGACATCCCTCCTCCTTCCCAGCTGAGCCGCTCTTCCCACACCCAAGGAGGACCTCAGAGCTGGAGGGCTCTGACCATGCACCACTGCCCCGGGTTTGGCCGTTGCCTCTCCAAAGAGTGCAGCCCTCCTCCGGGATGCTGTGCATGACTGTACCAGACCCAGCGATGCCTGACAGCCTTGCTGAGGAGCCACCAGTGCTGGGAGATCTGAGGGGAGCTAATTACACTCTTATTTATTTAGATAAATGTAAAGTAGGCTTGCAGCTGGTGACTGGCTTTTTCTCTCTGCAGGGCAGAGCAAGCTGCTGCCTACTGCACAGGCAGTGTCTCTCACCTCTGATTTAAGGGAAGCCCTGAAGGACTGAAGGGATAAATGTATTTCCTTTACCTAACTCTTCCTCCAAGAACACTGTGACAAGTAGACTGTGATTTGGCCATGATTTACCATGGGACATTTGTGCACAGGACCTGGATGCATCTACCAATAAACAGAGCTCACTCACCACCAGTCTGACCTTAGCGTTTTGTTTACTGATTCCCTCATGATTAGAAATTTTGACCTATTACTAGTAGAAAGCACTGTGTAGGTAGGCGGTGGTGTTTTAACAAATTGTTTGTCTAATCAGATCCAAATGGTATTGTAGCAATAGCAGCAGCAATCCTGGACATGGGTTCAGACCTGAAATGTTAAAGCCCTTTCATGTTTATGGTTCAGTGGTCAGCAAAGAGAATAGATGTTTGTGCCCAGAGCAATGGAAAGGGATGGGGCTTTGACTCATCATGTCAGCATGGAAGTCCCTGGGAAGCACCATTTGGCCTGGTCTGCTCCCCACTTGCATCTTTCTGGCCTAAGCACTGATGCTGTCAACTCAGTTTAAGTTCAAAATACCTCTGTGCTTCCTTCCACCAAGGAGCCATGTGTGCTACAGGCTGCCAAACAGCAAATAACTGTACAAGCCTTTAGAGCAGCCCAGGCAAGAAAGGGAGGTGGAGAGGTAGGGTGGCAGAGTCTATCAGTGCAACAGAGACTTCCCACGCACCTCTGTCTCCAGCAATGGTGTCCTGGAGTAGGTGAGAGTCCGAAAAGACCTGGAGGAAGAAAACAAACAGGTGAGTCAGTAGGTACATGGACACTTGAACACAAAGACAGTAAAAGCACAGCGTACGTAATGATGTCTCGCTCATCTTGTTCTCTGTCTGTGTCTATAACACATTAGGGCAGCTCTGCTGGGGAGTATTTTTCTTCTACATTGTTAAAGGTGGGCTGTGGACCATTTGATTCACATGCCTGGTTCCTGGAAGAGCCCTGATAATCCCAGAAGCAAAAAGGCAACAATTTATGGTAGAACACTCTCAGTCAAATTGTAGTATTGACATGCTGTTTGACAAGGATGCCCTCAGGAGTGGATGAGGGAGAAATTACAAAAAGATTTGACTTACCATGAAAATTCAAGGACCTGGTATGCATTTCATGAATTGTAAGATGATCTCCTAGTGCAGTGGTCTGACACTGTGACACAACATGTCTTGACCAGCCTGGTTAGTAGGTTAGTTTCAAGATGTCACCCATATCTTACTAAAATAGGGTGTTTCTTCTACGTTATGGTTTGACACCATTTTGATATTGGGGAAAAAAAAGGGTACTCTGTAGACCTCAAAAGGACTCTGAATCAGGTAGCTCGGTCCATTCTTCTTCTTACCTCTTTCGCTTCTGGATCCTCAATTCTAGGTAAGTTTTTCCTTGACAAGTGTCTTTGGTGGACCCGGTGTGTCAGGCAAGTGAATCATCAGTTTCTTCTTCTTTGGCCACAGACTGACAGCACTGCTTGCGTGTCAGCTGGGGAGGTGGAGATGTATGGAACAACAGTAGATTGCTTCCCAGCAAGTATATGAAGTCAGGAACTCAAATTTGAGAGTTTCTCCCATATGAAAAAATCCCTCAGAAAGGGAAATGTTGACAAACATGCTTGCTTGTTCCTAACCTGGTAAGTTGGACATGTCCAGACTCTGACCTTGGGATGTGATCTGGGAGAGAATGAATGAATGAACGTATGTCAGAGCAGGATGTGTGATGCACCAGGTTGACAGGACATGAATTGTGGCTGTAGCATTCCTGTGGGCTACATTTCCCAGGTGAGGCTATGAAAATGCATGAGTCAATCCCTGAAGTCCCTCATGGAAAAAGATGAAGGTGACCTTGCTGGCAGGAAGGACAAAGTGTACTGACTACCATTCTGGAGTTTGCTCTTCTGGTGCTTCCAGTTCAGTTTGAAGTACAGACTACTGAAAAGTTGGCAAGAACATTGTCACATGGCATTTCCCAGAGTCATTTTTAGACTCAGAAAAAGTGAAATAAAGATGATAAGGTCTGCACTGCTGACGATCAAAGTCTAACCATGTTCCAACAAGCTTCTCTAATTTTCATATTTCTGTAGTATCAGAGGTGCTTTTCTAAACCAAACTTTTGAACTGTGCACAGTGCAACCCACCATCCGATGTGCAAAAAGGGAGGAAGTAAATGCATATTACATTTAATTCTGTTTGTAATTAACATGACATTTTATGGTGAGTGAAACTAATTTCCTCCAAAGATATTAGATATGGGAAACATAGCTGACAATTTAATGTGGTAGGAAAAGAAAATTGGTGCATTAGAGGCAGGCTGGAGAGGTTTTGATGAACTGATGTCCTTATCCGGTATGGCAACAGCTAGAACATGTAAATACAGAAACAACTACCCTGTTCTTGTGGGCAGATGCTCCCTTCTAAGATGGTTTAGAGATACAATTTACCTCTGTCTCAAGACAATATTTTGCAACCCAACAGAGATGATACATGCGATGGATTTGCAGCTAAAGTATGCTACCTAGAGCTAGGTGCATGCATTTTTGCCCTTTCCTGCCTGTTTCACAAAGAGCTTACAAGTATAGTCATTCATTAAATAAATAACTTTCCCTCTACATCAGTGCAGCCTGCTCCCGCTCTAATGCATTGTATACTACAGTGGTGAATGTACTGAAATAGTGACTCTAAGTGTCCCACATATGATCCTTTCCACTTCCTTCCTTCCTTCCAGCAAGCGACAGTGACAAATTGTTTAAGACCCATCAGCTACACTAGATTCAGTATTTTTTTGGACTAAGATTTGTCATGGAAGAACAAATTGTGTCGTTCACATGAATAATCTCTCCCACAAGGAAGCACTTTGAACAACAGAGGTATAAGTGCTATAATTATATAAACTGCAAACAATCAAATCACATCACATCATGAGCTAAAACAATTAGGGCTAAATGACAGAGTTAGGTACAGGTGCATGTACCTCAGCATCTACTGAGCATAACTTTTCCAAAGTTGGTTGAGGTATTCGCTTCCTGCCTCACACATCTTGCACCAAAAAGGCTGTGATATTGACCCCAGATCTATCCATAAATTAACCCCTACAAGGCCAATCCAGGATACAGACTAACACAAGATAATCACACAGAGATTTAGCCATCTTTTTATGTGGATTTTGCTGCCTGCTGGGAACTTGGACTGGACACAGCAGTGCTGTTATTTGGACTCACTTAGACAATTTCAATAAAATTACGATTTCAAACTAGAGTAGGTGTATCAATGCATGCCATCTCTACACCTTGACTCTGTATTTTAGAGTTATCCCCAACTCTAGCATGGTCTTTTTAGGGACTTTCTGTTCCTAACAGCCTCAAACGTGTGTCACCATGTCTCTATCAGGCATTGGAATATCCATTGTCTTCATGTGTATGTTTGTTTCCCAAGGAGACTGATAAATAATAAGAAGCAAGGAACAGAAGCTACTGTCCATTTAGAGATACTAAATTGGATGCTACCCATCTGTTAGCTAGGAAGAAGCAGGTTTCATGGGCTTTTTACAGCCCGTGAGGAAGTCAGATTTGCTGAGATCTACCCACTTGGGACAGGTATTATTTTTACCTGAAAATGGCAGAACTGTGTCAGGCAGAGTACCACTAGCAGAGCAGAAGGGCTAAGTGGTTCAGTTATCAGGACCAGGGGTTGCAGGAAGCCCCAAGGGCAGGAATATACTGAGCAGAAAGTGTTCTGGAAAATGCTTAGGGGCTTGCACAACCAGCACTTTAGGGGAGGGCAAGTAAGTGGAAAAAGCTGACACAGAAACAGGACTCAGCTTTGGGAAGCTATTGGAAGAAAAGACTTTACTCTGAAGCTTTTTGAGTTGGACTAACTAGCTACATTACTGAGAAGCAGAAGTGCCTTGCAGTGAGACCAGAATCACAGGAGGCTGTCTCTAAATATAGTAACTATTTCATTAGGCCTTGCATTGCAATAAAGTCAATGTGATTTTTTTACTTAGTGCTTGTCTATTGCTGAGTGATTTGGGGGATTGGCAAAATATCATCTTTCCTTTCTGCTGGGAGCAAGAGTCCGAAACGGGGCTAATGCTTCACGGCCAGTGCTCAGCACTCTGAATAAAGACCAGAGATCCCCAGGAAGCCACAGGCTGCTCTCCCGCTAAGCAGCGAGACCACATTCGGAGGCATAAACCCCATGGCGAAGTTATCGTAAAGCATCTCTAGATTGTAAAGTAACCAGTTTCCAATACAGAGGATGATAAAGTGTTTTTGCATTTATGGTCTGCCTCACAGGACCCCGGGGAGTACTCTCTGGGCTGGCTGCCCCTGTAGAACATCTCCGGGGTTTGAATGCAGACTTCATTCATATGTGCAAAGATAACAGCTGTTTTTACCCGGCTTTCTTCCTCTCTTTTTCCATGTAAAATTATCTTTCTTCCCAAAGAATTGCAACAAGGAAGAAAATGGCAAATTTAGGCTCCTTTCTTTTTTTTTTTTTAACCCTGACATAAAAATAGCTTCCAGCAGCACCTGCTGTGCAGTTGTGTTTCTCCTTAATGTGCATCCTCTGAGATGTGTTGGTTCTTTTGGGAGGGAGAGAGGAGAATACAGAAATTATATCAATGTGGTCAAGAAATGGGAGAATAATCAAGTTTGTCTCTGGTTCTCGTCTTTTTCTCTGCTCTCCACACCAGAGAATGTTGCCCTTTAGACCAGATACTGAGGTCCATGGGGTGCGAATGCTGTTCAGAGACAGGGACAGGGCAGAAGACAGGCAGAGAGAAGGGTAGTAAGAGGAAAGGCAGCCCAGCAATGGCCCTCAGAAGTGGAGACAATGACTTTCTCTACAATTCTTAAAACTACTCACCTCCTGCCTTGAAGAAAACACTTCAAAGCGTGACAGTAGGTCCTGTCTTCTGTCACAAGACCACACAGAAGTGCCTGTTCTGGTTTGATGAGGCAGCATGTGTCCCCACATTGCAAGCAGATCCATTAAGAGTTGAACTGCTGGCCACCAAATTGTTCTCACATGGGCTAACACGGGTCTCTGATGCAGAGTCTCTTATTGCTGTTCTTTATTCTGTGCTGATTTTGAATGAACCGCCTTTACATAAAAAAGCTTTGTACTTCGACCTCTCAACTGCTGCTCTTTAATAGAAAGCCAGGCAATACAGTGAAGTGAGCCAAGCTCAATCACACTCTAACTTAGCATGACGCAACAAATCTACAAGGGCCAGGGCTGGCAGCAAACCCAAGGTTTCCCAATATGTGAGTCTGCTTTGCCATCTCCTGCCATCTGGAAGACTTTTTAGCTTTTCCCCTGGTTACAGATATCCCACAGATTTGGGCTCTGTCTCCAAGTAAACTGCTCCCCTCTCCCAGCTCCCGTTGTGGGGGAAGGTTTTCCCAGCAGCAGCCAGCACAAGAGCCTGCTTTACACTCCACCATTAACTCCAGCAGTCACGGTGCTGTGCGAGAAAGCACACAGCCTGGAGCAGCTCACATCTCTTAAATTAACTTGCCTCCTGGCTTTACTCCTTCCTTTCCTTGGCTCTGTGCTTTGCTTCCTCTCTTTTTGTATTCCAGTCCCCTGTCCAAGATACTCTTTCTTGTCAATCTGCATGTTTTGGTTTTAACTTGACATTGGGCATGCTCTGTTTGTCACTGGCAAGGCTTTTGCAGGATGGGTTACTTCATTTAGAGGAGTCTCCTGGGAGACAGAGATGAGATTTATTTTTTGTGATACCCATACTAGTGCCACTTGTACTTTGATCATGAGACAGCAAACCGGTACTGATGGATTTGATAGTGATAGGTCACAGCTGAAGGCTGCTGACTCTGGGCAGGCTCCCAGCCCAGGTAAAGAAAGGAGTCCCCTCAGGTATGAGCCCTCTCTTGCCTTCCTCAGCATGAGCTCAGGGTGCAGTTGTGAGCTGTATTGGTTCATACAGACTGTGAAACAACAGGGGAACCACCAAGAAAAAGAACATTAATATCTAGAGACAGTTGGTGCTCATCACATTAAAATACTGTATTTGAGGAAGATGAGTTTGGGGTTTTTTCTGTCTAAATACCAAACCTGTTTAAAGATTAATTCCAACTTTTTTAATCAATCCCTTGACATTGGACAGAAAGCCACAAACAACTCCTTGAAGATCGCCTTTCCCTGCTTCTCCCTCCTCCTCAATGTCCTCAGCAGACCACCAGGACATCCCCAGCGGGGATGTGGGAAGCAGCCCACAGGCTGCTGTCAACTGGGGACTTTCAGCTGGAGGCTGCTGAAGACCAATTCCTACCCAGATTCAATCTTTGGGTTTCTTTCTTCTCCCTTTCTGCTTCTCGGTGACACAAGAAAGAGGGTGATTATACAAACAATGAATGGGAAAAATAGATCTCCCCAAAACATTCCAAATAATTGTTTAAGAACACACCAGAAGTGGACGGGGACTGTCAAAAATTAGTGAATGAAATAAATATTTTTGCTCTGAGAAGGCCCTGCCTGGACAAGGATGGCATATAGGTTGTCTGTAAAGCATCCTGTGCTAGCCCTGTGCTAAGCCAAGGTCAGCATGGGCCAGCAGCTGGCGTCTATCAGCCTGACCTGCAATTCCCACCTCTCTGGTGGTCATCCCCCTTCTCTGATACATATGAGGGACCCTTTTTGGTTCTCCAAGCACCTGGGTTACAGTTTTGTAGCTGCATTTTGCCTCCTGAGTGAGCTGTTTGGAGAAAAGCTTGTTTTATAAATGCCCCATAGATTGCAGTTGCCTGCAAAGCGTAGTTCACTGTTTGCCCAGTACCCTTGCAGCTTTGGCTGTTTCTGCAGTGATGCCCACAAGTACACTGACAATGCTTCATGCAGCATGCAGACAAATTAGACCAGTGGGTGTTGAAACCACCATCCTGCCTGATGACACTGTGCGGTGTTGCCACAGCAGGAAATTACAGACCCTGTCACTTATTCAGATTTTTTAAAAGGATTAAATTTTTCTATGGATGGGATTTGCATGTGAAATGATACTCATTAGGAAATAATTATGAGGTAAGGCTATCATTGTGCTTCAAGGCATGGCTGATTTCCATCTGCACCAGGAAGAAATCAATGCCTTCCCACTCTTGGAAACACTCTTTGATGGTGAGGTCATGCTTTTGTCACTGGTCATTGAGTCAGAGATCACAGAATCATGGAATGGTTTAGGCTGGAAGAGACCCTGAAGATCATTGAGTTCCAACCCCCCTGCCATAGGCAGGGACAGATGTGATGTCCTGATTCAGCAGAGCCCTTGACCTGTCCTTAAATAGAAGTAAGACATATATGTGAGGGACTAGATCTTTCCTCTGGTTTGGAGGCGAGTTAAATACAGGCAGTGTTCCACACTCTCCAGGCTCCAGTGCCCGCTGCCGCGCAGCTCTACAGAATCAGTCAGGACCAGGCTGCTGCAACCTGGCGAGGGATGTGTGCCTTGTCCGCAGCTTTCCTCTCCCTGGGAGCACCTCAGCTCTGCTTGGGTGCTCTGGGCGACTCAGCGTTCCTCAACCAGCGTAAAGTCTCACTACTTGCTTCTGTCCATGTACTTCTCTGATGGGGTTGTGTATCAGCAGTGCCTTTGAGTGGGGGCAAGGATGCAGGGAACCTGTTACAGTGCTCCCAGACACACAGTGAGCCCATCCTGGAGACAGGAATAAGCTCCATACCCTCTGGCCATGCCAGTAATGCCCAGTCTGCTGGAGCCTGGCATCCCTCCAGGGAAATTGTTTTACTCTATCCCATCATGACAGCCTTTCAGGAAGGGTTGTACAACATGAATTTATTCCTTCATTACAGAACACCTAACCCCCCTCATTTCTTCCAGCAAGCAGAACAAAAAAGAAAGGAAGAGAAAGGGAGAGAAAAGCATGACTTTACCTGTGAGTACATTTAGAGGTGGCAAAGAGCTTCCTTATGAGAAATGGACATTGAAACATTATGAAACCTGCTGCAAAGAGCACTTTAGTAATGCTGCCTTGTTTGCACACTGAGCTCCTGCAGGGTGTTCAGGACAGGGCTCTAAAGAAAACAAGCAAACCTCATAGTATCTCAGCCTAAGTGTAACAACAGCTTTAATCGACCAGAGGAAATTCTTTTGATCTAGCTTGTTTCCTGTAAACATGGAACATTCGGAGATTTTTCTGAAAATAATTGCAAATTCGTGTTTGCCTGAGTTTCAGGTAAGACACAGGCCAACTATATAGATATATATATACACTTATGTACATGTATAGAGGACAAGGGGTAATGGTTTTAAACTAAAAGAGGGAAGATTCAGACTAGATATAAGGGAGAAATTTTTTATGACGAGGGTGGCGAAACACCAGAACAGGTTGCCCAGGGAGGTGGTAGTTGCCCCATCCCTGGAAATACTCAAGGTCAGGTTGGACGGGGCCCTGAGCAACCTGGTCTAGTTGAAGATGTCCCTGCTCATTGCAGGGGAGTTGGACTAGATGACCTTTAAAAGTACCTTCCAACCCGAACTATTCTATCATTCTATGATAATATGAGATCTGAGAAAGACAAAGTAGTGTCCATGCATCACCTACCCGCAGTGGCACAAGTACAGCAGTGTGAGAAGCCCTGAGTGACTCCCAGCCACCGTGGCTGGCTCTGCATCCCATCCCTGCACCTCCCGGCCCTGTTGCACTGGGGAGCAAGCTCAGTCGCAGCCTGCCCTGGCTACTGAAAGAGCTCAGAAGAGTCTTTACAAGCTGGGCTTGTTTGCAAAACTCACAGAAAGACTCTGCAGAAGCAATACTAGCTAGAAAGTTAGAAAGGAAAGATACTGACAACCTCCTGCAGGTGAAATGGCATACAAATACACATAAAGGGAATACTGTCGTGGCTCATGACCAGCACAGTGAGCTGTTGATACCTGAATGGTTACATCGACGTGATTAAGAATCACTTTGTCTCCTACAGCAGGCAAAGATGTATTAGCAAAGGAAACACACAGGTAATGTTATTATGCAGCAAAGTAATTAAATACAGCCCTACAAAAGCAAAGCAGTCTCAGTGCCTCCTGGCACGCAGACTCCTGCTCCCAGCCATCCCCCCCGCTCCAGAGCAGCAGGTACCTGAGGGGTCTGCTTCCCCCTGGGAAATGCCAGGAGCTCGGGAGCCTTCTTGTACCAGAAAGTAAGCAGAGGAGATGAGTCCCCCCTCCCCAGCCCCATTCCCTTGCTCCAGAGGGCAGAGATGTTTCAACGGAGCATGACAGCTCTTCCAGGTCCACTTTGGCAAATGCACACACACTCCTGGCATGGCAGTGTGACCAGGGACTGACTTTTCAGGACCTCATCCCTGGGGCAGAGCCAGTCACTGAGAATGATTAATCTCCTGCCCGTCCTTGCTAATGACAGAAATGTTAGCCAGCTCGATCACTGAATCAATTAACATTTCCACTTACCCTGATCCCCGTTAGGATCAGAGTCTGGGATGCATTGGGCAGGCATAGTCTTTACCTGAACCTCTCAGTGATGCCCCTCTCCCTTCAGGCTCGAGCATCATGCAAAAAGAACGTAAAAAAAACCTCCAGCATCTCCCTGGCTGCCTTTCCCTTGATTCCCGAGATGGCAGCTACCAACGGCTCCCTACAACAAGGATCTCCATGTGTGCCTACAGCAACCTTTCAAAATGGGACAGATGATGGGAACGTGGGACGGGAGAAATAAAACCTGTTTTTTTCCCCTTGTGTGTTTGCAAATGATCTAAAAAACAGAATCAAAATAACATCCAATTCAGCAGCACTTTGAATGGCATGGAGTGAGCAATTTCTGGCACAGGCTCTGAATTCCAGGTCTGATTCATGAAAACTTGGATGCAGAAGGTGCACTGTGCAATGAGAGTTAGGGAAGGCAACACAGCATCCCACTGGACAGTGAGCTGAGAAACGGGGTGTGGGGCGGGGGATGTTCATTCGGGGCGCTTCACCTCTGCTTTACAGAAACATCAGCTCAAAAACGCTCTCTAAATGTGAGTGACGTAGCCGACTGCCCTGCTTTTCTCTTGAGGACATTATCTGTGCCTTTTCAGCAAGATGCAATTTAGGTGTAAAATGTTTCATCTTTTGTGCTAGCGGCAATACGAGGAGCAAAGCAATATGGAATTTGGCCCAGGGAATTCATTCAGTGATTAAAGAAATGGATCGCTTTTCATTTGAAGCAGACACATTACCATGACAATGCAGCGACAGAGGCAGAGGGGTAGGAGCAGCCTGACAATGCAGAGAGGATCTCTCTTTCTCCAGAGGAACTTCCCACCCCGTGTGGGAGCACAGGGATGTATAGTGAACGTGAAACCTGGCGCCCACCGCCGTGGTTTGGGCCGTGGTGTCAGCACTTCTGCTCCTTTCCTTTGCTCCCTCTTTTAGATGAGTCTAATCTGTGAGTGTTGAATCCCTGAGCTCTGCCGAGGAGCGAGGGTCAGGGCACGCATGGTCGCTCTGGTGGTCATGGGCATCAGCGGGATGGTCACCTTTCACTCCAAACACATCCCTGCTCAGAGACAAACAGAACAAGGCCAGGCAAAACTAGCATCCCTCTTAATGAGAGGAAAGGACTCTGGGGACGACTGACCCAGGACCTTATGCCACGAAGGGAATTAACTTGCAGTACCGGGGACAAGGTGCTACACGCGACTTCTTCGCACATTTGAGACTTTGTTGTCAATGGGAACCTGCCAACAAGCGGTCTGAGAAGAAGCAAAATGGTTAGGATGCCTCAGAGAGAAAAGCAGATCACAGCTTGGCACAAAGCTACTTTTGTTGGCAGTGCATAATTGATGTGAAATAAATTACAAGCCAAAAAAGAAAGAGAAATCAGCCTGTTCTTTAGGGCACTGCCTCTAATGGGGGTTGAACACTTTCTATTTCTAGCTGAGTTATTCTGATGTGTGAAGCGTGACAGATTGAATTGCTGCCCAGCATCTTATTAGGTTTATTTACTAAAAGGCAAAAAGCATGGGAAGACAAGATAATCATACCAAAAGTCTGCCTACCCCTCCCCATTGTCTCCCTCACCCGACAGTGCAGTGACATGCTATTAGTTTTATTAGAGACCCATGAGAAACAGGTGGCAGGGAGCCTCGGCAGACAACGGACCATCAGGCTGTGTCACTACAGCATCACCAACAGATTCCCTGTGGCTGTCCCAGAGGCCGGGGTGGGAAACAGTGTGATTTGGGAGGCACAGCCAGGATGCTGATGCTCTGCCCTGCTCAGGGGCTGGGTCTCGCCTTCTCTCAGGTAGCGCTTGCTGAATCACATCCAGTCACCTTTGGGGGAGGCAAAGAATGGGGAGGGGGCTGGGAAATGGCTAGCTTTTCCACTCTTTCTCATCTTTGAGCGAGAATTCAGACTAAATCCCTTTTAATGGGAGGCTGTTCCAAGTATGTGCCCAGTCCTCCTCATCTGGAAGGCGTTTCAGATGCATCCTCAAAGCCACACCCTGCATGTGAAATTACATCTCTACGTGGATCCAGAGCTCCCGAAATGAGGAAATGCACTTATTAAAAACATATTTATTACTTTAAAGGAGTCCTCAAGCAGCAGCAATATTGCTGTTTGCTCCCCGTTGCCTGGAGTGCTCTTTCAGAAGTCTGAAAAGAACACTTCTTTCCCTGCCAATTTTCTCTTTTGGCTTCACTAAACATTTAAGGGTTAGTAATGGTTCTGTTCATGACCGCATTACTTTTGAAGAATTCAGCACTGCGACAGGAATGGTACTTGTGCAAGCTCTCAAGTGATGCTCTTGCAGAGTTTTGTTCCAGGCTGTACCGAAAGGAGTTCCTCAGCCTGCAAAGAAGGGACAGTGTTTTTCCTGCCCTGTTTACAGCTGCTATAACAGGAAGGCCCCCCAAGAGTGACTCCTGGCAAGGCAGGCCACCCAACCTATGCTTTAATCCACAGCTGAATTGCAACAGGACCTGCTGTGTGTGTGTGCAACCTGCCGGCAGAGTGACAGCCCCAGCCACCGCTTCACCTCCCCAACAGAGATGGGAGCAGAAACCACGACTGCGCATCTTTGCAACCTGCAGCAGGGAAGGAAAAGAGCAGACAAAAACCGGACCCAAAGGAATAATGTAGGAAGCTTTACTGAAAATATAAAAAAAATGCATTCAAACGTTTCATCTCCACTCAAGACTTGTACCCTTGTGCTGTTCTGAAAAGACTCCCCATCTTACATAGCTAATGAAATTCTGTCGGTCAGAGTATGTGCTTGTCTCAGGGAAACGAATGCATTACCAGCGTAACTGAGTTTTCTTCAGTTCTCGGGTTTACAGGCTCAGATCTGTCATTTCATTCCAACTACGTCTGGTACAGGATTCGAGTGAGTGTGCTTTTGGATGAAGGCTAGAGAACAAAGCTGGCTTTTTCCTCCAGCTGTCCTTCAGACCCTGATCCCTTAGCAGACATCAGATCTCAGGTTGCACTCAGTCCTTCTTACGCCAAAACAAACATAATTAAAAAAATTGGCCATATAATGAACCAGAAAGAGTAAAGGTCTTAACTCTGGCTTGTCCATACCTGAGATAAATGCTGTAAGCACTGGGCTGTTTGGATACTTCTGTGGGATTTATAATTCCTGGCTGTGGGTTGTGTGTTTGGGGGAGGGGGTGGTGTTATGGTTTTTCTTTCTTTCTTTTTTTTAAATCTTTCAACAGCTCTACATTCGATCCTTTGTGAAAAGCCTTTTTTTTCTGGTCAGCTCTAGTGGATAAATAGGATTTCTTCACTATTAAGTTACAAGAAAAACCCAGAAGAATGAATCAAAGGAAAGGCTAAGGTGAGCAGTGAAAAGTAGTGATATTTTTAAAAGAAAAGACAGCCCATTTATGTCAGTGGATTTGGGACTTTTGGTCACTTTTATTTACTTAAAGGTTAGGAATGTAAATTTAGGCACCTATGTTAAAACATTTTGCCCAGCATGCATTGGGAATATTCACAGTTCTTTCAAAAGCCATGTCATCCCAGCTGAATATTTACACAGAATATTCACTATATCACACTCTAGTACTCTGAGGATAATTTGGGTTGGAAGGGCTCTCTGAGGATCATTGGGTTCCAGTCCCTGTTGAAAGCAGGGCCAGCTTAGGTCAGGTTACTTGCCCTGTGTTCAGCCAAGTTGTGAACATTCCCAAGGATGGAGTTTTCACAACTATTTCAATCGGGCATCCTTCTCCAGTGCTGCACCACTTATCACTCTCATGAAATGGCCATAACAGTAGTTGTTCATTCATCTCAAAAAATCAGCTCTTGTGCTCTAAATCTAAGCCCAGTGTTTAGGATCCAGCCTACTGCTCCCTCCCCTAGGCCTCTGGAGGTTGGCATCCCACGAAATTGCCCTTTAGATACCATCACCAAAGAAATATCTCAGGCAGGTACAGAGGAGGATGTCGCAGTCCATAGGTGACATCTCAAGATGTGCGTGGGGTGGATTGATTGTGTTTGGTTTCTTCCCTCCCTGTCCATCTCAGGAGCTGATGGAGCAGATTCAGGAGCAGGGACCGTGCGTGTACCGCTGCAGACACAGAGAGACCTTTGCCTATGGCTGGTTCCACCAGCAGATTTCTGGTTGTTTAAAATTCCCTGTGACCCTTCCTGCATTTAGATCATCCTCCTCTCTTGCCAGAGACTGGAAAGCACCTAATTGGCACTATTAGAGATTAAGCAGCAGGAAAGTGGGGTGCTGCTGAGGGCTTAGTGTCAGCCTGCCTCGATTGCACCTACAGCCAGCACAGCCCATCTCCCAAGATAATACGAAGGAATTTAGCTGCAGGATGGAGTCAGTGCCCATCACTGTGGTATGTCTAGCACAATGCAGGCATCCAGCACACTGAAGAAATAAACAAGCGTTGTTTAAAATACTGTGCTATCCCGGGTGGTCTTCATCTGTCCAGACAGAAGCCATCTAACTAAGCAACCAAGAAAATGCCGAGTAAATTAAGTGTGTTTTGCATTGTTCTCTATTTATAGCTAAATATAAGGTCTGAGGGAGGAAATTCCTCAGCAATCAGCACCCACTGCAGTGAGTTCAGCAGCTGGCATCCCTAGTGCCTCATGCCAGCGCTGTCATGAGGTAAGGCGACTGATGAGCAAGCCAAGATGTCAGGATCAGGAGAGCTCTTGAACTGCATCTGCAAGCATTCAGGCAGCCACTGCAGTTCAGAGGATGAGCTGATTCTTTGTGCCTCCGTAGCACGGGACAACCTCTTCTTTCCCTGCTAAATGAAACTTCTGAGAGACCTCCAAAGCCTGAAGTTGGGCACAATATATTCATATCTCAGCCTCACAGCTCAGAGCGAGACAACTGATTTGAGAACAGAAAGGGACCCTCGAGGGTCGTCTTCTCTGCTTTGAGTTTCCACAGGTTTCTCAACTCAGGAAACTTGGCACACTGTCTCTGGAGCATCCCAATGCACTCTGTTTATGAAGAGAGAAATGAAACCACTTCTGTATGTGTAGTTATTGCCATACAACCTTGTCTGTAAGAGTTGGAGAGGCAAATCTGGAATAATTTAAACAGATTTTTGCCTTAAACTTACATTTCTATTACACGTTAGTCTACCCAGATGGTGGGTGACAAGGCAGTGTTGATAATGCATTTCAGATCTCCCATCTATCTTCATTTTAATGTCTCTTAGCCTTTCTGATAGTATTTTAAGAGTAGAAGAGATCCAATATAAGAATATAGCTATGAAGCTAAAAGCCTACAGAAAAAAAGTCTATGAAATTATTCAAAAACATTGCAGAATCTGGATTAGATCAAGTGAAACTATCATACTTGCAAGCATTTTCATTCACTATTTTTGATGGTTGCATGTGCAAAATTGTGGGGCAGCAAGAGGAAGACGAGGGCCATGTTATCTAGTTTGTACGTGAAAGACAAAGTGGCTGTGGTTATTTGTCTAAATGTCTTTCACATGGACATAGCAAGAGCAGGACTCAAACCCTGACTTCTTTTATATGCACATGGGGAGCCAGCACTTGGGAGACTACTGTGCCAGCATTTCCCAAAGGTCAGGGTCCACACCCTGGATTCAAGTTTTGAGACTTTTTTGCACGTTGGCAGAGGTAGGCTTAAGATTAATTTTCAAGTCTAAGAGCTGTCTAAGAGGTTGAGTAGAGACAGACGGTGATATTTCTCCAGGGAAGATCCATGCTGCATTTTCATATGCTTTCTGTGAGCCTGGAGGATTACCCTCTTCCCAGAACAGCTGCCACTTCATACACCAGGAAATATTTCTTAATAATTTAACTCAGTTAATGCAGCTTTTATAATAATTGAATGCTATGGCATAGGTATCCACCTGAAAATTATATCCGACATGAGTCCACCATTGTATAGGCTAATTCCTCATTACAGAAAGGAACTGAAGAAAAGCAAGCACCAGTGGTTGGTGATTGTGAGCAGTCAGAGCATAGTTTTAAAAAGCAGCGTTTGTAATTACGGTGCCAGCCCGCACAGCTGGGGAAAGACTGCTGCCACTGCAGACAAATAGCATTAGTAATATCTCATTTCACATAAAGTGAAGTGAAGTGGTGAAGGCTGCTAACGATTGAGAGGCAAATACAATTAAAGCCTCTGCTCACCCTATCTTTTGCAATCTACCAATAGCACATGTTCTTGTCCTCAACACATACATTGGATACATCGATCATCCCATTTGTCCTTGCGGGAGAGCCAGATTTACCGCTGGCTGAAACTAAAGGTTGTGTATCCTGCTTGCGCCAAAGGAGAAAACATGAATCCACTGAAGTCATGAAGCAGTTTTGCCCCTCTTTTCAGAGGGGGCCGAGATTTCACCCCGTGTCTCTAAATTCCTGCTGGATGTATGTATGTGCTTATTGCCACCATGGATCCACCTTTCAGAAACTTCAATGATTTAGTTCTTCCAGTCCTCTTGCAAGACCAAAACACCTTATCCTCTTTGGACAGGGAGGTGGGAATGGAAAGCCTGTAGTAACCTTCACGGCAGTAAGTGGAAGGCACCTGTGCTGTTACCACCGCCACCTTCAGCCTCTACCAAAAAGTGGTGCCTGACAAAGATCATGAGGATAGCATCATTACCAACACACTGAAGCATTCTTAACAGAAAAACACCTCGCATTACAAATAGTGTTTGCCGAGCAGATTGTTACTGCAATCCTGAGCATATTTATGACAAGCCCTTTGTTGGGATGATGGTGGCAAGCAGAACTGATGGGAACCAGCAGAGTCACTGGTCAGGGAAACTCTGCAAAGGCCCACGGTCTGTTGACAGCTTGAATATGCTTTAATCTGCACCTGAGAGATGGAACAGTTTTTGCAATGGACTCTGAGGACAAGAAAAAAGAGACCAATTTGAGGCAGTGGATCTCAAACAGATGATGCTGGTTTGAAAATAAAATCATTGGTAAAACAGTCCAGCCAGCCTGCTTAAACATGTGGTCTGAATTGCCCTGTGCCTTTTGGGTTTAAAAGCATGGAGTCTACAAACATAGAGGAAAAAACAGCGTATGAATTATTTCAAAATCATATGATAAAACTAATTATCCTTGTAGCAGAGCAATACTTCGCATATCTTATCTGCCACAGTCTAATCAGATTAACTTGCATAAGAAACAGGACAATAAAATGGCACAGGCAAGCAAGACTCAGAATCTTGCAGAACAGGATGCATTCAAGTGGACATTAGCGCTAGAGCCACGCATGGTGATTATTAATGCTGCCATAACTTTTGCTGAGCCTAAGAACAGCTCTGGCTCTGAGAAAACCAGGCACGTCAGGCTTTGTTTGCACTGAGGTGAGAGACTGCTTTGACCTCCACCAGACCATTTTCTGAAGCAAGTGCCAGCCGACTCCAGACAGGTTTTCTTTACGTGGGCTTGGTTCAGTCCTGTTCGGTCGTCTCCCTGCCCTAAGAGACCTCTCCCTGGGAGGCATTTCTTGCTTTGTCACCTAAATCTGCTTCTGTTGCTATGGTTCTCCTGTCGCCCATTGTGCCGCTTTGGTCAGCGTGCTCTCCCTCCTCATTCCTTATGCCCTATGAACTTGTCATGGCACATTTCTCTCTCTGCTATTATATTATGTTGACTTCTTTCATCTGTCTTTCAACTTACCCTGCTCACTGGTCTTTGTCACCGCTCTCCTCCAAGGAGCATAAAAAATAATCTGTTCACAGATAGTACCATTATGAGCTACTGTGAAATTTATTCTCTTTTTTTAAATCAATGAATAATTTTAATAATAAAAATTATTTGATCTAAGAGACTTCCAAAATCTGGGCCCAGGCACAGCATTTGTCTCCTTTTCTGGGTGACTTTCGAGGTGATGGTTGTTAAAGATTTGGTGAGAAATCCTTCTGATAAGCAGTTGCAGAACTGAACTTTTCAGTGACAAGTAACTGTCTTTATGGCTTTTAATAACCATGGGAACAGCTTTTCCTCTCCAAATGTACAGCACTGAGCACTTGCCCCTGTCCATAAGGAGACCAGCACTCACCTCCCCGGGCTGCCTCTGGGCACTGGGGAGCAGCAGTGCTGTTGGGTGGGTCCAGGAGAGCCCTCGTTCAAACACCTGGGAAAAGATCAATCCTGCTGCTGCCCCACAGCTAAGACAGCAGGGATGCATTGCTCAGTACATTGAAATGCATTCCTGGGAGAGTCTCGCACATGCTGCTCTTTTTCTTCTAACTGTGAAGTTGAGGGAGGGGAAGAAACCCTTGCTCTTTTAACATCTGCCCTTTAATACTATTTGCTGCTAAGGATGGCTGATTTGTAGAGCATGGTTATCCCTGTGCAGATGTAGGGCATGATAGTTGTAGGACACGAGGAAGAGCGGCGATCTGGAGAGCAGCTGAGGGCTGACACGCTGGCTCTGCACTGTGACAAAACCAAACTCCCTGCTTAAGGCTTTCAAACTTGAGTCCATGCAATGGTTCTCCAACTGGAGTTATTGGGGCAGGTGGGATACAGAAATGCAGGGCACGTGAAGAACGCGTGACACCATTTCACTAGTGGTTGCAATCCCCTTGTACATAGCTCATAGCAACCCAAACAGGGAGGCATTGCTGCGGCTGAGCAAAGAGCAAGCTGCCAAACGGGGACAAATTTTAAGGCTGCCTCCTTGCAACTCCGCTCCAGCTCCCCCAGATGCGTCCCTGCCCATTCCTGTGCAGAATGTTCAGCACAGCCAAGCTGGGGCCTCATTAATCACCTGCTCAGCTGCTGCATCCTCCTGGATGCAAGGAGCTGCTTCAGCACATCTGATCTACCCAGGTTTAAAAATGATGTAGAATATCTCTTCATGCCACTCCTTTCCCCCGACATGCACTTATTCCATGCTTTATTGAATTAACCTTTCTGCTGGATGTTATTAGGATTTACAGGGTAGCCTTGTTCTTAATTTGCTGGGAGAGTTGCGCAGCTCTGGAAAAAACCTGGAAAGTTGCTTGTTACTGTGGGTGTGGTTTTACAAAAGCCCCTGAAATTGTTGCTCCTTCTGTGCCTGGAGCCAAGCTTCTAGGGTCTCCTGAAGTCTGGCAAAGTGCTCACCCCATCTGCAACCCACAGATGTGTTTGGATTAATCCATCCCCCATATACACAAGCTGCAAAAGAATGCTCATCATGAGCTAGTTCAGTGTCTAATGGCAATTTAAGGAAGAGTCTTGCTTGCTGCAGCTGCTGGTCTTTGATGGAGGGCTTAAAAATATCATCTTAAGTCTCTGTCTCTCTGGGTCAAATGGTAGGGCCCTTCCGCTGCTCCAATGCCAAAGATAAAAATGGACTGCTCCTCTTCCTCATGCTGTCAAAAGGATCCTCCCGGTGGAGGGGCCCTTTAGGCAGCCATAAGATGCGCCCCTGCTTCATGTTCCCTCTGGCCCCAAGCAGAGGTCTGGCTGCCGGTGGGGTGAGGAGAAGGGTCTGGCCTCAGAGCGCTGCTGGGGCCCAGGGCAGAATTTGTTTCAAATTCTTCCCCTCTCCTCTCCTGCCATTGCTAGTTCCCAACAGCTCGCATGCTCCAAGGCAAGAAAAAGAATTTAAAGAAAGCACCGCTCCTTAGTGGTAACATACACCAAAGGTGCAGGCAGCCTTTTTTCTTTCTAACTAGATTGAGTGCAATGCCCGTAATTCTTTTATTCCCATTAAATATAGCATTTGCTGAGCATGGGCTGTTGCTGTGATTATCCAGAGCTGAGGCCCTGCTGAGCTCTCCAGCTGAAGCAGGGCCAGCACTGTGCTCCTCCAGGTCCATAGGCTTATGCCGGGCCAACATCACTTTGTGCCAGGCTCCTTGGCACCGGGAGAGCCGACGGCAGTCCCTGCTGCGTTGCCAGGATTGCACCAGACCAGGAACCTGCCCAGCTGTGATGCTGTGCTCCGGCAGCCCGGTGGGATGGTCCCAGGGCTGCAGCCGAGGGTGTGAGACTCCTCTGACTTAAAGGGAGCCGAAATGTGGGGAAGAGCTGTGTGAGAAGAAGGTGAGGCTGGTATCTGAATGAAACCTTCTCCGTACAACACAGAAAAACTCAGGCAATCTCATGGAAATAAAAGTCCGAAAAAACAAGCACATGCCAGACAGAGGATGAACCAGAAGCGGCCTCTGTTAGCTTTTTCTGAAAGGGAGCAGGAGGATGGGTCCCCTGGGCAGGTCCGAGACACCAGTCTCCCAGGAGATGCTCTACTGTCTTCCAAAGCTGCTGGAGCTGAGCCTGCTGCCCACCCACTCATGGCTTACACTCTGCTCCGCGTGGGTGGAGAAATTCCTCTGCTTATTCTTAAATCTCCTGGGGCCAAGTAAGAGAGAGCCTGTGTCAGGGAACTCTGTCATTAGATGGGAGATTTCATTAAACAAGCCCTCTTGCACCAGGGCAGCCAGCGGGAAGGGCACTAACCAGCTGAGTACAAAGAGGAGAAGCCTCAGCTGCCACAGGCTGTGCGTGGGAAGGGATGCCAGCCCCAACAAGATGAGGTTCTTCTGACCGCAACCAAACAAAAGAGAACAGAAATTCATGTTTAATTCCTAGAGATTTTTCTTCCTCAAAACAAATGGCGTGTACGAGGCTTTCCTGCCTGGAGGAAAGCACCTCTCCAGTTGCAGTCAGCAGCAGGGCTGAGTGTTGTCTACGTGAGGCAGCAGCAGCACGGCCACCCTGGGCAGCCTGGCCACACCGGCTCTACCTCCCCTGGCATGGTGAAGTCCAGAGGGGGACATGGTCCTCTGGGAGGAAAAGAGAGTGAACACTGCAAGGATGGGCCTAATGAGGCCAGAGGAAATGACCTGCCTTGCTGGGAACGCAAGAAAAAATGGAGGAGACAAAAAGAGCAATTCTAAGCTAAGCTGCTGAATTCCTCCTGGGAGGATACACCTCCCCAGGAGAGCTGGTCTGTAAAAAATGTTTTGCTTTTTTTCTCTTCCAGAAGGTACTGGCTAACATTTGCCAGCAGGAAGGCAGCCTCCCAGATAATACCACAGCCTGAATTTGCACAGAGAGTGGAAGCCCAGCTGGGCGGTTTCCCTTTTCAGCAGATTTCTTTAGCACATGGATATTTTTTCACCACTATCATCACTGTTTAGCAAATGACAGATCTGCTGGAGCGCCTCACAGTTTTGATTCACTCAGGGCCCAGCTCTGTTTCCCACAACCATAGCTGATAGCGACAGAAAATTCCATTTTCTCCATCTGTCGGGCACAGAAGGACTTCTTTTGCGCCCAAGAATATAGTTTTCCAACAATTTAATTGCTTTGTTTTATAAACCTAATGTGATGAGGCTGTCCCCGTTCCTCCATGGTCTGCTGTCAACACCTCAGACACATCTGACTTTGCCTAGCCCTAAAACTTCTGACTTTGGAGAAGTTCCTCAGCCACACATTTGTGCTTCTTCAGCCAGTGCTGCTCTCACCAGGTGCAGTGCTAACTTCTTTAAGTTATATCTCTCCAATTCTTTTGCATCCACTAAGATTTCAAAGTGTTTACTGGACTCTAATATATAGGGGCCACTTGTGGATTGTTGAAATAACAGTATATCTTAGTTCTTCCACAAAAATTTTCCTCTGTATATCCCACCTCCATTTCAAAGAAGATGAGGGTACCAGCCCTGTCTTGTAGGCGGTGAAGTTGATGCATAAAGATACTGAAATTATTTACCTGAAACCACACTGCCAGGGCCAAGAGCAGAGTCTGGGTCCTTTGAATCCTTTGGTCATGCTCTGTCCATCTGACCTTCCCCAGGCCTTGGGGACCTGCTCATCACTCATGCTAGACTGCAATACTCCTCGGTTTCCTTGCCCCATGACAAATGGTGCTAATCTCTGGTGCTACCTTTGCCCATGTCACACATAACTTTGTCCCAGTACCAAGCCTGCTGTTTGCACAGGCCATTCATTAGGGATAAGTAGAACAGGGAGCAATGAATGTGGCTAATTGCATATAATTATAGATCCCAATTCTCTTCTTATGCTGTATGTGTGTGTCTGTTTATAGGGCAATTACACAGTAAATAGGATGCAATTAGAGTGATCTATGCTGAAGGGCTGCACTTGTCACTGAGTGCTGAACTGGATGGACTCCAAATGGGGATGCCATCTCCTTTCACTGGAGTTCCCCCAGAATCAAGATCTTATCAGGTTCTTCAGCTTCAATCCTGACCATCGAAGGTAATTTTCACAAGTATGTCTTGTTCTGCTGCCCCTGCGGCAAACAGATGTCTCAGTAATTCACTGCCTCTCCTAACCATCCCCTTCTCTTAGTTTTCCTTCTCCTGATGTTCCTTTTCTCTTGGCTTAAGCATATGTACTACCCAGAAACATGTGTCACAGCTTTAGGTTAGTGTCCCACTAAAACAGGATTTTGCCAGCAGCCTAAATAGGTGGTGAATGATCAGCTGACGCCAGATGTTTACACTTTTCCTTCCATGAAATGAATTGCAGGTTCTGGTCTGGACAAAAAAAATGCAAAGTATGTAGCTGCAGCTACACTGGGAGTCTCAGAGGAGTGAGAAGTGCTTTACTCTCCTGGTCCTGCTTGCTAGAATGGAAGAGGTTATCTATGTTTACAGTGTTCAGCAGAGGGACTATAACCTGGTTGGAGCTCCTAAACACTGCTTGAGTATGAATGTTAGGTAATAAGAATAAAGTTGGCAGGGAGTGCTGGGAAGGAAGCATTCCCTACTGCTCTCTTTTCTCTCGGTTCAGTGAATAAACAAACCTCATGTCCCCACAGTTGTCAGTCCGGCACTTTTTACCAGAACTAGCATCTTAAGCAATACAGGTGATGTTGGGTCAATAAAGTCTCTGCTAAGAATAGCTATACAAACATTGCTCTGGGCTTTCTATAACATTTACCTGTGAGCTTCTCACATCCTATCTACAGAGGTTAATCAAACAGGCAGATTGTTTAGTACAACCACTTTTTTGTCTAGCCATGAAAGCAAAACCTAAATTCAAGTCAGACTTTGGATGCATCAGAAAAATGTGTTAGATGAACTCTGACTGTGAAACTTCCTGGCTGTTGCTGAGGTTGGAGCAAACCATGATGCAGTTTGACGGGTTTTTGTTTTCCACTCTGAACTTCTACTGCATGAATCAGTATCTCAGTTTAGTTTCTAGAACAGAGGTGCTACCGCTGGCAAACTGAATGGCACTGAGATTTGGAAAGCCAACTGTGACAAAAAATAAAAAATCAGATTTCAGTAGTTTTCACCCACTGGTTGCTGGTTTCACAGAGAAGTTTCTGGGTTGTTCAGTACAGTCAGTTTGGAACTGCTTCACACAAATGGTTCTTTCATCACCCCCACAAAGTGGATCAGGAGGAGGAGTCCCCAGTTCATAACATCCCTTGAGTCAAAACTAGCCCAGAAGGTCACTCAAAGGAAAGATCAGAGATTAAAAGGCCTTTAGGCAGGCCTATTCCTCACCTCCTTTTCAGGGAACGTGGAAGTCACACCAACATGGGCCAGAGCATAGGGGAGATGTCAGTATTGCTACTTCTTGGGTGCATCCATGCTTGCCAGGCAAAATGAGTTCTAATTTTCAGGCTTTTCAGCTTTATGCCTTTAAATATTGGACAAATAAATCCAAGCTTCCTTGAACTTCTCACCATACATGGAAGACCTCTGCTTGAGCAACCTGCATGTCCTTCCCTTTCATTGGAAATGGGAGTACCATGCCCATTTCTTCATGGTGAACTTGTGGAGACTTCCACCTTTAATTCTCCCTTCATCGGAAAGGGCTTGGAAAGGAAAGAGGCCTCAGGGTTGCTAGCCTGGGTAATAACTGTCAGACAGGTCTGCACCTGGTCTGGTGAGAAAGCAAAAGGTAAATGCTCAGCAGGGCACTTGTGGACACAGGAAAATCCAGGACTGAAGGAAAGCAGCTTTTCTGTGAGCTGTGTGAGTGGTCTCCATCTCATTTTCCACTGGAAAAAAACACCTGAATGATGGAGCCTTGTCCCAGTTCATTTAAAACCCAGAGATCAGCTGCAAACTTGGGACTGCTGGAGACATGCTGGCTCTGCCACTTCGTCTCCGGAAAAGAGCTGAAAAGGTGCATAATACCCAGCAGGCATAAGTTAAGGATTTGATCACAGACGTATAGGAGCTAGAGCTGGATAAGACTAGCTCTCTTATACTTTAATAGGCTTGAGCAGTCCCAGTTTCTGAGAATGAAAACTTTGAAACTCTGGGAGCTCTGAAACACCTGAACTGGAGAACATACAATGACGTCTTCAGATCTGCACAAGCTTGACCTGAGTCAAGTCTGGCACTGCAGCTTGCCATCTTACTTCACTACCTTCTCACTCTGTTCCTTCCTGTTCCCATTTGAGAAAGGCTTGTTGATCTCAATCCACCTACCTCGGATGTCTCAGCGCAGCTGGGAACTTCCACCACACACTCTGCTGGCCCAAATGAAACTGCCTGACGTACTGAGAGTAGCTGCGAGACAGCTTTTGGCAACGAAATGGCAAACCCCTTCCTGCCCAACTGAAGGATGGTACCTTATTTTCCCCAGGGAAGGTTTCTTTCTATTATAAGCACTGAATGGCTCTTGACGATCCTTCTGAGATCTGCCCAGCAAGAGAGAGAATAAGAGGCCATAAAGGAATGTGTTAGCCAAGAAACTGAGAAAACCTTACTAAAGATAGTATGAGAGAGTTCAAAGAGGGACACTAATGCAGCTCCTGTCATTGAGTATTCAAGAATAGGAACTGGATTATTGTCACATGTTAGACCAATTTTTTTACTTGAAACTCTCTTGACTGGAGGTTTTCTATTCCCAGCCCGGCAGAGATGTTGTAGGGAATACTGAAGTTCATCTCTACGATGGCCATGCCAAGAAGAGCTGGGCATAGGCTCCACGGACGTAAAAGATTTATGCTCTTTCCAGCAAATGTCCAGTAAGGGGGTCACCCATGAAGCCTAAGACAGCTGACGTCCATCTTCAAGGAGCTTTACTTGACTGGTTATAGAGGGACACTGGAGAAACCAGCTTTCTTATCCTACCTGTAATGTCCATGCTGTCAGGATTTTAGTGGTTAAAGCACTCATCCTCTGCTGGAATGATGTCTTTCCCCTTGCTGCACACGCAGCAAATCATTATCTGATCAGAGCCACTTTGTCACATCTCATCAAGACTGGAAACAGTAACCTAGATATGAAAGGGTTTATTGCTCATGCCCAGCAGCGCTACTTTCAGTCCCGGTGTGTGCCCAAAGGCACAGGTGAGCAGGGCAGGCTGGAGCAGAGAGGTTCAGTGGAAGAGCAGCAGTATCTCTGTGATGGCGTTTTCCTCTGAAAAGAGTTAATTCCCTACCATGGCATTCTTAATGCATTTATCTACTTCCCACAAATATTTGAAGAAAGCACATAAAGAAAAGCTTGTCTAGAGAAAATGTCGTGCATCTATTTGCGCAGGGCGTATTCTCACAGTTATCCCAAAAACCTTGGAGGGAGGGGTAAGTGATGTGGGTATCATGCTTGCCTGGGAAGAAAAACAATAACACTCCCACATTCCCCCAGTGCAAGTATTTGAAAGCCATTAATCAGCACAGTTAGAGACTGTCCATGTTACGCGTATCCACATCGATGTGCTTGCAGGACCCGTTTGGCAAGCATTTCAAAACAGAGGGGAAAAAAGCATTTAATTTTTTGGCATTTCACAAACCCAAAAGGAAACTAAATCCTGCTAATAAATGGATCTTAGAAATTAGCTTGGGCTGCTCTAAGTCCGTTCAGCTTTCTGAGCTTATTATGCCAGGGAGTTAGGAAAATGCCTATGAATTTCTCCATTTTGGAGATAACTTAGAAGAGGCAGATTTGGAAGGAAGGGCTGAACGCAATCATCCTGCAAGTGGAGTCCAGTGAAACTGTGTTTGCTAGGAGCCCCCAAAATGTGGGTCCCTCTGAAAGCCCTCTCCTTGCGCCCCCGGCTTTGGCCCTCCACACTGAACAAGGGCAGCAGCACCTGTACCGCGTCGCTGTCGGAGCAAGCCCCGAATCTGCCTCTGCAGAGAGCGAGAAAGGAAGCCCCATGGCACTGAGGAGCAGCCGTGCCAGGGATTTGCACCTGGGGAGTGTAGCCCCTGCTTGGGAATGGCTGGTGGGAAAATCCCTCCACCCTCTCTCACCTCTTCAAGTTATCTTCTCACAGATTTTAATTTGCCCTGGCCCCAGTGCTGGTGTTCGGTCACGTCCCGTGTCTCACATTTTGGCCCTTTGTTTAATTTTAACTCTTTTTGTAGGCCTACAAACAATCAAATGTAGCCCTGTATTACAGAGGAAAATGTTTATAACCACTGGAAATGGAACATTATGTGAATATGAGTAGTGGCTTAGCATGAATGAGTAACTATAACAGGCATCTTACATCATCTTTGCTTTAGTTAAGCTAAGTGGAATGTAGGTGATGGACAAATACTGGAGGTGAGAGACCGAGATGAGTCAGGACTTTCCGTGAGAAAAAGGTCAAAAGAGCCAGCTTGCCGGCAAGTACCAACAGACATACTCTTCACCTTATTTAGACCAAGGAAGGACAGTAGGAACATACTTAATTAGCTCATCTGGAGTCCAATATTTTGCATTACTGATTAAGATCATAAAAAAGGGGGCTCACATTGAGGCTGAACTCTGACCTATGTCCCTGCAGAGGTGCTCATCTGCAGTGGCCGAGCCCTTCCTAAAACCTAATCTCCGAGTTTAACTGAGGTAAGACTTTCTTCCTTAGCAAGGATTTCCTTTTATGTCTCTGAATTAATCCTTATTGTTGATTATTTTTACATTTCTTTCTTACTTTCATTATACAGCCATGGTCTCCATTGGCATTGATTCCCAACAGACCAGCACATCAATTTGCTGTGTCACATCCGCAGCACATTGGCCTCTGCTCCTCAGCGTGCTGTGTGGTCAGACCGTTAGCTAATCTTCTACTCACCGGTTTCCATGAAAGCCAGTTCTCTTTGAGGTGGCTTACATGAACTTTTGTGGCTTTTCAGCTAACGTCTGGGGGCTAACACATCTCTCCTCTTGAATGCCAGCTTCCTTGAGGCAGGAGACAGTCTTTAAATGCTGGAGTCTGAGATGAGCACACAGCTGCGTGTTTCTATTCATACGGGCATGGCTGTCTGTCAAATACAGATAATTGGATATTTATCCATACATTTGCATGAGGAATCAGAGGAACTGACTATAGAAGCGGAGACCCTGCATTTCAGGGGCTAGCTTGGATCCCTTCTTCCTTTAAAATGTCAGCCTCCGGTAGCTTCCCAGAGGGTGACTCTGTACCCAGAGCAGTTACGGCTGCAGATTCGAGCTAAAAGTTAATTATGAATAATAAAGAGAATGGAGGAAAGAACTCTGTGCTCTGTCCTTTTGGCATTAGGCAATTACTACCCAGCTCGTTTCAGAGGTTTATGCTTTTTTCATTTAGCAGTGCTCGGCTGATTTCTCCTTGTATGGAACTAGAGAGCATCATATACCACCAGTATTTACCTTTTAGCTCAGGAGCCCTCTTTTAAATCTGGTGCTTTGTGGCTGCCTCTGGTACATATGTTAAATAAATATTTAAATTCTGGAAGAACTTTACACTCTGTGCACTTAATCTTTTAAAATCATGTTATTGTCAGAACGCCCCTCCCATGAAGTGCTGGTGGCAAAGTGCCTTACCTCCTCTGAAAGCTTTTTTGACTCCCAGCTGTACTCTCTCTTGTTTTTTAGCCAAGCTTTCAAAATGACATACACAAACAACCAGCTGCTAGATATTTATGTGGAACATTAGCCTTGCAATTAAGGGGAGAGAAAAGGAAGCTCTACTTTGGGGTCCTTCATAGTTTCATTACTGCGTGTTCTGCTCCATTACTGCATTTCTTTGAAAAGTGAACTGCATCAGGGGGCCCAGCTGCAAGCAGGTCCCATTGATCACCAGCTGCCTAAGGAATTATCCATGCTAAGCCAAATGAGTAAAGTCATGATGAAGGTTATGAGTGACTCCCCAGTCCTATCCACAGTTTCTTCCTTCTGGGCAAATGAATGTGGTGAAAAAATGGTCCCAGGCTGGAGGTGGAGCCCATCTACAGACACAGAGGCTACACTGTCATCATCGTCCTGCTAGCAAGGTGCTTACCTATGTCCTAGGCAGGAGAAGGCTGCAGTGTTGCTGCCTCCTGCTTGGATCAGAACAATCCATATTCCCAGTCCTGCCATTTCAGCCTGTAACTCTTCTAGGCAGGATTTAGCCTGCCAAATTTCAGCCCATGCTGTTGGAAGCACTTTTAAAGCATTTATCACTTAATCCTAACCAAGTTCTTCTGGCTCCAGCAAGCAGAGGTAGAAGGAATGAATTTTGAGAAACAATGAAGTGCAGAGCACAGAAAAATCCTATAATGTGAACCATATGCCAAGGAACAAGGGAAGGCTTTTAAAAAAAAATAAAGATTGTAAGCATTAGGATATTTTTCAAGAATCTTGTGGTAACTGTATTTGCTGTGATGCTGTAGCAATGGCTGAGGGATAAGGAGTGAACACATCTTCCAACAGTGGTCTATATTCTGATTTCAGAGAGAGCTACTAGGGGAGGGAGTGGCACTGCCTTGGTCATTACGCTGTCTCCAGTTGGTGAGCAACCAGAGCTAGGGAGGAAAGGGATCACCAGGTCAGCAGAAGAGGCCAGCCTGGTGTTGTGCATCTGGCCTACAGAAGGGATTCTCCCATTGCCCACCCAAAGGATGCTTGAAAGGCTCATTAAAGGTAACCTTGCAGCTGGCAGGAGTTCATGGCACCCAGTAAAGTCAGAAATGCAAATGACACATTTCCTTAGGACAAGAGACTTGAGGGTATGTTCCCGTTCACCATGGTCAGTGGAGAAGGGGGCCCAACGCAAAGCTGAGCATGGGGAAAGGAAATGTTTTCCTTGCAGCCTTCCAAAGAATTTCACTACCGAAAACTCACAATGTTCCTGTGGTAACTTTATTATTTCCATTTCACATATGAGGAGAATGAAAGACACAGTGGCACACAGAGTGAAAAATAAGTTTCCTGTTTTCTATTTCCAGCTCTACATTTGTAGAGTACTTCTATTTGTGCGATCTCCAAACTAGATACTTATCCTGATCAATAACACTTGACTTTATCTCTCTGCAAAGTAGGAGTAAAAAAGCTGCCCTGTAGGGGAACTGTGAATATTCCCTTCACTGCCTTTAAAGCAATTCCTGATCAGTTTTGAACAATGATGCGTGTATGAAAATAATTTAATTATTATGAATTTATACTTTGTAAAGAGAGAGGTCACAACGCAAATCAATACAGTCAGGAATCTCCACATCCACACTTGAGATCTCACACCCTTTGATGGGCTTCTCTCTGCCTAGACCAAGAAATAGTTGGTGTTTGGACTCCAAGAGCTTTGCCATCTGACAGGATTTAATTAAAATCTGCTTCTACACATCAGGGTGGCTGTCCCCACCCCACCGGCATCAGCCGAAGCCACAGTGCTGGTGGGACACCTCGCTGTGCAAGGCCATGCTGGAGCCAGGTCTTTGGCTTCCCCTTCTCCCTTCCTCCAGGGCCCAGACATCTCCTAAAATGTCTGACAACTGCTGAGGAGGTTCCTCACTGGCAGCAAGGCTGGCAGCGCTAGTTGTGCTTCTCTCTGAGCTGTAAATGGACAGTGTTGACAGCACAGCATCAGAAAATGCTGCCTCATGAAAACTGAGATATCTTGTGGGAATATTTTATGTCAGTTTTAAGAAAAATGTTGACCAAAAGGGTTTCATAAGCAACTTTCTGATTGCATTTTGTTTTGGTATTTGTGAACTACTTTGCTGACTTTTCAAAAAGTTTTAGCTATCAATTGATTTTAATTGTGTGCACATATAACAACACATATGAAAGTTTATTAAGAATGTCATGTTACTGTTTTATCTATACTATGATATGTGTTTACACTATGGAAACAAAGCATTTTAAAATGTAACTGTTAATTAAAGGTATTTCTATGGTTAGAAAATGGAACAGCTGGGCTTTGCCTTTCCACAATAAATTTTGGAAATACATTTTGCTCCAACTCAGCAGTCCAGATCTCCAGCTATACAGCTTCCTCTATTCCAGGCAGCTCTGTGTTCAACCCTTTGGGGCTTTCAAAAGTGATCTGTGATTATGAGGGTGTGACAAACACAAATCAGGCATCCAAATTGCCACAGGTTTTACTTCTACCTACCTGAGCTACCTTCTTGGCTACAAAACCTTTAGTAACACTTTGTGATGCTTCCCCATCCCTGGCCCACTGGTCATTAGCTGGGGCATGGAGAGTGCGCACTCTCCAGATGAGACTTTGGTGAAAAGCTGAAGGAGTTTTTAGCAAGTGAGCTTCAGGACAGAAATTGTTCTGTTTGGATTCCCTTCACTTTCTTTCAGAGTCATTATCTCCAATTTGTGTGTGGAAGGCAAAGCTTCTAATTATACACTGCAACGAGTGCATTTTTTATAAATAGCACCAATTGTTCTGCTGGGACATTCTCATCTGAATCAGCTCCTATTCAGCTTTGCACTCTCTGTCTTCCATGTGCAAGCAGAATATTTTTTACTAACGAAACCCAAGTGGATCGCATGTGACACAAAGGCTGAGGCACTAGAATGGGATTTGGGAAATCTGGATTCTGCTGCTGGCCAACAATGGTTTCAAATTCTGTGTCACCCTGAAGTCCCTTCAATTCCCTGTAATTCTGGCCCTTTGTCACTCTTAAGTCCCTGGTACAAAGCCCTCTGGTACCATGACCAGTCTCACTGCGCATGGAAGCATTACTGTAGTACAAAAAGTAACAATTTCAGAGCACTCTTTGGTGCACTGTCCAGCTGTGTCATCCCACAGCAGACATTCACATCAGGCTTGGTAAGCATCGGCCCTCAAAGATTTGAGTTGTGGGGTGCTTTGCTTCGCTTCTCATCCTGCAGGAGAGAACATTTTGCATGACCCTTTGCCAGTCTGGCTGATGAGCGAGGGATGCTGCTGGGCTGGCAGGAAGCCTTGCTGGTGTGCAAGTGAGGTGGCGACTTTCAAGTGCAGGGGTAGAAGGTTATGAGAAAGAGGGTCTAACCAGCACTAATTTGGGAGATAATTCAAGGCAAGATGACAGAGGTATTCATATTTGTATTCTGTATTAGCATCTTCCCTGCCTACAACCTTCTTCTGATTTAACTAGATGCATCCTCAGATGTCAGCTTTCTGTGGAAAAGCCCCATGGATCCATACAGGGAAGAGGGACTCTGGACACCCACCCGACTACACACAGGTTGTTAGCAGAGGGCTTCTTGTGCACTCCCATGGATCACTCTTAGCCACTGCCTGTAGGCAAAGACCATGGCTTTGTCCTGCTACCATGTGAAGTTGTAAAGAGAAAAGCACTTCTCAGCTCTGGTCAAAGGGGACACAGAGGCCTGATTTCACAGCAGGGACTGTTTTCATCCTGGGGTTCTCTCCTCCTCTCCTCTCCTCTCCTCTCCTCTCCTCTCCTC
>RSEF01000005.1:23559324-23587718 GCA_003993805.1 Himantopus leucocephalus
CTCTCCTCTCCTCTCCTCTCCTCTCCTCTCCTCTCCTCTCGTCAGGCCTCAGTGTATATCACTGCTTTGGGTTTTTTCCCTGAAGATTATGGATAAGGCTCAAAGGCCAAAACAGACAAAATCCCTGACTGTGCTGCAGTAAATGTTAGTTTCTCTCTCGCCATTGCCCCCAGAGCCTCACACCAGCCATGGGGTCCAGACCACGCCGCCACGGTGGGAGCCCGTCTGCAGAGGGCAAGCCAGCCTCCACCAAGAGGCTGTCACAGCCCCCTGGTCAGCCACCGCGTGCCAGCCAGGCGCTTGGCAGTACCCATCCCGACAGCGCGGCCATCTGCACAGGTGGGACCTGCCCATAAGCAGCCATAGCAAGATCCTGCGTGCACAGGAGAGGGGACAGGTGTGTAGAGGACACTACCCAGGCCCCGGCAGCCACTGCCCCGCTGGAGGGTGGCTGTGCCCCCGCAGCCGAGGGCAGGGGGGAATCGCCTGCCCGGGGCCAAGCCCATGTCACTCCCCAGCAGGTCCCTACAGCAGCTCTGCAGAGCCCCAACTCTGCTTGGAAGCCAAACCATCCCTGATGCAGCCCAGTGTTGGGGCCGTGTTTATGTGGCAGTGAATATGTCATGGAGATGAAATCTCAAGCGAGCTTGGGGCGAGTGATTCACAGGCTGCTCAGTTTATGAATACAGCTCAGCCAGGAGTGTGTGTTTAATTGCTCAATGTACTGTAACACCCGTCGCTTCCTGCATTATCCACTTGCCCCAGCACTAGAGCTGCCACTTTCTCAAAACAGTCATTTCATGAAGTGAATTGCCTTTCTATGATTATCTTTTTATGCAATTAATATTTTCTCAGCAAATCACAGATCACTCTACCTCCTCAATATCTAAAGCAATTAATGAGCCCCAGCTGGCAGCCATGGCTGAATGAGTCACTCTCCTGGAGAAAAAGATATCACCGTTGCATATTCTCCCCTCGTGCTGTCATTTGCTGGCTGATATATTGGACTGAGGATACTCGTCTGTCATTCCCATGATGGAGCTGGACCAGCCCTCTGAACCTGCCAGGTCAGGAGGTTGCATGTTCAAAGGACTCGGTCCTGGCCGTCACCTCTGCCCCAGCCATGGCTGGTGACAAAACAACGCTGCAGACTCACTCCTGGCCAAGCAATAGGTGGGGAAGGCGCCTGCTATAAAATCACAGCCCACTTGACTTCTCTAATAGGGTTTATGAAGTTCAGAGAGCTACTTCGCACTCCATACTTTATGAAATGAAAGCGCTTTTACAGCCTTCTTCAAAGAAAACAAACTAGGACATCCCTGGGGCAAATTCTAGGTCATTTTTCAAACATATATACATCAGCCCTATATACCTTTCAGCATGTATGTCACAGGCATGTTTCAGTACATTCCTCCATCCCATTCCTCTTACAGCCTGCCACGGTTAGCTTTGCTGACCAAGGTCCAAAAGGCTTTTTTTTAAACTGTCTGCAATGACGCCTTAGCATCTCCCCTATCTTACAGAGCTAATGTGGAAACTTTTTCAGTGTACAAACAATTTAAGTGCCTTCCTGCACTGAGGCTTTAAAGAAAAAAAAAAAATAACATGGATTTCTTTTGTTGCCACTTAACGTCTGATTCTACATGAAGTTGCTTTGAGTCCCCTTTCATCTCCACTGATTAAAGAGACAGCTTTGTCATCAGCATGTTGTTTCGTCTTTCTTTTCACTTAACGTCTTTCCAAACAGCAAGAAATATGATCTGTAGGGGGGCATCTGACGGAGATGAAGGCTCCTGGCTTAGCTCAGGAAAGCAGTTGTGTATATGTCTCAAGAGAGCTGGAAACCTTTGTATATCTGCAAGAAGGAGACAGGCAAAGCGTTTAGGCCAGCATCACCAGTAAAGAGGACAGACAGCCTAATATGTTATGATTGCTGATGAGTGAGATAAATAGAAGTGTTAGAAGCCCTGGAGGTAGGGGTCAGAACTGGGAATTTGAAACAACACAAAACACGGCCGCGGCAGGGAGCAGGCGTCAGGGGCAGGACAGGAGAGGAGACTAAGAGTGGCTGGAGAGTTTGGGAAGAAGCATCAAGCAGACTTTAGTAAAGCCTGAGAAGGAAATCCAGCCAGAAGAGGCACGGGTTGCTTGGATGGCAATTTAGCTGGCAAGCAGAGGAAAATCAAGAACTAGAAAAAAATAACAATGAAAAAAAAAATCCAAGTTCTGGTGGTTTAAATTCCGTTCCTGACTCAGTTTTCTATCATTTTTCTCCTAAGATTGTAATGTCACCTCTCCAAAGTAAAAATGGAAGAAATGCACGTAAGAAGGAGGTGGCCGTGAACATGAATCACACCATTCACATGTTGAAGCTTTGGTTTCAGTCACGAGAACACTCCGGGTCTACCAAATTGTTGTGTGGCTTTTAGTCTGAAGCTGTTAGCCATCATTTTAGGCATTAAGCAAAGAAATCCCTCTGGATAGTTTGTAGATTGTTTTTGTAGATGGGATTAGTGGTGAGTCCAGCTATATTATGGTTTCTTCCACTCAGGAAGCTCTCCTACAGACCGTCTCCCTGCCCCATACAAAGCGGGGCTCAGGAGGCCTTGTGATGCCCTTCCCTGGATGCCTTTATTGCTGCCTATTGAACCAAAGACATGTGTAAGAAAGACACAGACCATGCATTAGCCTCCTCCTTTCCCCAAGCATTGGACAGGATCCAGCAGAACAATACAGACTTCTACTTTCCACGTGGCCCTTCCAGTTAATGTTTCTTTTAGGAGGGGAGAAAATCAGCCCACCATTATTATTTATTAACATCTACATCATGCCAGATCTGAATTTCTGACCTACATTGTGCTTGAGCAAAACGCTCATTGAAGGAGAATTTTGCCTAGAGTAAGGACTTGAAGTTTAGGTCTATTAATTATTAATTGCTCTTTTTATTTATTCAAAAGCCCCGGTGAAATGGGAATATTAGCTGTTTTCCTTCCTCATGAACTCATTCTCTTGCGTGGTCTCATCTGGCTTTGCACGTGTTCTTCCCCAAAGAAACAAATCAAAAAGTGCGTGTGCTGTGGAGGGAGAGGGTCAGATTTTTTGCCAGGCAGGTCAGGGTACATCACATTTATTCTCACACGCTGCTTTGTAGAACAACAAGCTGGCAGATAGAATGAAATATTAGCTTAATTTCCTGCAGATCTGAATTTAAAAAAAAAAGCCAAGGATGGAGGAGACTGAATTTAGAATAACAAACACCAAAGCTACAGAGACTCTGCTAGTCAAAGAACATCTTTCACTGTAGCGATTTATTAATTTGGAAGATGCCGTAGAAGATCCTTTTCCATCACGACTGTTCGCCTGTAGGCCCATGTGGTTGTTCAAGGTTTGGAGGATGTATCTGTGCCAATCAGTGACACTCATGTCTTCCCGGCATATTCTGTCTTCATCGTGTATTTAGTGTCTTGACAACCCAGAAGAGCAGGAGTCCATAACCTTCCCTTTTGTGCTTTGCTTCACATCATCTGCAGCAGGCTGGTGTGTCCTACAGCCAAGCCAAGGAGGCAAGGGTGGTGGGGAAAAACAACCCTGTTCTGTGCTGCAGGAAACAGCCATAGAAAAAGAACCTCCCAGCTCAGGTGGGACTGAGAGCAAACACTGGGCAGACATCTCGGTGAGCCGAATGCTCCTACAGAAAGAGCCCTTGCTGTGCTGTTTGCATGCTGAAGAGAAGAAACAGCTACTTCTGAGCTGAGGCTTCAGGGACTACTCCGAATACACACATCACAAAATAAAACAAAAAGACCCCATCGAAACAAAAACCTCTGGGTGCTTTCAGGGAAGAGGGGCAAACCCACGTACCTTGGAAGAGCTGCAGTCAGACCTGCCAGGCACTCAGGTGTGATGGCTGGGCTGCTGTAGAGCTGTAGAGATGAAACATATTGACGTTTGCTATTGACGTTAGACCCTTGACACCTGCAGACATTTCCTAGAACACAAGAACGTTGTATTCTTGTACTGCTTGGTGTCACCTACAAATTCAGGAAGAGTAAAGAAACCTTCTTGTGTCTCCGTTTGAGTGTAACTTGATTTATTTTTGAGGCAGACAACCCAGCTGCAGGCTGCTTGCCTTCTGACACTTGTGAGGTTGCAGGCATCAGTGTCAATGATCCTCACCTCTCTCCTCCAAATGGCTCCTGAAACATCATCCAGGATTTCAGCTCAGCATCACATGCTTCTTTAGTTTGTGTTCAGGAGTGAACAACTGAGGGCATAGACTTTTATCTGAGTGCACTATATTTCCCCTTCTGTGAAGGTCTGGATATTGCTGCTGCATAAGTACTGCCCCAAGGGCTCTCCCTAGCAGCTCCTGAGATAAAGTTATTTTCTTCCTCACAGGGTTCCCATATTGAGGAAATAAACATGAGGTTTCTATCCAGAGTCCTTTGCTTTTCTTTTTGGGTGTTCTGGCAGCTCGGATGAGAGGGTATAAGCAAGTGGTCCTCTCCTCACTGTGCTGCTGACAGCCTGAACTTCTCTCTTTCTTCTCCCTGACACGTCCTGCAATGTTCATTGACCCCAAACACCACCGACTGCTCCATCAATAAGCTGTTTGCTGCCTGTGGCTCAATGTGTCACCACGTTGTTAGGAAAAAAAGGCTGCCACACATCCCTTTAGCAGGCTGCTTGTTTCAGTGTTTTAATTGTGCACCGAGATTCCTTGATTAGGTTAAACAATGATATCCATCACCCAGTGAGAGCTGCAGGTAAGACATAACTGCAGGTCGTGGCAGTGTAAGAGGTGTGGACAAGGCAATAGACAGACACTCTATTCTCTGAAAGCAAAGCAGGGGAATAATCTTTCAGGGCTCGATCACAGCTCCAAACATTTGCCTCTTTTGGAGGTAGTTAAGGGAAATAATGTGACAGGAGCAGGTCAAGGAGGAACTGCAGCAAAATGCTTCCAGGAGAAGCATGTTTTGGAGGGCTGGCAGCCTGCACGCTACCCGCCTGGGCAGGACCAGAAACGCTGTGTGTGACGGTTGCAGGCCTTCTCCACGGTGGGAAAACACAAAGCATCAGAAATCTTCTCTTCTTGTGGGGTTTCCAGTCTTGTTTTGTATGTGTATCAGTTTGAGCCAATTTGGGGAGATCTGGAGAAGTCTCAGAAGTGGATCCTGCCTTGTTTGTTGTCTAGGCACGGAGCTGGTTCCCTTCCTCAGCTCCAGGCTTCCTGCCCCAAACCAGCAAGGCTGCCGCACCTGGCTGTCTCAGCTCCTGACAACTCACTGAGATGCAGTGGGGGACTGCGGAAAAACCAGCTACCAGCCAGCCAGCAGCCCAGCAGCTGGGGCGTCACCTTTGCAGAGTCTTCTCAGGAAGGACTCAGAGCATCTTACAAACCTTCACCCACCGCATGGGCCCCACCGCTGTGCAGTGCTGGAAGTAAAAATAACCAGTGCTGACACAGACTGGAAACAGAAATGCAAAGAGAGAAAGAGGTTTGGTAAAGGTCAAAGCAGCGACAAGTAGCAGCAAACTCCGCAGCATCTCCTTACAGCCTTCAAGGAAATGTGACTTGCTCCAGGCCTGAGTGGTGCATCTTCTCCCTGCTTGTCTCGGCAGCCTCCCCACCTCTGCCCATGCAGCTCCTTGCCTCTCCGCTGATGCTCCTTTCCCTCCCACCCACCTCCTCCCCACCCCTTGCACGCCCGTACCTTCTCTCACTTCTGAAAAACTCGGTTTCTCTCTCGGTCAGTGCGAGTTCTCCCTCCACCCAGAGATCCCCGTCGGACGCAGAATGCAATCACCAGCACAAGGGAGCAGGCACTTGCCCAGCCGCTGAGCACGCAGGCTGTAACAAACTGCAAACAGATAAATATAAGCGGTATCATCCATCAGAGCAGACAAGCCCCTAATGTCTGATGCAGGTCTATGCTTTAACCCAAAGGCAGATGGTTAAAGCATGTGAATGGTGGGTATGGCCGTAACAGTTCAGACCTATTCTCATTTCTGAGAATAACAGCACGCTGCACAAGTGTTTGGCTGCACAATTTCCAGCCTATCATTTCTTTTCAGATTGTTTTGCTTCCATACATCGCTGTTCGTGACTGCGGATGTGTAACTGGTCAGCAGGCGTTCTTTCCTCTCGCCGATTGTATGCTTGAAATGTTTAAACTGGAGAATAATGACTAGCAGAAGGTGAATATTGAATCTCATGCCTCTGGTATCAACTTCCATGCTAGATATAGGGGATCTCCAAGAGTTTCTAAATATTTTCACCGCATTATGCTTAAAGATAGAATTTCTTGGGCTATGGGAGTTTTGGTTGGGTTTTTAGTTTGTTTGTTTTTTGTTTTTTTTCTAAAGAGCCCACATTTCACTCAGTAGGTTTCACGTGGAAAGCAGGGGTTTGGAGTTTTCCTCACCACCACTACTGCATGGGGCTCATTGCACCTTCTACAGGCTAAATCTCGAAAATCTCCAGATGAAAGTAAATTATCTTTCACAGGATTTTTAGAAGAAATTTATGAGCTGTTCTCTGTGTGTGTGTGCACGTGTGTGCGTGTGTGTGTGTGTGTGAACATGCAGGGAAGAGGCCAGTGGGCCGTAGGAGCTGTGGCCCATGTACACAGTGGTCCACGTGCAGTATAACCGTGTAGGAAAGCAGACGTGATGGGGGCAGGGGAGCTGAGTTTGCTACACCTCAAATGTCATTTTTCAGCGGGCAGGGGTTTTCAGGACTCAGTGTGGGGTACAGGGAAGGGGGAACCAGGGAGAGGGGTGGTCTGCCTCTGGGGAACATCAGCAGCCCATGGGGAGCTGGGTCCTGATGGGGGGGCAGGAGGGAGAAAGCTCCTGGAGCAGAATTGGGTTTCCTCCCATGTGGAATTAGCTCCCAGCTCTGCTTCAGCAGCTTTGCCTCTAAGGAGAGGCCACAGAGTTTCCCATAGCAACATTTTTTAATAACAGGCAAAAAGAGCATCGGCTGCCTCTGAAGACACCAAAAGAAGGTCAAGCTGCAGGAAGAGTCTTCACGGTTCACCCACCTCGCCTGTAACTCACTTCTCCTCTCACAACAACTCGTGGCCCAGCTCTGTCTCTTGTCCCAGCTCCCATCTCATCCCCTTACACCACAGCCTGTCAGCACTGTTGTGGGGAGGAGCGAGCCTGGGTCCCTTGAGGAAGGAGAGAGTTTCACAGCGCTCTTCTGCAGCCCTAGCCAGTGAGGAGGAGCAGTTCGGCAGCAGGAGCGTTGCTCCACGCACCTCCTCAAACGATGGGGTGCCTGAGGAGGATGTGGAGGAACTGTGCGCCTTCCCCCAGGGCAGGGTGGAAGTCTCAAAGCACCAAGCGGTGCAACACCTCCCTTCACACCTCCTCCACCCCCTACACCTCTTGGACATGTCCCATTTCTTCCACTGCGGATGCTCACTCAAAGGGAAGCAAAGGCTGAGCTCAGTGGTGAGATGTCCAGCGCTACCCTTCCAGCCAAGCACTTGCATTCAGCGGTTTGCTCACTCTCTTTTCAGGGATGCCACCACTGGCTGGCTTTGCCGAGTTACTGCTGGGTTGCCTTTGGGGACCAGGAAAGAAAGCACCAGGCTATCAATGCCCATGAGACAAATGCCCTGTCCCCGCTCGCCTGTTCCCTACAGCTGTTCCTGCAGGCACCAGAGGCAGGCTGCTGGGGTAAGGGCCAGAACAGCACGTTAGATCTGGATGGTACCATAGGGAAAACTAGCAGAGTAATTGTAACTGCTCAGGGTGAAACAGAGCAAAATATAAACCTCTTTTTGTTCTTTCCTTCTCTTTACATATGCACTTTGCATTTTTAACAAAGGCCAACTTATTTTTTAATTGTCTTGTATTTTTTTACTAAGCCTAAAACTNCTCTACAAAAAAAAAAAAAAAAGTGAAATGTGTCATCCAGACAAGACTGCCAAGTGCTGCCAAGTGCTGCCAGCTGTATTTATAGCTTTACCACCCTTTGCTGAGATGTTGCTTTGGAACAGTGCTGGCCCTGAAGAAGCTGTTACCTTGCCCAGCAGTTACGGTGGCAGGTTTTATTGTGTCTGCCCAGAAGTGCTGGCACTTGCAGAGGGAGGACAACTGGCATCCGTGAAGAAGGATTCTTGCCCCAACCCCTGTCTGTCTGTCACCCACACACATGCCCTCTCCCTTTTCCCCAGGGAGACATTGTGCAGACACTGGAGGTGGATGCAAGAGCACATGGAGAAGAGGGAGCATTGAGCAGAGAGTTGTTAGATACAGAGGCATCTTTGGTGGCTATTAAGTGCTGTTAGATGAATGTATAATCACTAGCTTGTCAGGGCTTCATTTATTTTGGTTCTCTGCCTGATGCTAAAAACATAAACATCTGTTTCTGAAATCACCACATCGTAAAATGCCACTGTCCTCACCGCTGTTCATATGGGAAAACCGATTGACTTCAAAAAAGAAACTCCAGGCAGGGCAGAGACCGTGTCTCACAGACTCGCTCCCCTCTGAGCTGCAGTGGGAGGCGAGGGACCCACGCGCACCGGCGAGCAGTCCCTAAGTGTACACAAGGCCGATGAGATTGTTAGTGTGGGTTGGAGTATATGCTCTTTCCAAAGTACTAACTGTCCTGGGGCCTCCTCTGCATTCAGCTCCTGACGGTAGGGCAGTCAGGGGCTGCAGGGCTGCCTGGGACCCCTGAGGTTTAGAGGACTAACATCCACTGTATTTTACATGTTGGCTGGGAATGGAAAAACCTCCATCTTGCTTCCCCAGAGGAAACCTACCGCATCAGCATACAGTCTCCCTTTGTCAGAGAGTGAAAATGAAACAACCCTAGTAGGTCCCTTCTGGGTCATTTCCCTGAGAAAAGCTGTGGGGAGATCATCTCTTCCAGCTCATTTTTTCTGACGTTTTTTCAATCTTACTTGAAATCTTGCTTCCCACCTTATCCCTGTGATACTGTCTCACAACCACACATCCAGCGTCCATATGTTCTTTCCTAAATCTTCCCTATACTTCCCTGCTTTCGTGCTGTCATTTCCAGATGGAGGTTCCCCTTCAATTCAGCTAGATGCTTTCTCCCTCCACCCCTGCTGTCCATCGGCTGATGGATGCTGTACCAGTGCTCAGCCACAACTTACACAAGCGTTGTAATGTGGCCTCTCTTTATCTCACCTCATATGTGCATCCCTGAAATGCTTTTGCAGCTGCTCTCTACACTCAGCCCAGGTTGCCAGCATCCTTCTGGTGCCACGTGTCTTGGTATTGAAAGCAGCATCCTCCTGAAAAGAGGATTTAACCTGGGCAAGTCTGAGGAGGAGGCTCTGAGCAACCCTTCCCACGCTGGGAGGGAGGCAATGGGGCTGCGGTTGGCTGCCGGGTTGGTATGACACATAACCGATAAACCCAGTGATTGAAGGGATTATGAGCAAGGGAAAGAAATCCTTTGCGGACCAGAGGCTGTTCTGTTTGCTTGTGTGTGATCCGCTCAATACCATGAGATCCTGCAGATATATAACTCCTTTGCCACCGTCTTAACATTAACAACAGAGACAGTTGCTGCTTTGGGCAGAAGGAGCCCAGAGTCTCCCTGCAGCTTGAGGAAGGCGTGTGTTCCTCCCCGTGGGGCACGGCCTCTTAATTACCTCCGTTAACAGGACTTAAACGAACACTGCGGCTTGTAGAGTCAAGAGGCTCTTAAGGATGCTGTGATGAAGATGTGGTCAGGGAAATATTAGGAGAGCAGCAAGGAGAGATGGCACATTCCCACCTGGAAGGGAGAGAAGAAAACAAAGAAACAGAGCTCCCAGAGGTAGTCGAGATGCAGAGGAGAAGCCATCGGCTGTGGGCACACACACATGCACCCCCACAGACAGGGTCCATCGCCCGTCCAAGGGCACAGCATCTTCCCTCCTGTCAGCCCTGCAGGAGCAACGTGGGAGGCGCTGACAGCCAGTCACACCTCTCCACCGCCGGCACCAACACCGCACTTCGCTGCCAGACGCTACTGGGCGCAGAGCCGGTCACGTCCCGCCGGCGCAGAGGAGGGAGGCGGAATCGGCGCTTTGATGAGCTGCCCCGCAGCGCAGCAAGGCGGGATGGGCAAGGACCACTGCTGGCAGCACCCCTCCCACAGCACCCCCTCACAGCGGGCTGCCCAACCCAGGAGTTTCATTTTTTGGATAAATCAAGGCCTGAAAATTTCAAAGCAACCCAGGAATGCGGTCATGTCTCATGCAGCGGTTTTAATGGTAGCTGTGCGGATAAATCCCCTGGACTGCTTTGAATATTACAAGAAAGATCTGGAACAGTGAGTCATCAAAGGGCTTGTTATATTTCCCACAAGAATTAATTGTCCGCTGAGAATCCCAGATCAAGAAACCACATTTTGCTTCCACTTCTCATGTCAGCCGCGTGCAAGATCTAACTCATGCTCTGTTCTGAACCTCTGTCGGGTATTGTTAGCTGGCCTGTGTGATGTACTCCAGCTGCAGAGGATGAAATAGTGCCGGTGTATCTCTTACTTTCCCTCCGGGACGCCGAGGCTTTGTTCTGGCAGCCTTTCCCCCGGCTGGTGCGCAGTCCTGCTGAAGGCAGTCCGACCGCCCCACCGTGGCAGCGATGCTCTTGCGGCTCAGCCCAGCTCAGAAAAGGACTCTGAGGCTGAAAACTGCTTGGGAGGGGTAAAGTGCGTTGCTGTTACTGCTATTTTTATGAGTTGCTTCCTGCTAGAGCCCCATCCCCCTCTATTAGTCTCTAGGCCACCGGCAGCAAGAAAGGCCTCCCCTTTCTTCCACCTTCTGCAAGAGTTTCACTCAGTACAAGCGGGACAAAACTGCTTCTAAATCCCTTTACTGTTCACAAAAGCGGTTCACATCAAAGATAAACTTCCCCTCCATTCCTGAGAAGAAAATGCTATCACCCCGCAGACTGGCTCCTCCTTACAGTTCTTTAAATCCTCAAAGAAAGGATCATTTTTCAGTGCTTTCCACTTTTCCATCAGCCCTGATCTGTGGCCCCTAAATGTCTTCAGTTGCCAGGGCAGAGAGCTGCACAGAGAATTTAGGCACTGCCTTGGCTCAGTTCTCCTTTGCTTCCTTTCAAGGGTCCCACAGGAGCAGACCATGCACTTCCATGTGCCTGCAGACCACAGGCAGAGACCTAAACTGTCCTTGAGCATAACAAATGCTAGTTTGGGTCATATATTAGCAAGCTCCTTCACAGAGCACATCCAAGCCTCTGTTTCTCAAAGAACAGGGAACTGTAAAGGCCAAAATTTACTTCCATTTTAATCCCATCATAATTTCAGTAGGTGACTGTGAAGCAAAAAAGAATGGCTCTCTTTCCATTATAGAAAGCTGAATAATTCAGACACCTTCTTTAGGCCTCCTCCTCTCTTCCCAAGATAATAATCATCCCACATTTTAGTGCTGCAACAAAACCAGCCACCCAGGACTTCATCGTATTCACCAGGCTTCGTACTGACAGGAGGAGAAAGCACAGATCCTCTTGCCATTGGAGTGAAAAGAGAATTTTATTTCATTGCTGGAACATGAGGCTTGTGATGTAGTTGCGCATTTCTGGCTCCCTTGGAGGATGGGCAGTGGCAGGTACGCGCATGTACAGCTATCTGCTCACACATTAGAGAGGATGTTTACGCAGCCCAAGACTGGGAACTCAGCTGAAATGGGAAAAAAAAATCATGCTGCAGATTTCCTCTGTGATTTTGGCCACATCACTTTGTCTGTCTGTGACTCATTCCTCCACCTGCAAAGATGGCAGTAAGAGCACTGCCTGCCTGCAGCTGGCGGCTATCAGGAGCAGCATATGCAACGAGCATCAAGGACTCGATGAACACGGTGACGGGGAGTGTTAAAAAGAGTTATTCCTCACCCCGTATAACTTGTTCCCAAACCTCCAAGCGGTATCGCTGCCCTCCTCCGGGACGTGCCAGCAGTGCCGAGGGCCTCGCTGAGCCCTGCCTGCAGCCCACACGGCGTGGATTGGGCTGGGCAGGCTCTGCCGTGGCTGCCGTCGCTCCTCCGTCCGGCTTTAATCCTGCACGACTGGAGGCGAACACGGCAGGCTCCAGCTCAGCACCCTGCGCTCTCTACATCCCTGAAATGGGAAGCCTTGTTCCGAGAAGCACAGATTAATTTAGCCAAGGAGATGAAAGCTTAGGGGCCGTTGAACTATATGTGATCAGAACCAGGTAAATCTGTGACAGGCATACAGACTACAGTCCTTACCCGATAATTTAAAACAGGTGATGCCTCCAGGAGAGAGTAATTATGAGGAACAAGTGATGAACAAGGGAAAAGTGGCAGTTTAAGAAAAGAGCACACCTTCCCTTGACATTACAAAAGTTACCATAGCTTTACAATAACTAAACAGTATTTGTTCCTTTAAAAATATCCTGACTGAGGGGAGCTCTACAGACAGACAATTTCAGTAATATGTGTATAGGGAGTCTGCAAGTACCTGTGCAAATGCATGAAAAAGGGAAGAAGACGAGGCTTTAAAGGGAGCTGGAAGAGGCAGTGAAAAATCTATGACTCAACACTATCAAGAAGGATAATGTGGATAAAAATGTTCTGAGAACAAAAGAAATCCTGAAATTGTTATAGATCTTTTATCAGATGAAGATAATGATATATCTAATATTCCTGCACAAAAAAAAATCCAAACCTGGGAGTATCCAGTAAATATTTATCTTCTGTATTCTGAAAGCAACTAGATGGCATATTAGTATCCTATGAGATTAATGTGTTATTCTACTCTATTCTAAGTTAGTTAACAACAGAAGTTATTGAATATCTTTTACTAGAGATAAATATTTCTAAATCAGGACACCTAGATAATGCTCAAAGGGTTTCTAAAAGTTCTCTGAAGACCTCTCTAGAACTGTAATGTCAATTTATAATAAAATTTGGGAAAACAGAGAATTGCCTGAAAACTGTAAGAGAGGCATCGTTCCGTTAGCACTTTTAAAGTATAAATGGGACAGCAAGGGGAGAGGGAGAGGGAGAGGGAGAGGGAGAGGGAGAGGGAGAGGGAGAGGGAGAGGGAGAGGGAGAGGGAGAGGGAGAGGGAGAGGGAGAGGGAGAGGGAGAGGGAGAGGGAGAGGGAGAGGGAGAGGGAGAGGGAGAGGGAGAGGGAGAGGGAGAGGGAGAGGGAGAGGGAGAGGGAGAGGGAGAGGGAGAGGGAGAGGGAGAGGGAGAGGGAGAGGGAGAGGGAGAGGGAGAGGGAGAGGGAGAGGGAGAGGGAGAGGGAGAGGGAGAGGGAGAGGGAGAGGGAGAGGGAGAGGGAGAGGGAGAGGGAGAGGGAGAGGGAGAGGGAGAGGGAGAGGGAGAGGGAGAGGGAGAGGGAGAGGGAGAGGGAGAGGGAGAGGGAGAGGGAGAGGGAGAGGGAGAGGGAGAGGGAGAGGGAGAGGGAGAGGGAGAGGGAGAGGGAGAGGGAGAGGGAGAGGGAGAGGGAGAGGGAGAGGGAGAGGGAGAGGGAGAGGGAGGTTGTCTCCAGCCCATCCTCGAGGCCACTAGCCCAGTGCTGGGGAGAGGGATGTGAGGTAGAAATATGAGGGAGGCGTATGGGGCTGGGTTATTATTGCACAGAGCAGGGTACAGAAGAGTGATTACAGATACCATGATGTCGTCTTTGTGTCTGAAGCCATTTGGAGGAGGGAGAATTGCAAACGCGCTTTTATCCTGGAACAGTGCCCATCACTAAACTGGCTAAATTATACCCAGTCACTGGGCCTGATATTTCTTGCATTGCAAACTCACTAACTGATAGACCTCAAAGCATTTTCACCAACCAGGAAGGGTCAACATGATGTCTACTATCTCAAGAGGTTTCATAGAGGTGCATTCCTTACCCAGACTCCAGTAGCGATCCAGAAGGGAACCTAAATTCAGTGTCTGCAAACTTCTCAGCTCTCACTGCCTGGTAGGCTGGTAAAAAAGAAGTTGGCGTATTTACACAGGTAAATTTTGGCTACACTGATAGAGAAAAGACTGTGCTCTGGAAAACAATATTTTTGATCAGCACGGTGGGAGTATGAACACATACAGTGTAACAGCGATGAGCTGCCAGAGCACTGCGACGACCAGAGGGAAAGCATGGTCTTTGATGCACAGGCATGATCCTGCCGAGCAGGTGCCCTCGCTGGGTAATCCTGCGTGTGTCTGTGCAAGATATTGGCCAGACCCGCAATTATTGGGAAACGTGGGCAGCTGAAAAGCCAGCAATTTTTCTGCCAGAGCAGCTCTTCAAAAAAGCTCTCCTTGTTTCAAGATGTTCCTGAGCTAAATTTGAAGATGGCAGATCTTTATAAGCATTGCATGATCTGAGCCAGCGGGAGAAGCAGTCTGTGTCCTGGGAAGGACACGGACACAGTGACAAGTTGGGATTTTGGTTCTCTGTTACCAAGCAAAGCCTAAGTAGCCCACGTCAATGTGCACAATCTCTGCTGGCTGGAGAGCAGCCCACGTACAAGCACCTCTGGGGACTGCCAGAAATTTGGTGTCACATCTTCTTTCAATATTAAGACTTCCCCTGGTTATTGAGACTGGCTGCTTCTCAAGCCACTCGGGGGTCTTTACCCTTCCACGTGACCCTGTTCTTCTCCCCGCCACCCTTCTCACGGGTATCTGACCTTGCACGTTCCCTCATAAACCAGAATGTCTGGGACCTGGGCCTACTGGTGAAACCAAAGATAAATACAGGTAAATAGATTACTCTTGGTTTCACTGCCTAACCTGAAACTCCAAACAGGTGAGATTAACCCTTGCCTGCCTCTACCCCACTGTTTGGGTTGAATCCCTAGTGACTGTCCCCTCTCCTTGCTCAAAGTTTCTCAGGTAGCACATGGCCACAGAGGTGGCAGAGGTTGTGCACTCAGACATGAGAAAGAAGATGGTCCTCTCTTCATTCTTCCATGATGCCAGGAGTAGCTTTTGCTAACGGAGGAAGACTGGACGCTTGACAAGGCTGCATGTAGAGACATGGTAATGCACTTGCACAGAAAAGAGAAAACCTCAAATTCCCTAAGCAGTGGGAGGGGTGCAAGGAAATAATTTCTGTGTGTGTGTATGTGTGTGTGGCCCCGCCTGAGAAGATGCATTGGTATCTTTCATGTATGTGAACACCTCCTATTTCTTTTGATACTTGCTCTTGTCAAGCTCCCAATATAGTTTTTTTCCCTTTGAATGCAGTTTCCCTGCTCCCTCCTGGGTATGAGGGCTGACTTATCTACTCGTTACATCAGCTTCTCCAGGCGGAGAGATAAACACAGGCCTAGGGAAAAAGCTTTGTCAGCTTTTGACGGAAAGATTAAATGCAAGTGGTTACTGCACCTAAGGCAGCACCGGTGCCCAACACGTGAATCTCAGTAAACAAAACAAATCCCTCTGTTTCAGAGGCTCCAGTAGAGTGCGAAATGTGTCCCACTTAACTGCGGCAATCGGTCTGATCCCGGGGGAGCCGAAGATCAGTCAGCCACAATGCTCCTTATTCTCTTGCTGTAAGGATTGTTTGCATGGTCTCTCCTCTCTCATCAGTTGCTCAGAAAGTTGCCTTTTCTGGGGCTACAGAGGAGCAGCCAGTTGGTCCAAGCTATCTCACCGTGTGGCTGTGATGGGGGAGAGAGAAGAGTAGGATAAAGCCAGAGAGGATTAAGGCATTGCAAAGGGCACATTCAGCTTCTCCATCCAGTGATGGTGAAACCAAGTTCTAATAGGATAAGTGAAAAATCATCTTAACAGGAAATCTCCGTCCAGCCTGGAAAAGGGCTGGTGAGATTTACCCTGAGAACTGTGAAGTGAAAACACCAGTCATGACTACAGACCTGCCAGCTCTGCCGTTGGCCAAGTCCTTCTCCTTTCCACTGCAGAGGCTCTTACACGGCACTGTGGCTCAGAATTGGTGTGAGTACACCATGTCTCGGACACTACAGCTGGCAGCAGAAATGCAGAAGTTTAGCAGCCTGGCTCTGGTTTACTCTGCAGGTCCTGGGTGAGCCCTCACGCAGCAACATCTACGCCACACCAACAAACTGATCACAGCTGCTGAGGTTATACCTTCCTCTGCCACCCAGCCTGCTGCTTCTAACTGCGCGGTGGAGAGATGTTTGGTCCCCTTACAGCTCCACCATCACCCCCGCATCTGCATCCAGGCTTGAGCTATACATGCTATCCTCTTTTGATGGTGCATGTGAAGGCAGCCAGCAAGCAGGTAACACGTGCCTGTGTCCTTGGATTTGGTGACGATGTTTTCCAGGGCAAGTCCATCACTGGGGAGCTGGAAGGACACAAAGAAAGGAAAAACCGAAACAAACCTCCCATGAATTGTTGCTCAGAGAAGGAGCGTCCAGGGCTTTTGCAGTATTCACTGACCGCTTTGAGAGGGATTGTGGCTGCTTTGAGGCTGCAGAGGTCAGCTTGCTGCTCAGAAAGGGAGAGGAAAGATATCATCCTTCAGTACCAGTGCCTATGAAATTGTGCTTTAAGATACACACTTACAAAACGGGACATGTTACGCCACTGCAAGTACCCAAGAAGCCTGTAAATGCATAAACTGTAATGAAAGAGGAATACTTTATTTTCATATCTACTCCAAATCCACCAGTCTTCGACCCAAACTGGTGTAAATGATAGCATGGGGGTAGTGTCAGAAAGCAGCCTGCCAACGTATCTTGAGCATTCATTTGGTTCAGTCCTTCTAGGTGGCTCAGAGACGTACAGAAACATGCATTCTCTGGACTTTTTAAGAAATAGCTTTGCCAAGAACCCAGCAAGCCACAGTGAAGCAGCTTCAGGCTTCAGCTGAAGATCTCCCATGCCCCTTGCTGGACAAACACTGCAATAACAGATCTCTGGGCTACACAAACTGCGAAAATAGCAAAGTGCAGAAGAAAAGCCAAGTACGTCACGAATCTATATCCCCATGGATAAAAATGCTGCCCAAAACTAATTTCCAGTAGTAAAAATTAACAAATAAAACCAAACAACTTTAAACNAAATAGCAAAGTGCAGAAGAAAAGCCAAGTACGTCACGAATCTACATCCCCATGGATAAAAATGCGGCCCAAAACTAATTTCCGGTAGTAAAAATTAACAAATAAAAACAAACAACTTTAAATGTAAAATAGCACGGGCCTGCCATAATTTGGCACTATATGTCTGATGAAATACAGTGCATATTGTCCTGTTTTTANGTAGTAAAAATTAACAAATAAAACCAAACAACTTTAAACGTAAAATAGCACGGGCCTGCCATAATTTGGCACTATATGTCTGATGAAATACAGTGCATATTGTCCTGTTTTTAAAACCAGAATGAGCACTTTGGACACTGTGGTACGTGGGAAATCATATTAGATGCTCATATGGCAGAGAGGAAGATGGCATAGAAATTACTGTGTTGTAGTATAAAGGTACCAAAATTAGCTTCAAAATAACCAGCCGATGTCCTGATAGCTATTTAGTAGTCAGGTATCTTAACAGCCCACGCTGGGCTCTGCCTTGCCACAGCCTGTTTCCATTGCTCGACTTAGCAAGCTCTGGGCCAGGTCAGCCTCCACCAAACCTTCCGAGAAGCTCTTGCACAGAGCCGACTAATGGCAGAAGAGTAGAGAACTTAAAAAGAGAAGTGATTTTGGTTTGCTGCCGTTATGTAGGAAAAGTTAATGCTACGTTGACACCAACCAGCTGTCCATGTGGGCAGTTGCAGCTCTGCGACTGCCATCTGGAAGGCTTTGCCGTTGGTTGAGGGGTCAGCAGCGCTGGGTGGAAAGGGGCTTTGCAGGGTTCGGCATTACCACGCGATGTGATACTTGTATTTCCACACCCCGGCCTCTCCTGTCAGTGCTTTTCTTTCCCCTCTCCTTCGCTCCACACTGTTCTCTCTCCGGTACAGGCTGTCCCAGTCCCAAAATACCTTCTTGACAATTCCTTCTCGCTCTGGCTTGGTTTCCGTCCTCAGGGAGGTATCTTCTTTGGAAATGAGCTTGGGTAGGAAAAATATGGAAAACCCCATATTTAGAGGCGCAACTTTGTTCACAAATCTGTTGGCACCTGCTGATTCACCAAAGGTAAGAGAATGAATGCCATCCTTTGCGGGAGGAATACTACGCTTTACTTGCTGTGCTTCAGGTGAAGGAGGAGCTCCAGGGAAAGCTTTGCAAGATCCTGCTCTAAAGCTGCTGTTCTGCCTGCATGGTCTTCAGGAAGAAGATTCAGGCCTGAATCAGTTTTGTTTAAAATATCTTTTTTTTTTTTTGGTAATTATTTGGCAAACATGATTGCTGCTGTTTGTCATTTAATGCTCTTAATGGAGCATAAAGTGAGTGGAGTCGTCTTTTAACATTTCATTTCCTCCTTTATGCTTTGTCTATTGGTAGTGACGGCAACTGAGTGGCCCAGGGGGAATTGGTAATGAAATCTCTGTAGCAGCCCAAAACAAAATTATTTTTAATCTAGGTTCTGCATAAACGAGTGGCTAATTTTCTGACATCCTTTGTTTTAATTCTTAATTTTCCAAAGTTAAAAGCAGCAGTAGCCAAACATTTCTGACAACTGCAAGGGCAAAAATAAGATTTTTACTCTCAAAAGAAATTTCTGCATTCTATGAGAAATTGACAAATTTTCTTGTTTTATCAAATAATACAAACTTAAATAATGAAATAAATAATAAAAACTTGTCTCTGGAATAAGTATGTCAAGCAAGGAATTGGAAAGCAGAAAACATGTTTTAAAATGGCACTGAAAACCTGTTAGATGCAAAGGAAATAACAAAAAAGGAAATGCTTAGAAACTGCCAGAGATGTCTCCTGCATAAATTGTTTTAAATCAGTACATGTTGATCATGAGAGAGGGACACATCCAGGGATGGGACATCCACAACTTCTTCAGGCAACCTGTTCTGCTGTCTCATCACCCTCATAGTAAAGAATTTTTTCCCTACATCTAATCTAAATCTACCCTCTTTTAGTTTAAAAGTTACCCCTTGTCCTATCAATACAGGCCCTGGTAAAAAGTGTCTCTCCGTTTTTCCAAGCTGCCTTTAAGTCTTGAAACGCTGCAGTAAGGTCTCTGGAGCAAAGGACATGGAGCAATGGAAGTTACAAGATGATTACACCTGCTTTTTTGTGAAATAAACCCCAAACCAGGCTGGTTTTTTGCTCCCGTTTCAGCACTGCTGAGCCAGCTGAGCCTCCCAACCCTGTCCTTCCCCCAGCAGAGCGGGAAAGAGCCAGAGGCTGGGATGGAGCGTCCTCGCAAGAGGCCCACTGGCAATGCCTCTACACGAGAGTCGCAGTTAATGAAACCAACAGGTATCTCAGGATCTTTCTGTGGGCCCTGGCTCCGTGGCGGGGATGGAGTTGGATTTCTGGCCCAGGTGGGCAGTCTTCAGTTTGGCAACACTGGGGAGCCAGCACGTCAAGCGATGCAGGTTTGCGGGAAGGGTGTTCAAAACCTTTGGCACCAGCCAGTGTGAAAAAAATGATTTGAACCCAATAGAGGCTTATACCTGCAAGGGTTTGTGGGCTGGCTTGGGAATTCTCTCAATTCTTCTTTGAAGTATGAAAGACCCACACAAACAGGGGAAGTTGCCTAAATGCCCATACTAGGGAAACAATGAAAGGGAATATACACAATGTACTATCATATTCACAAAGTATATTGGGAAAAAAAAAACCCCTGCAACTTATTTTTTCCTCCTGCTGGAAGGGCTAGTTATAAAAATATGAGACAAACGAATTTCAGACAAGTCTGGATAAAGCTGATAGTGGAAATTTAAAATAAAATAAAAACATTCTTGGTAGGAAAATCCACTGAATCCCCATACTTTTAAGGCGTATCTTAACGTCTTAAAAACCACATGTTCTTACAACTGATGAAAACATGAAAATTCATTTAGGAGAATTTTTTTAAAGTGGTGAAGCTCTTTTAACTTTGAAACAGTAAAAAAAAAAATTCCAAAGTTTTTACTGATTTCATCTTCAGTTTGTACCTATTTTTATGGATATAGGTATTAAAAACACTTTTGACACTTTCTATTAGCCAAGCAGCCTTTTCTTTTATAAGCAAGTCATTAACAATGTTACTAGCTAAAGGAAAATAGCATTCAGCCTTTGGGGGAAACGAAAGCTTTCACTGGGCAAAACCCATGATATTTTAGCCCCACCTAAAAATCAAGCTCATGTGCTAAAAAAGAAAAGGTAAAGAAAACAAGAAAAGAATCTTTTCTCACTTTTCAAAAAACGTATTTTTTGAAATCTTATCCATGCAAGTCTTACCCATGGAAACACTGTTTTCAACTCAGTGGGACTTTTTTGATGGAATTCTTCACCTTGAACACTTCTGATAAAGTAGTTTGCTTTGCTTTAAAAATACCCTGCATCATAGTCATTGTTATTACTTGCATTACTCGTTGTTATCACTTGTATTAACGAAAAACGTAGACTGCAAGATGACTCAGGTGGTACTCAAACGCAGAACACAAAAAGGTTATTCTTGACTTAAACACACTGTCATTAGGCAGGAGCAGTGGTAGCCTGGAGAGTTCAGAAAAAAAAGCCAGCCACTGAGCAGCCAAAACTATCTTTAAAATCATGACATTTAAAGCAATAATAAAAAGGTGGCTGCCTTTTATTTACTTCTAGCTTAGGAATCTTTAAATATTTTGCACGCAGGCTCAGGCTTCCTGCAACCTCTTAGCCAGAGGACAAGAAAGCACTATTTTTAAAATGAAAGCTGAGAAACCCATGTAATCAGAAGCTTTAAGGAAAATACCAAGTGTCATGAGAGTTGGCAACACTGTAGTTCCCTACCACTGTTTTTCTTCAGATCCTGTTTTTAATGCAAAATTAAAGGCTGTTTTCCCCTTACATTCTTCAATACTATAGTTAAGTGCAATGTGTTGCCCTTTAAGTGAATGCTCTTTTTACAAAGCAATTTGATTATCTTCAATTATGCTATTATCAACAGCTGAGATTAGTAAAAAAATCAAAGGTTCATAATTATATCCAATTATCTTCTCATTACAGACAATAAGGTCTGGACAGTCATTTTGCTTTTTGTTTATTATTAGCTTCCAGTCACTATCATTTTCAGACTCTGATGCATCAGGAAAACATGAAATGGTTTGGAGTGCGAAAAACAGGCGACAAATTACTTGCTACAAAAATCTTTTTTTTTCTCTAGGACTTCAAAACCCCGCGGAAGTATTTATTTGATGGAGATGAATTTGGTTGCTTTAAATAAAACTTTAATTCAGAGCTAAATTTGATCTACACGTCTCTAATTGGAAGAGAGAATCCTGAGATTTATAGATCATGTTCTCATGATGTAGCGCCCGTAACTTAATATGCCGGTACAGCAGTCAATGGCGGAGGCTCCGCCTGTGAAAATCTGCTGGAACTACCTGCTTTGGAGCTCTCTGCTCTGGTTGTGCAGTTGAATTAACGTATTTTAATAAAATAGCCCGTTAAGGATAACATCTGGTAGTAGATAACCATAGCACAGACTGTCTGCGACATACCATGTTAGCAATTCTGGAAGTGCAACACTCCCAGCTCCCCCCCTCCCAGTAAAATGAAATATTGATGAATGATGTGTGCAGGAGGCATTCCGTCTGGCTGTCTTGAAGTCAAACTGTAAGAGCTGCCTGACAAGGCCCATCCTCTGACGATGAAGCAAGCGGCAAAGGGGGTCCCCCAGCCTTCCCAAAAGCAGCAGGGAGTAGCTGCAACTCCCTGGTAAGAAGAGTGGGTAGAGGGTCCAGTGAAGGTCGATGCGGAACACAACTACAACATGTACTGCAAGACTTGGGCTGGAGCAATGACAACCTCTCTCAAATTGTGTCCCCTGCTGAGGAGCTCAGCCTCAAGGGTACTGCAATAGATAAACAACTAGTAACGAACTGATAAATATCCCCAGGAGAGGATATGCAGCCGAGAGAACGACCGCAGCAGCATCTGGAGCTCCCCCCATACCACAGAGGATGCCATGGATCTCAGGAGGGACCTGAAAGAGTTCCTAGCTCTCTTTTCAGCGATGTGCTGGTCCCATGGGACAGAGAAACAAAGAGTACTGGGGTCCTACCACTTGGGAGGCAGTTGGAGGGAAGCAAACGCCATCTCAGTGGGCTGTTGAATGGAACCTAGCTCCAAACCGGACCTGTGGTCATGCATGGGGCTGAGCCTGGGCAGTCGGTGCCAAGCGGGTCAGGCAGGGCACCGCTACGCCAGCTGCATGGAAGGAGCTGCCTTCGGAACAGCTGGGATGAGCACTCAAATTTGGTGTATCCTAAACAGATGAAACCCACATATCTGTATATAAGAGAAGAATAATTTTTTCTCCAGCTTAGAAGCCAAGGCAAGGAGCTTGTACCCCTGTGGTAGGAATAAACTGCATATTATCAGCGTTACAGAAACCTGGCAACTTAGTACTGATGACATTTTAATCAATCCAGAATAGCATTTTTTGTATTAATAAGGCACCCATTAACTAGATTAAGAACTGTTTCCTTTCAGATCTCAAATCCAAATTGTCAGTGGATAATCCCCAGCAAACAAAGACGGTGATGTGGGGGGACTTTCTCAGAAGGAGTATCTAACCCATTCAGTATTTTAATCAGTGACCAGAAAGTTAAATATAAAATTACTGCTGATAAAATTCACAGGTGACATCAAGATTAGCAAAGTAGGGAAGAGGAGGTGTTCCACTATCTGATCTGAGAGTGCTTGATGTCAGAAGCATGGGTCCATTCCCAGAAGGGGGTTTTGCGGGCAGCGCCATGCACGGCAGTGCCGGCACAGGCCATTCCCATGAAGTGATGGAACATCCCCTGGGTAACAGCAGCTGTGGAAAGGGTAAAAGGACAAACAGTTCATGAGGAACTTGCAGTGTCGTGACATGACGAAATAGTAGGGTGATCCTGAAAGCATAGCTGTAAAGAAGAAATTCGTATGTATATATATGCGTATTTTTGGTTAGGTGGACCCTAGATTGCCAGGGGCAGTTCAGGCAACCATATTTTAAAAGCAATGTTGAAAAACTGAGCAGCGTTCACCGGCAAACCAGGAAAACAATACAAGGACTGGCAAAATGTCTTTTGTTGAGAGGTTTAAAGAGATTAATTTGTTAACTTATCCAGAAAGAAATATTTTGAGTTGACTAGACTACAGCGCAGATAATATCTTCCGAAGAAGAAAATATCAAGAATGTATTGAAGTATAAAGAAAAGCATAAAAAGAACCAGTGGCTAGTAGGTGGATGCAGCCAAATTCATATAGACAATCCAAGCCCACGTTCATAATGAGGAGGGCGAGAACAAAGGGAAAGATACATTTTTTATCTCTTGATTTCTTCAGATCAGAACTCAGTATCGTTCTTAGAGACAACTTTATAGTTTAACACATGTTATTTGGCTCAAGACAGGGTAGCTACTTGTGATATACAGAAGTGTGCATTCCTATGGACTGCCAAAACATGTGACGGATGCCTAGAAACAAACCACCGAGTTTCGAAGTGCTTGTGAGCGGAGACATTCCTCGCTTTCCAGTCTCTGGGCCAGCTACAGAGACACCGTTTCATATGGAAAAGCAGTTCTGATTATTCATTAAAAACACACCAGCGCAAATTCTCAAAGCCCAGTGTTTGAAAAAGGCACTATTTCTATGTGCCTCATCTAGTCCAAAAGTTTTCAGGACTGGTCTCGGGCAGATGATCTAATCTCTGGGTTTCTTCCTACAGTTTGAGTGCTCATTCCCACTGCTGTCCCTGCAGCCCGAGGCACAGACGCCGATCTGGGTAAAAGGCAATCCACATGCATGCACCAATACTACAATAACTAAGCAGCTTTCTTCTTTTTTTGGTGGATTATTTTTAACCCAGTTCAGCTCTCTGCTCCAGTTCATGGCCTGCCAACAGCCTTGTCAGCATGGCCGGGGCTGGGCAGCCACGGCAGCACCCACCCGCCACAGAGCAGGAAATCCTAAAGCCAGCGCTGCCTCGGAGGCACGGATGCAGAGGCTGATCCAGGGGCTCGTTGTTGCCATGGGAGAGGTCCGGCTTTCCTCCTCTCCCCCGACAGCGCGGTCCCACCACCTCCTTTTCCTGGTGTTGGCAATTGCCTGGCTAATTTTCTGCTGGGTTGGCCAGCCAGCTCAGCGAGGGCAGCAGTACCAGCCTAAGGGACCATGCCTGCTGGAGTGGCTCTACCCACCTGCTGCATCACGGCATCTTTATCGTCAAACCATACCCTCAAATTCCCATATAGCTCTACAGTGTTTCCAGGGAGGGCTCCCTGCCTCCGTACACCCATCTAAACCCCAGGTAGGATCATCCTGCCCTCCCCACTGTCCCTAACGGTGCCTTTTCTTCCTCTCCTGTTAGCACCAGGGCTGCTGTGGCCAGGGCGTGAGCAGGCTCGGGTTAGCTCTCGAGACGGGCTTAAGCAGAAGGTGGCACAACTGCCGGGGCACACAGAAGAAAGAAAAGGGGAGAAGGTTGCACCCAGAAGTTTCTGGCTTTCCAGTTGAACTCAGCAATGTTTATCTGCCTCCTTGAAGATGGTTCCTCAGGCTTAATGCAGTGACATCCATAAAATTCCCGGAGAGTGCTGCATGTCTAGAGCATTCATATTCTTCTGCCGATAACGGTGAAAGACTCCTATAGCATGATGAGGAAAAAGACACAGCACTGCTGGGTAAAGGTCAGCGCTGCTTCTATTGTACAGCAGAAATAAACACAAGCTGCAGCTCTGCACAGTTACGTGCTCTTCAAAGGGTTCTTCCCCTGCGCCTCTTGCGGGGCCTGTCCCACCCTGCTACAGTCATTTGTAACTATGGGTTTCTGGCCGAGTTTCCTTCTCAGTCATGTAATTTCCTTTTTCTTTTCTTTTGTGGGACATTTTCAGATTTTCAAAGGGAAAAATCTGTATTCCGATTCACCATCCAACAACCCATCAACGTGGAAGAGAAATGTCCCTAATTTTGGTGTGGCTTCTAACCACTGTTTTTAACGCTGAAAGCTGGTTAACAGACTTAACAGCCAGCTAACTTTACACTGATTGAGAGCATCAGCGCGATGGTCCTGCAGATTTGAATCTTTTCCCTGTGCAGGAAAGGTGTTGTCTGGGTAATGGAAGTAGGATTTTCCTTTCTGCTTGCAACCGAGCGACCTTTCCTGGAGGAAGAGGCAGTCTGGCCCCAAGCAACTCGTTCCTCGAAGCCTGGGAAGCAGACACCAGCCTTTTGGTATTGATGTGGTTTTGCAGAATGTTGACGAACTTAAACGAGAGAATATATTCAGTAACGTGAGGGCTGCTGTGCACGTTGGCTTGCAGAAGAACCCCAACGCTTTTATACTTTTCCTTGGGCAAGCTGTTGGGAGACAGCCAGGCATCCCCAGGGGGGGCAGCCCCCCACCAGCCCACCTCCCGAACGGGTCCTGTCTTGCCCCCTCTTTGCAGCGTTGCGCCTGAGCTGCTGGGCGTTTTTAGGGAATGATGGGCTCATTGCACAGAATACATCCAGTCGCTTCTGCTGCAGGGGTCGGAGTTTGCAGCTGGCAGAGGCACCTGCCGACTCCCAGCATCTTGAGCTCTGAAGACCATTTAAGCGTAGTTGTTGACAAGCTGGATTCTGTTTTATCCACTATTGCACGCATTGTTTTTTATACCATTGGCTAAAAGCTCAGCATCAGTAGAAGAACCCTTCTGCCTCTCCGGGAGACTATCCAGCATTTCATGGAGGAACAGATTTGACAGTCTAATACTGGAAAGTTGACACCTAATTACCTCATTCCTAACTGATGTTGCCGTTTGTAAAGTTTTTTCTGAGAGCCCAGCAGACAGAGGGGAATTGCCGCGCTTGATGGAGTGGGGGCTGAATGCAAGGAAAAAGTACTGAAGCACTCATTAAAAAAAAATAAAAAAATCCTATGTCTTCTTAATAAGTGAGGGGGCAGTTTACTGAGGAAGGGGGAGCCTTTCCAACCCCCAAAGGTAAGATTTTTGCAGAGACAGTACAAGTTTGCACAGTGCTCCTTCTGTAAATACTTTCTAGACAGAAAAGACCCAAAATCTTTCTCACAGGGATTTTATCGCCTGACTATTAAACATACAGAGACAACAGGCACACATTAAGACAAGGCAACTGCCTTCCAATAAATTAGCATGCCCATGTTTGCAAGGAGACATAATAGCTCCTATTTATATTGTACTTACATATTTAATTTTCTTTATAAATAAAAGCTTTATGCCTCCCTTTGAGCCTGCTCTTACAGCCTTAGACTACAACAGCTAGAGCAAAACTATTACTCCAGATTAGCATGGCATTCAGCGTGCGTTTGTATTACTTCCATGATTTTTATTGTTTTTTTAATTATTATTTTTTCTCTCGGTTCATTCATCAATCATATTTACAAGCCCATTGTTGTACTTGCTGCCAGTTTAGTGTTCTCACACATTTCAGCACACAGACAGAAACTGCAAACCAGGGCAGCTCTATTTGGATCTCTAATATTTCTGAGGAGTCTGGAGGTGCTGACAGCTTATGGTATGTCTTTCCCAGGCAAGTGCAAGTGCCTCAAAGTCCATCTATCTGCAATTACTGGAAGGGGTAAAATTACACAGCACGCTCACCCTCCAAGTAGGAATCCTCTCCCCAGAGGTTAGAAATGGGGAACAAAAAGCATACCACAGCTGGAGATCTGAGGAGCGACACTCATTTGAACTTCCGAATAATCATCTGTGCCACACTGGCTGCCTTTGCAAAGCCAGCTTGTTTTGAACACGACTTGATTACCTTCCTCCTTGTTTTGCCAGGCAAACTATCTTTTGCCGACTTAAGTGATACATCAAGACCTGATCCTGAAGTCCGGCCACCACCCCAAACTCTCAGTGACGGCAGCGGAAGCAGCTCAAGGATGGCAGAAGCGGGCCTCTAATTTGCTTGGGCTGCGTCCTTTTTTACTTTTTGCCCTCCCCGATTTTTCTCCGCTCCGCACCATCCTTTTATAGTAGGCACCTCAGGGTGGAGGGCATTAGGAAAGGATTTTATTTCTCAGGGGCTGCAGAAAAAGGGTCGTAGTTCCAAGTACCCAAGCACGGACATTGCCACCACGGCCCTGTTTGCACACAAGCCCATTGTCAACCAAAGGAACTGAAAAATTATGGCTATTTATCCACCCCTCTCTTTACCCCCCACTGTGCCTCTTTTGGCAAAGCAGCTAAACAGTTTGCATTGTTTCAAATTTAATGCTTGCAGATGGTTTTATTTAGGATCTGTTTTATTGGTGAGACACGCTTCCTCTGTTTATTAAATGATGCCTACTTTTTGCCATCCGTCATGTCGCCCGTAATTTCTGCGCACAGCCCGAGCATGGGGTTTGTTGTTGTTGCNTTTTTTTTTTTTTGGGGGGGGGGTAATTTGAAATACGATCGAGCTCTGAGCGCCGGGGGAAAGCACCGCGTCCTCGCAGTCACTATTTGCTTGCAGAAGGGCATGCATGAGGCTCCAAACGGGCGACCAGGGGCGCGCACCGGAGGGCTCCCGCCGCCGGGAGAGGGGCCGGCCCCGGGGCGGCTCGGACGCTTCCCCCGGCCGGTGGAGGAGCCCCGGGGCGCGTCCCCGGGCGGGGGCAGGTCTCACCGCCGTCCCCCAGCAGGCGGGCGGCCCCGAGGGCGCGGGCGGGCGCCGCTGCGGGGGGCCCCGCGGCGGCTGCCGGGCGGCGGCAGGTGGTGGCCGCGGCAGCGCCCGGGGTGCGGGGCGGGGGCGGGGGAAGCCCAGCGGCTCCGCCGGGCCGGGCCCCCTCGGCCGGCGGCTCCCCCCGCGCCGTGCCCGACGGCCGCCCGGGCGGGTTTTGTCCTTAAGAGCCCCCCCGAGCCCCCGGCCGGCCGCGGGCGCAGATCGCCGCCGGCTCCCCGCGGAACTCGCAGGCTGCGGAGCAGGAGGTGGGAACCGGGGGCGGTTTGGGTTTGCTTGGCTTTTTCTTTTTTTCTCCCCCTGCTTTGTGCGGCTTTTGAGGTTTGTTTATTTATTTTTTTTTCCCCTCCTCTCTTCCCACCCCGGGTATTTGGAGGGAAGGCGGGAGCGCCGCGGCCCCGGGAGCCCTGGCGGGCCGGGCCGGGCCGGGCCGGGCGGGCCGGCGGCGCCTCCCCCCCGGTTCGGGGGGTCCCCGGGCTCGGCCCCCGAACGCCCCTCTCTTCCGTTCTCCATGTCATTTCCTGTGCTAATAAGATGGTGGTCACGGCCGGGAGGGAGGGAGCCGCCGTCGCCGCCTCCGCCGAGCCCGGCCCGGCCCCGGGACCCGTCCTCGCCTGGGACTAGCCAGCGGGGCCGGCGGGGAGGGAGGGCGCAGCCAGCTGGGCTCTCCCCCCCCCCC
>RSEF01000005.1:23593104-23626684 GCA_003993805.1 Himantopus leucocephalus
GCTGCCCTGTTTCAGGGGCTTTTGGTCTGCATGGGAGCTTTACATTGTCAGCATCCTGCTGTGGTGAGTCCTTACTCGACACTCAACCTAGAGAAGTTGCACCAAATAATACCCAGGTTGCAGAGGCTTGTGCTGATCCATGATGCTACCTTCCTACTCTTAGATCAACAAAGGGCAAATGATCTGAACTCACCATAATACAGAATTTTGTGTCAAGTCCTCTAAAATCAGCACCATTTTCTACCTTGACTAGAAGCCACCATAAGACAAACTGAAGACTAGTTTGGGTATTATTTCAGAGGTTCTTTTCCTTCTTCTCCCTCTGAAACGCGTCCATCCTGAAGTAGATCCTGGCAGGTTTTGATCACGTGTTTTGCCAGTGATCCATGTAAAAGTGACAGTGTGAACGCATCTGGCATCCACTGGAAATGACAGGAGGAGTTCCAGGTTGGCAAACGGGAATTTTCCTGTCCCTAGCCTGTCTGCAGTCCGATTGGCACCGGGAACTTGGTGTCGTGGCACCCTGATTCCGTTTGTCATGTCAGTTGCTGGTCTTGAGGAAGTCATTGAAACCACTGGGAACTCTCAGCCCTCCCTGCTGTAAAATGGGTTTAAGTCTCGTAGTTTTGAAGCTTGCTCTCCAAGCTTCTCCAGAAAGCTGCAGCAAAACTGGTGGTGCTTCCAGGTACCTTTCTTGTCATTCTGACCTTCCTCAGTGTTTTGAGAATTCAAAACTCAAAGAAAATGTTTCATGCTTCTCTTCTGGTGAACTTCTGGCTACCAAGTGTAGTGGAGTAACTGGCAATGACAAGTCCTAGTCGCTGCTCATGCTGCTCAAATCCTGCATCGTCCATGCCCTGTAATTTCCACTAATTCAGTTTGATTTTGTGACTGCCCCAGCTTGTCTCCAGCTACACAGGCTTCATTCAGCGCTGCTCTGTGGCTGTTGGGGAAGAGCCCTGGCCTTGCATCAAGCTGGGAGGCAGGTCATCGGGTCTTGCCCTGCCACCAGCCTTCACTGTGCCGGAACCCTGCTCTGCTGCACCACTGGACGGAGGACAGCTTTACTCACCGAAACGTCATACTTCAGGGAGTAAAGTTAAGCCAGCGCTGTGGCAACTGTTAAGGCAAAAGCAGTTTTCCCTCTGCTCATGCAGCATGAGTTTAGTGTCTGTCTGTGGATACTGGTCCTCCTCTGAGCAAACTGGTTCTCCCTCTGATTTTGTGGGATCTCTCAGTGTTTGCACTGGCTGTGAGCGCGAGCTGCGTAGCCAGCTGGTGCTTCATAAAGTGACCTGAAATGGTTCAGATAGCCGAGAACCTTGGTAAGTGAATTCACCTCGGGGAAAGCAGTCAGCCTGGGTCTTTCGTGGCTGTTTAGGGGGAGCTTGGAGCCTTGAATGCTGTGCTTTATTCCCCCTTCTCCGTCATCAGTAGCTGACTGTTCTGGATTACTATTTCTGGTAATAATATGCAACTGTAGAAAAAGCATATGAATTCAAGTCCGTCTTTCACCGTGGGCCTGCACTTTAAAACTAAAATGTGGTACAAGCTATGCAAGATCTCTCTTAAAAGAAGAGGGGATGACCTCCAGAAGGCCGGCAGTGAGAAACTGAGTGAAGGAGCTGTGTGCTGAGGAGGAGATGGATTCCTATACGGCTGTTTCACATGCAAGAATGTCCCAATCTGGGAAACGTGCCAGTAAAATGTAAAATTAAAGCTCTGTTTTGGAGGCTGATCCACGCAGATAAGAGTCTGTGGCTGTTAACTAATAACTACAAGAGGGGCAGTGATAAAAGCGGCATACTTGAGGACAGGAATTCACAGGTTCGTTCATGCTTAACCCCATTTTGGACGTTTTTTCCCCGTGCATTAGAGATTAACAGCTCAGGTGTTCCTGTGTTTTCTACTTCCCTGATTGTGAGCAACATGGTAAAGCCACTGGAGATCTTAACGTGCGCTGTGCGGAAACGTGACAGGACCTTGCCTACTTTGTAAAGAAAAAGGGAGAGGTTATGTGGCGCTGCCTGTGAACCCAGGGATACCTTTTGGTATTTGCAGCAGCCACGCTGGGCCTGCCAAGGGGCGTTGTGCTTCATGCCACGACTGCCTTTGCTGCCCAAAGGACTTGCTGTTGTGTGCAAACCCCACCTGGATCTTCACAGCATCCCTCTCGCTGAGGGATTGTCCTCTCTAAGATGCTGCTAGGACTTTGCAGTAGGCTGTGTGCATGTTGACCTTGGGAGGACTGACTGTCCTGATGGCCACAGGGACACACACATGGGAGGCCAAGTAGCCCCTTCAGCAGCAGCCAAGGAGCCTGCTCTGCTTATGCTTACAGGTTGCTTTTCTGCATTACCTGAAATCTTCAGAGGGACTTCATATATAGGTTTTAGAACCAACACAACTGTAAAAATTGCCTTAAAAAGATGAAGCAGAGGGAGTGAAAAGTACAGAATATGAAGTGGAGTCTTGTAGTTGTGGAATACAAAAGGGGGAAGAGACAGAGCAGGAAAGAGAAACTAGCGGGCAGTAAAATTAAGAAAAATTAAAAGCAACTTTAAATACATCAGAAGCCAAAAGCCTCCTAAAAGCACAGTCATCTACTGATGCCTGAAACTGGAGAAATGTCGAATGTTTCTTTCCTGCAGCTGGCAGAAAAGCTAGATGATGCTACCAGTTACAGCAGCAGGGTAATGCTCTCTGTTGTAGCGGTAGCTTGGGAAATTACCAAACAGCAGCTACTACAGCAGTATGCTTTTAAGTTTGCTATTCTGGCTGACTTGCATCCAGGGATTTTAAAAGGGCTGACTGAGCAGCGTTCTCTGGGCCATAGATGCTAATTTTAAAATAAAAAATACTTGTAATGAGTTAGACTGAAAAAAATGTTGTGTGTTAGTCATAAACAAGTAAGCTAATATCAAGTCTAATCTGGGCAAACTAGCATATTAGGGTAGCTGCTGTCTGATGTTCACTTCCAGTAAAATAATGTAATAGCTGATAGGGATGTGATTGCTCTTGATTAAAGATATGTTAATTGTAATAATCTGTACAGATTTTTGAAAAATAGGTCTTTTCTACCATGATGTAATTTTCTGATATTGTCATAATTCTGCTTGATAAAAGTGTTGGCGTGTCTTGCATCTTCAATGCACTGAAGTTGTGCCACAGGTCACTGGAATAAGCAGCTAGAATGATTTAACCTGCTGTGCTCTGAATAAACGAAAACTTGACTAAATGAAGGGTTGCAATGTGACAAAGGAAGGAGAGCCATTGCTGATCGAGTGAATTTCTAGTAGTGTCAGCTGGAAGCCGTGGTTTTTGGCTTGATGCTCATCAACCCTCCTGTTGGTGCCCTGGAAGAAAGCGGAAAGCTAATTTTGGTGACGTTTGTGGACAACGTGAAGCCTTGGCGAGTCGCTAAGTCATGAGAAAGAGGCAAGTTAGTGGTGGAGTTGTGATCATGTGTGTGCTGGGCGAGACGGCAAGGAGTCGCGTGAATGTCTTAAAACCAGGCACGCGGTTGCAGGGCAGGTGGGAGGGGGTGTGTGTGGGTGTCTGGTGGCCTGGGAGCTGTTGCAGGAGCTCAGACTCTTACGGCGACACAGCGGTTCGCCGAACACAAAAACGCCAGCTGGGCACAGTGGCCAAAAAGTAAATGCGGTACTTGGACGCAAACGTGGAAAACCTGAGCAGGGGCAGGGAGGGTGTTATCTGGGTGCAAGGTGCTGCTCCCGACAGCGCAGGAGTGCTGCGGCCGGTGCTGCCCAGGAATGCTGCTGATAAGTTGGAGGGAGTTCAGGGAGGACCGTGAGAGGGGGGGAGGCCATGTAAAATGTGCCGTGCAGTAAAACGAGGAGCTCAGTGTGTAAAATAAACTGGATTTCTTCTTTTTTTTTTTTTCTTTTTTCCTCTTGTTGGAGGTACTCTGTAGTTTAACCAGGAGTTTGCTGAAGGGAGCACTGTGGCCCGCCTGACGCGGGAGGTCAGACTGCGCTGTCACAGGGTCTCTCTGGCTCTGTAATGGAGGAGGCTCTGCAAGGGACGAGTGGGAAAGGAAAAGCCAATGTCTCTTCAGAGACAGATGTCTGCATCTCTTCCTACTGAAACCTTGGGTGTTGTGGGCACGTAAACTCCAGGTGCCCTGTCCACCAGGCTTCCCAAACCGGGTGGGTTTTCTGACCGAGAGCATCTGCCCCACTGCCAGCATCTGCGTCTCCTGCACCAGCACAGGCCCCACAGCTCACCAGCTCTGGGGCAGCACCCGACTCTTCTTGGTTAACATTTTCCACCTTCCCCCAGCTGCTGCTTTTTTCTTTCTGAGCTGCTTTACTGCAGACTATTCAGGAAAGACCTTTCCTCTTCCTCCTCCTCTGGGAAGGGCAGGTAGCCCCAGCCTGCAGCACCAGCTGGGGCACGGGGACAGGACTGGAGAGCTTCCCTCTCCCTCCGGAGAATGCAGACCAGGGGCTCAGTCTGCCGAAATAGAGGCCCACCCTTGCCCTTAGTATCGCTTTCCTGCTGACTGGCTGTGGTAATTCTGAAAGAAAATGCATCTTGTTTTGGGCCTCTTGTAGAGGCTTAAAAGTACATGTGTTTGCATGTATCTAGTTGTACTTACATTGAGGTTTTGCGTTCAGAGCACTGTATGAATCTTAACTGGTGCTTCCTTGATACAGGCTCAGTAAAGGTCTTTGAAGCTGCACAGTGGCACGTGAAAAGTTGGGCTGGAAAAATTAATCACTTGTCCCCTGGCACAAAGAGGAGCCACAGAGGCTGGGAATAGTGTTCCTTCTGGCTGTAAACAGGGCACAAACGCAGACCAGGCTTCCGTGGTGCTCAGTCCTGAACAAGCACATGTGGAATAAGAAAATTCATGTTTTGAGAGGTTCATAGCCTCAGAACACAAATTTTGGGATGTCCAGAGCCAAGTTGCAATGGGGACGGGCTCCCCTGACAGAAGGGGTCTGATCAGCTGCTGAGTCCCCTCCGTTGGGTGCTGCGAGTGTCCAGCATGAGGGAGCGTGCTGTCGGACAGCAGATATGGAAAGGGGGGATCACGGGAGACTTTGGGGGGAGCAGCTGTGAAGTCTGTCCAATCTGGTGTGGTGCCTGAGAGCAGCCAATTTGCACGCCTTGGAGGAAGTCTTAAGGCAAATGCAATGAAGAGATGAGTGGCGCTCTGCTTTGTTCCTTGTCTCAAGCTGGGATGCTCTGAAGCTTAGTGGCCCTTTCAAAAATCTTACTATTAATTAAACCAATTTCAAATTATTGTTACTCACCATATCAATATTTTCTCTTCAGCACTGTCCCATGACGGGGGGAGGAGTGAAGTATTATCGTTTTGGAGCTTGCTGTCTTTAGACATCATTAAGTGGTTCCCGGCGCTTGTGTTGAGCTGAGGGAGAAACGTTTTCACTAGAGTGGCTTGTGTGCCAGAAGGGTGGTGGTAGCTCAGCTCCGGTCATCACAAGGGACAGAAAGATAGAGAGCATGACTTGTGCTGTTTTGATGGAGTCCAGCAGGGTGCTATAGGCACTTACCTGTTTGTCAGAGGTGACCGGAGCACACAGAAAGCTCCATCTGCAAGGGTGTAATATACTGCACTCTGTTCCCAGACGGAGCCCAGCATATGTTATATTTGTAGGTCCTGGTTCATGCCACCACCTGCATTCCTCTTTCTTGGCATTCTGCCCTCAAAGCCCTGCTCTGAGGTAATGGCACTCCACGTTTCCGTAATGCATCCCACCCATCAGTCTTAAATTCCACGCACAATGTTTTTTTGTGGGCGCTGTGGAGCATACTTCAGATTCCCTGTGCATCAGGTTGCTCCATGGTATCTCACGCTCTTCACCTGCCCTGCGACTGAACTGCTCTTTCCTCCCCAGTGTGGGAAGGGGTTTCCACCTACATGCACATGTAGGTGCCCCGGCGCATGATGGCAGCTCTTGGTGCTGGGAGGCAGCCCGCTCTGCTGGCTGCGTCCTGGCCTGGGGGAGGAAGGCTCTGCTTCCTGGGTGAGGAAAGTTGTGATTTTTCCTGGCCGCTCATTTTTCTCCTCTTTTCCTTCATTCTTTTTCAGAACATGAGTGAAAACTTGAAGGACTGTTTGATCCAGACCCAGGCTTCCTTAGGGGAGATGGTGACGATAAAAACAGAGGCCTGCTCTCCGCACCGGGACCAGGAGTATGGACAGCCTTGGTATGCAGCTGAGCTTTGGTCCAATGTGCTCTAACGCCCTTCTCTCCACATCTCCCCCAGCTTAAAGTTGGTTTTGAGGGATATACTTGAACTTCTCAAAGTTGTTAAAACCCTCCGTTGTGAGGTCTGCCTTGAGGGGTATGCACGGATGGTCACCTGCTCATGTGATACGACACGTGTCTGCTATGTATGCTTGTTTGCAGCAGGCGTTGCAGTGCTGACATGCATTGCGGGCCATACCTTGCCTTTGAGCAGCATGCTTCCCCAGCTGCAGCAGAGCAGCGCTGCCTCTCTGCTGGTGGGAGTCCCCTCTGCCACTCCCCTGCCTGGTGGGGGACGTGCCAGGCGTGTGCCAGGCATGGAGGTGCTCTAGCTGAAGCCACTACCTGCTGTAGGCTTTAACCTTAAGTCATCTCAGGTACGAGGTTTTGGCAGGTTGGGTGGCAAGTTGAACCATGTCTCTGCTGCAGGTGTGGGGACTAAGAGAGTTGGTCAGGCCCTGTTGCCTCTGCTCCCCTCTGTGTGCAGTCCCAACGTCTTGGTAGGTTAATGTCATCTTCTGTTGTTCCCTCCCCAGCTCTGGCAGGCCTGACCCGCAGTCCATGGAGGTGGAGCCCAAGAAACTGAAAGGCAAACGGGATTTGATCATGACCAAGAGCTTTCAGCAAGTGGATTTCTGGTGTAAGTGTCTTGTGAGTGAGGCAAAAAGCAGCGCCACCGCTTGTATGGACTTCGATCTTTCATAGTAGGTGCCCTGCTGGTTTGGGGTGGGAAGCAGGGAAGAAAAAAGCCAGGGACAAACCTGCATGCTCTCCTGAAAAGACCGGCACATCTGATAGGGAAGCTGTTGCACAAGAGCGGCTTGTCCATTGTGGGGCTATGCAGCGGTAGGGAGGTAGATAGAAAGTGTGCTGGAAGCATGAAGATGCACATGGGAGAACCCCAAGAGTCTGCAAAACCCAAAGGCTTGAATTCAGAAACTGCAAAGGGAGCATTGCATGGACAACTCTTTTCCACATACTCTGGGAAAGAAAACAGCCACGTTGGCATACCTCCAAAATATCAAATTGTAGGCGTGAGTCCTTGTCTGGCCACAGGAGAAGTGCCTGGGGATGCTGTCTCTCTCCCAAGCACAGAATGAAGGCTGTATGAAGGCTGTATTTTGTTTTATTTCCCCTCTGGGGTGTGGGGAATCAACCCTTGAGGACATTACTGCTAATTGGTGACGTGCAAGGAGCTCCCAACCTCTGTCTCTGCAGACTGTGACGGGGCCTTTCCCGGTACGTGTAGCTGTCGATGATGAATCTCTGTAGGGTACCAGGGCTCACACAAGCACAGGCGTTGGTTGGGCAGGTGTGGGTTGGGGCAGAACCCCAATGTGTGGCAAAACAACTGAGCAACCGGTGAAGAGTCTGCACGCATGGAGGCCAGGCTTTGGGGAGGGGACTCGGCCAGGCCAGCGGGAGGACAGGGAGCTGGGGTGTGCTGTCCTGAGCACTGCGTCCTGCGAGCTGCGTGAGCCTGTACGGGCATCACGTGTGCCTAACCTAACCCCTGCTCCCCTTGCACCCGCAGTCTGCGAGTCCTGCCAGGAGTACTTTGTGGATGAGTGCCCGAACCACGGCCCCCCGGTGTTCGTGTCTGACACTCCAGTGCCCGTTGGCATCCCAGACCGGGCAGCGCTGACCATCCCGCCTGGAATGGAGGTGGTGAAAGAGCCCAACGGGGAGAACGACGTGCGCTGTATGAACGAGGTGATCCCCAAAGGTCACATCTTCGGGCCATACGAGGGACAGATCTCTAGCCAGGACAAGTCCGCAGGATTCTTCTCGTGGCTGGTGAGTGACATACCTCCCTAACAAAGTGACACCCAAACCACGCAGCTCAGAGCTGGGGGACTCATGGGCCTGTGGAGTCAGACCTTAGCCGTCTTCCTCCTTCTCTGAAGATCTTCTACTGACCCACGTGGGCAGTAGGCAGAGATTGACCCACCATAATTATTAGTGGCTTAAGGGCATAGATACATGAAAGGAGATCAGATGCCATGGCACCTGAGTTCACTTCACAGCTGTAGGAAGCAGAGCTTGCTTCTCCGCTCCCTCTTGCCATGTTCTTCCATCTCCACTGAACCTCAAGGGCTTTTCCCCTACCTTTCTCTGCTCTGGTAATCATTTTGAGTGTAGAGGAAAGATTGTATCTAGAGGTTGCAGACCTCTCTTGCAGGCCTCCAGCACTCCCTCCTAGTCTGCTTGAACAGAGCAGGTGGCCCAAGGGGCTAGGAAAGAGGAGATTCAGTCCATCAGGAACTGATCTACATGCAGACTCCAGCCTCAAAACCCGTATTTTCTTTTTCCCTCATACTACAAGCCTCGGTTAGCCTATGAGATAGAGATGTCACTAGATCGACGGATATTATTTATTACAAGAAATGAGATGTGGGAATTGAGTTTTAGTTGGGGAAAAAATTTTAAGAGCTGCTGATATGAAATGCTGCTCACGCTTTTCTGTCTGTAAAATAAATGCGTGTCTCGAACCTGCCCTGAAAGGGAAGTTAATTTTTTATATCTCAGGACTGTTAACAGTTTTGTCAGCTGCATCCATAGTTCTGTGTTACAGGTATTTGTACCTAAAAAAATGCCTCTTAATCAGTTCAGAGCCTCCACACAAATATCCAGGGCAGCAGCCTGTACTACTAAGGAGAGTCAAGATTCGTGTTGTAGAGTTTCATGTCCTGACTGGAGGCTGGAACTGAAGCAGTGATTTGAGGGTCTTAGACCAGATTTGAGGGTCCAGACTGTCTGGACCAGCTAGTTGACGTGCTGCATCTGTTCTCTTGTTGTGCAGATTGTTGATAAGAACAACCGCTACAAATCCATTGATGGGACGGATGAAACCAAAGCAAACTGGATGAGGTGAGTCCAGTTCTTTTTTGCTTTCACTTTTGGGGCTCTGTATTCCAGAGAGAGGCCATCAAACACTCCTCGTTGTTTTGTGTGACAGAAAAACAAACCAGAATGCCACAGCCCCTTCTGTAAAGGGTGTGTTTATGCTCTTCCAGTATTTACTGTGGTGAGAATCCTTTGGAGTCAGATTCAGTGGAAGGGACTAAAACAAGGATCTGTGTATGGAGGATGGCTATTTTCTGGAATGAGGACAAATGATAAAGATGGTCCTATTTATCCACTCTTGAAAACACTGACAGGTATCATGCCATTTTTTTTAAATTTTTTTTACTTTATGTTCAAATATTTGCAAAAAGCTTTGCATTATCCCCAAGTTAACATTTAATTCTCTTTGGGGGTTTTTGTCCTTTCCCATCTGTTTGGGTTTTTTTTTTCTTTTTTTTCTGGGCTTCGTTTGAAATGACTGTGGTGGCTGTCATCGGTAGGGTCAGCGTTACAGTGTTAGGAGACGCATGGAGTGAGTTGCTGCAGCTCTGAACTCAGAAATGATGGGTGCGCTTGCGCTCCCTCTGCCGGCCCCGGCACTCAACAGAGCAGAACCCAAATGCCAGCCAGTTTGTTAACTGCAGCAGTAAGGGAACATGGTTAACCATGATGCAGTGCTTCAAGTATTGGCATATATCTGCAAAATGTAGGTCGCACTTGCAACCTCCTGAGGCGGAGGCAAAGCGCTGAAGTGCCTCGTGCCTATGGTGAGTCACCAGAATGGGACATTGCTGCGTACTGTGGCTCATCCCACATTAGGGCCAGTCCTGCTTTCAGGGATGAATTTTGGAAGCAGTTGTTGTGAAGAAGGCGTTTCATACAAGAGTAAAGCAGCGTGGGAGTTAACTGGTTTGTTGGCCTGGATGTCTGGGATTTTCAGTTGTCACTCAATAAGGGAAAAGAGAGCATGAAGTACAGGTAGATGCAAGAATGACCTAGCTGGTCAAAGCTGGTTGCACCGCTTTTGCTCCATTTGAGTCTTCCCGTGGATAGCAGCTGTTCTGACACTTACCGTTCATAAAGTTCAGCAAAGGATCTAATTTTTCTGTAAGAATTCCAGCTGTTACGCTTGTTCACTACTGGATGAGAGAAAATGCTAGACCTGGGCTGAGACTGGAGTTGTCACTCCAAAAAGAAGCAGCGGTACAGTAGACCGATAGGTAGGGGGACATATATCTTGAAGTAAAGAATGCAAAGTTCAAAATTCATAGTGAGATTTTGCTGCTTAGATCTGGATCTTCATGTGATCTGGATGACAGTGAAACTGGGGGAAAACACGGTCTTGGAAAGCAAAAATCCTATGATGAACTCTTCTTCCTAGTGACATGAACATAAGCCTGATGTCTGGCTTTAAGTGCACACTACTTTTGGTCCCAGCATCAAAGAACAGAATGTTCTTGCCTAAACTTGGATTTGCCATGGTTAAGACTCCAGATGCGTGTGGTCTGGGCCATTCTGTACAGCCTTGAAAGGCAAGGAGGTTACGGTTTTCTGGAAAGGGGATGTTTGCAACTCTTGTGGGGAAGGGTGTGTGAAAAGACCTGTGCAGGCCATACCAGTCTTACTGATCTTTCTGTTTTTACTCTTGAAAATTGCTTCTAATAGCAGTATTGTGTAGAGTCTGACTGACAGTTCAAGTGGAGATAGTAGTCCTCAAAAAGCCTTGGTTTTGTTTGTTAGCAGCTTTCAAACAGAGGTGCACTTGGTATCCTGTGCTAGGACGTTACCTGTCACGGAGATTACCCACAGAAACCGTACTTCCAGGACGCTGTAGACAGCGCTCTTTTTGTTTTTCAGATGGTGCTCTTTGCCATCACTCACAGATGGAGTGCTTTGCAAAGCAGATCTCCTCACCCTCTGGGTAGGTGGGTATGGCATGGGGAGGGCAGCTTGGGCTGACTCCTCTCTCTTCTTGTAGATCTGGCTATTGTTTTTGTTGTTTGACTACCACATCTGAGTCCATTTTCATGTTTTCAGTGAGGACAATGTGTACACTGCAGCACTTGCTGGTTTAATTTCAGATGGCTGTTTACCCAGGGCAGTGAATGACAGGGAGGAAGGAGTACGAAGTGTAGCAAATGTCATGGCAATGGTAACATCCTCTTGCCTTTTCCCTCTGCGGTCAGTCAGTCGAGACAAACTCCTGATGCTTGGGAGCATGTTCTCCTAAGCTGGCCGCTGGCACAAGAATAATGCACGCTTCATCTCTGTGCAGAGTAAAGCACTGTTGTTCCAGTACTTCATGAAACTCCATGGCTTTGACCTGCAGGGATGTGTGCAAATCTCTTCCTCTGTTTTTATTTTTCTGGGGGCTCAGGCTGACCGATTACCATGGATCGCAGCAAATCTCAAGCAGAACTGCTGCTCTCTCGGACACAAACTGCTGCTGATGGGAGTTCTTGGGGCTTATGAAGGATTGCGCAGAACCAGCCATTGTTCCTGGTTACTTCTGAAGAATTTCTGTTATTCAGTTGTTGGGGACCTTTTAGAAAAAAATGGATCAGACCAAAACATGAAAGTAATTCAGAAAGTCCAGCAAACATCCCTCTATGTGTGTATCGCTTGGCCCAGACTGAGATGCGGGATAGGGAGTACCAGCAAACTGGTGGTGCCTAACCGAATTGTTGAAGTGCTTCATGTGTAAGCATTTCCAGGCTAGTTTTGGCATTTATAGTCTCTATCCTGTCTTACATGTGGGTGNAGCGTTTCCAGGCTAGTTTTGGCATTTCTAGTCTCTATCCTGTCTTACATGTGAGTACCTGAGTTCTCAGGCTTCTGGCACAGTTCAAATTCATCCTTTACCTCACCCATGTGAAAAGGCTGGTGCAAGACTTCCTCACTTCTTTCTCCTTTGCCTTCCTCTCTGCCCCCTTTCCCCTTTAAATATAGTAACAAAGATGTCATGGGGAGCAAGACTGTTCTGTAAGCCTTCCTATATCTCCTTGTAATGGAGATGTCTGCGATTTGGTCTTTATACAATAACGGAGCTTGGAAGGGAGCTCTGGTCAGGCACTCCAACGGCCTGCTCAAAGCAGGACCAACTTAGATCAGTAGATCTTTNTCCTTGTAATGGAGATGTCTGCGATTTGGTCTTTATACAATAACAGAGCTTGGAAGGGAGCTCTGGTCAGGCACTCCAACAGCCTGCTCAAAGCAGGACCAACTTAGATCAGTAGATCTAAGCACTGAGCTGCTGTTGCGACTTTACAGGACCTTTTAAAAACAAAAAGTTAAAAAAAGTCAGGGTTACCATGTCTGCCCACGTGTTCAGGCAGAGTAAAAGCCACCAGCCTAAGTACAAGTCATTTTGCTGAACTTAATAAACTGGTCTCTGTTACCTTGCAGTGAGTGGAGCAAATGTTCTTATGCATTACAGACTGAAAATTATGCAGAGCGAAGGGATCCTGGGGGGAAAAAAAAAAATTCCCCAAGTCTCTGAAGTGGGTATATTCTTGCTACTTAGAGGCCAAGAAAAGTGGAGTCAGTTGATATCTTTCTAAGGTGATCATTAAGTGCCCGCTGTTCACATAGTTTACAATGTCACGTGTGTTTTTTAAAGAAATAGCCGTGTACAGTCTTGCACTTTCAGATTGACCTGGGCTGAGGGGTGAATTTGCAGCCCCACAGCTGGGGCTCCTCTGGAGCGTGCTACAAGCCGCACAGCATCCCCAGAGAGGTACTTCCAAATATCAGTGACTGCTCTCAGGGGCGTCCTGCATGCTAGAGGAAGCGCGTGAGGGGAAAAAGGTCTCTCTGACAGTAATACTGTCTGCATTTTTATAAGGAGGAGGTTAATGTGCCTGCTGGGAACCTAACATTAATTGAATTCGTGATTAAAACTGGCCAGAACTCATTACCTTTTGCGTGGTGTGTTTGCTATTGGAATACTTAAATTATCTTAAATAGTTTTGATTCAAGTCATACTGGAGCAAGTGAGGGGAAACCCTGAAATCTGAATATCCAGGTCTACCACAGGTTGTCCTAAATACACTTTATGGGATACCCTGTCTGAGAAGAGCAAAAAGGGGTTGTAATTCCCCATTGGTGCAGCTCTGCTAGTTAAAGCAGCCATGAGTTCAGCAGGGTAGAGGGGCACAGGTTTCCTGACCCCACCAGCGGCTCTGAGCAGCTCTGGAGAGACTTCTGTTCTGCAAGCTTGCCTCTACCCAGGGCACCTTGCAAAATACCATTACTCCTTGTCATCTGAGCAGCTTGTCAGTGGAGGTTTGTTTCCACCACATGGAGGCACTGATGATACTGTGCAGTTGTGGGTACCTGCGGAGAATATACATGAAGCACAGTTTTACTGAATGGGATAAAAATCAAACTGTAAATGTTCCCTTGCTTGATGTTCCACATATCCTTTTCCCTCCTTCCAGTGTTTAGCTGGGAGAACTCCTTTTTCCTTTTAAGTTTGGGATTTTTTTTACCTTAAGGTCAGTGCAGCAAGTGCTTTGCTGGCTCTCCACCATTTCATTACCATCTTCCCTAAACGTTCCTTCTATTCCTCCATAAATGAAGCTCCAGCAAAACAGCAAAACAAGGATGCATTTATGTTTGTCCCAGTGAAATGCATCTGTGCACTTATCTTCCAACTCTCCCAGTATGTGGCCTGAATTTGAGCAGCATTTCCTACTGCTTTTCCAGCTTTAACCAAGGTTAACAACTTCTGATGCTTACCCCAATGGAGGCCAGCAGTGTTACAGCACCAAGGAGAAACTAGGATGACATTTGACAAGGGTCACTCTGCCTTTCCGTAGGTTTTTCTTAGTCTGCAGCCCACAAGCACCTATCGCAAGAGTGCATCCCAGACCACCTCTCTTCTGCTGGGCCATGGCAGCGCTGAAAGGCACCCACCTCTGAGGAGGTGCTAGCAGGGCCATCACGAATGTGGGACAAGTGGGGAAAGTGCTGAGGCCTTTGCTTATACCAACTTTTCAGGAAGTATTTTTGGGTGGCTAAAGTCTGCCTGCGAGAGATAGGATATACAGCCAAGTGTTAGGATTAAATGTAATTTTTTGAAAGAGAAGGGTCTGAGCTATCCTGGCTAGAGTTTATTCCCTAACATTGCAAGGATGCTAACAATAGGTCCAAAATTAAATGAAACCGAAGATGCTATTACTAGTAGATATCTACTGGTAGATATCTAGATAAGCAGAAAGAAAACCAACACATGGGGAAGCCGATAGGTTTTCCCTCCTATGATGTCACTTTAGAGTTACAGTTGTTAGGTGTCCTAACCATAAAGATGTCTTATTTCTTGTACATTACATCTTAATATCCTTTTTAAACATTAATTTTCTAGGTTTGTAGTGACAGCTTTTTGGAGTGATTTATATTAACACTGAAGTCTTCTACCTCAGACGAGCGTTGCTTTCTCCACCGTTATTCCATACTGATGTAGATTTCTGAGAACTTCCTTTTAAAATATTAAGAACTGTATGACATGAACATCAAAAATGTTGACCTCTTTCAAAAAAGTCCCCAACATCCCTGCTTTTACTTGTATGAAGACATGTAAAAGATGTCTTTTCTAACGTGTAAGCACTAGAGTAACCATTTTGGCATTTTACTTTACTCTGCTGTAATTCAAATCAAGGCATACACTAAGTTTTCACAACAGTTCTGCTCCTCCATGGCCTTCTGATCTCTTCAGTGCTGTTCTGCATGCTTATACACAGGTGTGCGTTGCCCAGGCTGTGGATTTTTCCTGGTCTGCAATCCCACCTTGTTTATGTGCAGAACTGCACGTTCACGCAGTCTGTTTTCTCCTTCCCTATCGAAGAGATCTGCCTCCTTCTTTTTTTCCGCCCCCAATAAAAAGCCATATTTAGGACTAATGTTTTGTTTATTTTTAAAGTTTCCTTTGACTGTGGCTGGAAAAATTAACCCCCCCAACCCCTTTGGACAAAACTGCTTGTTCTCAGGATTGCTGCCTCTTCTTCTCAATGGGCTGAGGCTACGAGTTGTTCGTTTGAAGCGCCAGAAACTGGGTGCAGGCTCCTGTCAGCAGCAGTGACAGCAAAGCCTAGCCAGAAAAAGCAAGTGGGTGGCCTCATTCCTTTTGAGAACAATAGGAAACGCCGACCATTTCTGGGTAAAACAAGAGCTTGTTCTGAAGCAAGCGCTGGATGTGCAGTACCCCTGTGGCTGAAGAAAAGACTTTTCCTTAGGAAAAGCAAGTTGCAGAAATTGCCTGTGAGTCTACTTGAAATTTCCCTTCCCTGAAAAAAATCCAGTTTGGTGTAGCTTCTGCATGACATCCTGCAAGTTTTAACAGAAAGGGTGGTGTAAAAGTGTCCATTGCATGTTGTGCCAGGCAGGTTTCAGGCCTCTAAATTTGCTCAAGAACCCATTTTCAAGCAATGTCATCTTGGAAGCTAATAATTCGTCAGTTTGATTGAGAGTTCTCACACTTTTTTCTGTGCACAAACTGCAGCAAGTGGTGTGAGGCTGTACTGGAATTCTCATACGTAAGTCAAGGCATCAGACGAAGTGTAAATTTTCATTTTAGCTGTAAAGCTGAGAAGGCTCCTTCACACTAGTGTCGCTTGGTGTTTTTTTTCTTAAGCTTGAAAATTGCCTCTTAAAAACAAAACGGCTGCATTTTCCTGGTGCGATTGAGGAAAACTGAGAGGTTGTTGTGGGTGGGGGGAGCTGGATCCCACCGAACTCCTCTGCCCCAGTGCCACACCAGCCAAATGGTTGGTTGCAGGGGGATGCTTTGCGCTGATTTCCTTTTACCCAATTGTGCTTTGTGGGATGTTCAACCCAAGGAACATGGCTGAACGAAAGAGGAAGCCCAAGTTTTCCAAGGAAGAACTGGACATTCTGGTCACTGAGGTGACCCGAAATGAAGCTATGCTGTTTGGGAGGGAGACAATGCGTCTATCCCATGCTGACAGGGACAAGATCTGGGAAGGCATAGCCAGGCAGATCACATCAGTCAGCCAGGTCCCCAGGTCTGTAAAAGACATTAAACACAGATGGGACGACATGAAGAGAAGGACCAAGGACAAACTGGCATTCATGCAGAGGTCCCTCTCCAGCCCCGGCAGCACGGGGCGGCCCTCGGCCATCGTCCTGACCGCCCACGAGAGAGCCATCGAGTCGACGCTGCATTCGTCACGCCAGATGCACGGCTTCCGGAGAGCGGATCTGGACGTGGTTGACAGCCCGTCAACAAGCTGTAAGTATCATTGCCTTAACACCTCTTTGTCTTATGCTTGCATATCTCAGTTTGACACCAGAAGAGCGTTGTGTGTTTTGTGAGATGCTGGGTTGCGTGTCAAGCCACATCCTAATGCTGTGTTTGGTTTCAAGACAGCCTGCTCTGGTGATCATGGGGTGTTGAGCTGGATTGAGGGAAAACTGTTAGCAAGTTAAGATCATCTTCTTTATCTGTTTATCTAGTCCTTTTCCATACTGTCTTCTAAGGGTAGACATTGTTCAGATTCCTCTTTCTTAATGGGTCATAAGTCTGAACTAATCCTACAAGTGAGGGAACATCTGTAGTTGAAGTGCAACTACTTTCAGTCTGTGAAAAAGTGTTTGTAAAGGCTTAGGAGTTCTTCATCTTACACCCTAATAAAACAGCAATGCTGTCAAGCTGAGAATCGTGTGCCAGTCACTAATGGATCACTGCATGGTAACCATCTTCCAGGGGGGGCTATTGTGGGGGCTCAGTGATCACTTGTGTTTATGCTCTGAGGCCAGGCCGCAAATGGTTTCTTCCTAGTGCTCTGAAGGCTCAGAACAAGGGCTGTGAAAAAGGTAGATGATGATGACTCCCTTCTTCACTGCTTTCAAAGAAACTACTGGCCCTGCTTTCTAGGTTAATCTTCTTACACCACAACTCTCAGACATCTTCCAGTGCTGAACTACAAGCTGCTTTTTGCAGTTTCTTTCACCCAGTTGCGTACATACAGTTTTCTTGTGTGGACGTGCAGCTTCTTGGTTTGTGAGCTTTTAGGGATATATAGGAAAGAAAGAGGGGATAACTTCTTGGAAAGTGAGCCAACTAACACTTCACGGGTGGCACTGTCCTACCGCATTAGGTCTTACCTCATGTCTGAAGTAATGTTATTAGTAGGAAAGCAAGGACAAAAATCTGCAAGAACTGACAAAGTGGGACTTGGTCATTCATTGCATCTATCTTGGAAGCCAGTTGCACTATTTCAGAGGTAAAATGAATACAGCTTGTGCAAGGAGATAGTGGGCAGTTGCACCAAGTGAAGTATCATCTCTTCGTACTCTTGATAGGCCTGTATCTGTGAACTGGCACATCGCTATATATTTATCAGACTAATGAGAACTTTCCCATGGTGTTTTGCTTTGGTTTTGGTTTTGCATCAAGTATACTTTTCTGATTAATATAGGGTCCTGTTGCTGCTACGCCTGACTGCCTGGTTATCTTAGTGACGCCAAGCCGCATAGTGGCCTTGCAGTATAGACTGTGCGAGCAGCAAATACTACGCCTGTGCTTTTCTCAGTGCAGAGGATGTAAGAAATTACATGGGAGCAGGGTTTTGGCATGAGGAACTGAATGCGTCAGGGTGTTCTGAGACTGGACCAAAGGCCAGGGAGCCTTTGTCCCTCCAAAATGTTGGCGTATTCTAGCTACTTATGGTTTTGGGGAAGGGGAGTCATTGCTACCGTCTGAAATGGATTTATATTCTAGTACTGAACAATGCTGTGTACAAGGTACCATGGCAGCTTGGATTCCTCCTTGGTTGACTGGGTTTGCCTGCTCTTCAGGCCTCTTATGGCTAAGCTTGTCACCCAGATGCTAACGTTGCAGCACGTGCATGTTGAGTTACGCATCAGGAGCTACAGGCTTGTCTCAACTGGCAGACTGAGGGGGAGGGAAAAAACCTTTTTCCATGTGCTTTGAGATACCATGAAACAGAAATCAGCCTTGTGAGGGATTTCACATTAATAATTCATGCTTCCTCTTCTGTTTAAGCTGACGAAGATGAAGAGATGCCAGGCACTTCTCGGGAACACCGCTTCTCATCACTGCAGAGGGCTGGTGCAGGAGTCAACCAGCTCTCCGGTCCCTCCTTTCTCCGCACTTCTTCCTCGTCAGATCACTCGGAAGCTACCAGCCAAAGGCAGGAACTGCACCGTCCATCCCCGCGCACCACCTCGTCCTGCAGACCCCCACACCCCCGCACAAGGAGCCCGCCCCTCTCCAGCTTCGACCGCCAGCTTCTCCATTCCCACACGCAGCAAACAGACCTGTTCAGGCAGTTCTGCCAGGAGCTGGTGGCTATTCACAGAGACATGGCAGACAGCATGCATGTCATCAGTCAGAAGATGGCTGATCTCACCAGCCAGGTTGGCCAGATGTGCCAGACCCTATCAGAAATCCGTAATGAGGTCCAGGCTTTCCATAGGATACAGGATTCTAGTGTCATGCAGGGGTCTCTTCTGCAAGCAGCTTGCTCAAAACAGCCCCCTGAGTCCAGTGCAGAGTCTAACCAAAACCCCCCAAAACAGACGACTCCTGGACGGACTACCAGGTCACGAAAGAGAAAACACCATTTTTAGTCTACTTCATATAAAGTTAAGAAGGGCGCCCCTTCCTGAGCTGCTGCATGCTCACGTGGCCTCTCCATGTGTATCAGTACTCTGTGGGGAAGGTCAACAGCCGCCCCAGCCCGCCATCCCCCTGCTAGCTAACAGAGCAGTATGAATTATGGCAGCTGAATAGTAGGGCTGGCCCTCTGCAATGGAATCTTAAATCTCTGCAAAGAGGAATCTTAAATCTTACAGAGCTTGGGGTATAGGATATCTTTCTGTTCATAGAGATTAGGAGTTTTCACTGGCTGCCTTGTGCTTTGAATGCTCTATAAGCTAAGAGATGCAATAGGAATCATTGTCTTGATCTCTTCTTGTGCCTGTGAAACGTTATTTACTGGGACAGTGTACTACAGAGCTCCCTTTGCAATCAACCCACAAATTTACTCTACTACTGCCTTCCCATCATCTTCCTGCAAATGAATATACTCACTGTGCAGAGATACATCCTTATGGCTCTAAAGACTCTTTACTGCTCATTATTTTTATCTTGCGTTCAGCAATAATGGGCAATCCAGGCCTTACTGTGACTTACACACAGGTTTTAGGGAGCGTGGTATAAAAGCAGCGCTTGTGCAGGGAAGGGAAGAAGGCACGATGTTGAGGACAGGAGGACAGGTCTGAGTACTGTGTGGTTTTAGACTGCTGAGAAGGGCTGCCTTGGCATGTGCCTGGATCCTGCAGTACCATATGCACTTAGATCAAAGAGTTTAATCTTTGTCTCCTCCAGTCTGAAACCCCTACCTACCCTTCACAATTGCAGTTAAAATACAGTTATTTCATAATATGACAACACTTAAATAGAATTGTATCGTATTATTTTTCTTGCATGCTATAATCGTCAGATTTGAACCACCTCACCCTCTTCAAAATGTGAGAGACTGCACAGAAACATGGGAAGATATAGGGCCTGCTTCTGACCTCAGGAACAGTTTGGTTTTGTATCACTGTAATTCTGTCAACTTCAGTACAGTTACTTTGCACTTACTCGGTGTTATTTAGGGTAGGATCTGTACTGTGTTCTCCTATCGTGAAGAGTTTACAATCTCATAGCTATATAGGTTAAAATCTTAGACGTGTTGCTTTTGTACTGCTTGCTTTCCTCATACAGATGCAAGAAAGAACTGTGTTACAGCATTTGGATTGCTTTAGCGCTGCATGAGGTTCCCGTGTCCAACCCTGATTCTGAACCTAGGCTTTAATAATGTCACCTCAGGTGGAGATAACATGTGGCAGCTTTTTTACAACATGTCTGTCTTCTCCTTGATTTGCACATCTGCACCTACCATGCTGCCTCCATCTCTGGAAAAATCTGGACCATTGTTATATGCTTCACCAGGGAAGAGGGCCAAGATGCTACCCGCGCACAGTTAGCACGCTGCTGCTCTCTGGGCTGTCCTATTGTATGTGGAGGTGGGTTGCGGGGAAACTATTCAAGTTAATATGAATGCACATCATCATGCCATGTCTGAACTATGGACTTGGCCGAAAAGTTATATAAACTTCAGCGGGAATTGAACATAGGCAGCTCAGTGTAGCAGAAGGATGGCTTGCTTTACGTGATCTTGAAGGATCTTCTTTAATCTGTCTGGCCTGGCCTTTGAACGTACAGTGCACTAGCTTCTCTTCTGGAAAGCTCACTGTGTGTCTGCTGTGTCAGGCATTCCTGACGTGCTTTTCCTTTCTTCTTTTTAATTGTTCTGTAATTCTAATTCAAGTAATTTATTTTTAGTGGTGTGGTAAAAGGCCCTTGCTCAAGGCAGTAGAGGTCTGGCAAGGAGAAAAACCGCCTTTCTTCTGGGGAATGATCCATGCTGGTTTCATGCAGAGGATATTCCTCATAGTGTTGTTTCCAGACCAGGGCAGTACTCACCTGCCTCTGAGGATGTCGTTTTAATTCTGTTGTAACATTTGTATTCTGCAAAAGCCACAGTCTCTCTTCAGTCGAAGGGAAGATTGGGAAATCTGGTGGAAGTGGATCTAATTTATGAATCACACAGAACTGAAAAAATGGTGATATGTTTTAAAGGCTTTCTGAGTCAATACAGAGCTGCTGCTATATATTAGAAGTAGTATTTTATATTTTTTATAATATTTGGTCCCTGCTGATGTTCTCCCATGACTATACTGGTAGGATTAGCTCCTCTGATGTTGTCCGGGGAGATCCCTTCTGGGAACCCTCAGGTCTGCAGAGGAGGAGACTCCCACAGGTGCTGGGCACTGGAGGGAGTTGGCACTGCTGTGCCATCAGTTTGCCCACACAGACGCATTTAAAGACAGAACCCCGTTGTCCTGGGGCAGGATGCGCAGCCTCCAGTGCAAACCAAAGGCTGGGCTCTGGTCAGGAGGAAGGACCTTGTACTATAAACTGCCTCATGTCTCCCCCAGTTTCCTCTGTGGACTATTACAGATTGGCCCAGATCTGGGGATGTATCTCCTGCCCTGTGTAGACCCCTCGGTGGAGTGGCTTTTCTGTACTGGCTCGCAAAGGATGCTTCCTCCTGCACCCATCATGTTAACTGGCTGTTGAAGTAAGTGCCCATGTCAAAGCAAACTGCTGTGCTCAACCCCAGTATCTCCATGTCTTGTACATGCTGAAAAAAAAATCTCTCTTTAAAAGTATTTTTGTTAAGAATGCAATAAATATATAACACTTTTAACACAGCTGCTGTTGAGTCATTTGTTTCTCTCATACAATTTTTGCCTGAACTGGTAACAAGCCTCTCGCAGATGCTGGGTCTCCTGGAGGACACTCGGTGTCGGAGAGCTGAAGCAGGGTGTGCGGCTGTGGCACCCTGTGGTATCTACCTGGGCTGGTGGCAGCTGTCTTGCACGGGATCTCCTGCCCTCGCTTTGCGCCTGACGTTGATTTGGGAAAGGCCGGTGGCCTTTTCCCTGCAGTGCTCTGCCCTGGCGGGGTGTCAGGGGGAGCACCTGCGAGCAGGGGGGAGGCACGGGGCAAATCCTGGGGAGGGGGGGCAGAAGCCTGAGCCTTCCTCCAGCTGCAGGGCTCTCCTTCCTCCTTGCTGTTTCTCCTGTCTGCTCCATTCCCTTCCTGGGGAGGAATGGTCCCAGCTACCAAAAAATACCGTGATGTTTTTCTGGGCACACTCACTGGGCCATCCCAAAACTTGGCAATTTGGTGTCTTAAGTGGGCTGTGGCTTAGAAAAAAAGGGAGACAAGGATGGTTTTTTGCAGCTAGCTAGAAAGGCTGTGGGAAAGGTGCCCCTGCGGAGCAAGGAGTTGTGCCTCCGACAGCCATGGGGTTGATCCAAGCCCCAATAGGTGCAAATAGGTCATAAATGGTCTCCATTGGTGCAATGGCTGGTCCTTAGTAGCCTGGGCCGAATCTATGGTGTTCTTGAGCCTGGCTCGTCCCAGGGACTGAGCAGGACAAGAAGTGACCTATTTGCAGTGGCAACGTGTGTCTGCAGGAACGGGAGCAGCTCTGGGTGACCGGGTCTGCCCCAACAGCCCTCCCAACCCTGCTCTTCCTCTGGGGATTGTGGTCCCTTGGGAAACCTGCTGTGCAAGCGGAGCCATGCCCGTCTGTGTGCAGTACTTGTGTTGGCCTAGCCGTGCCTGTCCTGGCCATCTACACTGAGGTAGCCTTCTTGCCTCCATTCAGCCTGAGTATTTGGCATCAGGAGGGGGACTGGCCGCTTTCCAGCCTTCACAGGACGGGTTGCTCGGGATGCAAGTGCTTCATCCTCGGGAAGATACGTCAGTAAAGGCAGACTGGTACAGTCTCTCCTCTCCTCCGCAGGCAGTTTGTGCCCCTGTTCTCGGGAAAGCGCCTGTCTGTGACCTGTGGTGTGCAGCAGCACGAGGTTGTCTTAGACCTATGGGTGGAATTTGGGTTGTATGCAGTCCTTCATAACCTGTGTCATTTGTGCCCCTGGGGTCGCTGGAGCCGGGGCTGGGCAGCGCTGGTTTGAAAGCGGTTCATTTATGTGGGTGATCTCATCTCCATTTATGTTACCTCAGGGAGGTATCACAGACGCAAAGCTTCCTCCCTGGGAGCGTAAACCAGTTACTAGCTGCTGGCAGCTGTCAAGAAACACATTTGCAACTGGAGTATTCCACCTTTGTTAAGGGCTTTCTTCATACCTCTGGGTGAAATCGGCAGCGCCGGTGGCTGCAGGAGGCTGGATGGGAGCGGGCGGCTGCAGGGCTGCAGCTCACACCCTCCAGCCCGCGCTTGCCTGCCCGCTCTCTGCCATGCCGGGAGCAGCCGGAGCCACAGAGCTGAAGGATACTCTCGGGCAGAAACTTGTGGAGGGCTTTAGAGGCAGGAGGAGAGCAGCGACCAGGAAAAGCATGCCCATGCTTAATAAAATGCTTCATAATAAAAGTGAGCCCTGGTGGGAATAGTTAACCAGGCTCTCCCCTTCCCACGCAAAGTTGTGTTCTAGAGAATTTTCTAAATCTGTCTATCAAGTGCAGTTTGCTGGGAATGCACCAGATCATCCTGCTACTGCCTCTTGAATTCCCCAGGGCCACTGGCTGTGGGGATGTGGGTCCTCTATGTTGTATTAAGGAGCTGTGACTTCAGGGTGACAAATCTTTGCAGGTAATCAGGCTCCTTTGCAGGGGCAGCCTGATCTTGCCGTTGCTCCCGCTGATGTTTGGGCAGTGGGATGCAGCTGCAGGGTCTCTCTCTAGCTGGTGCTAGGAAGCGTCCTGGCATTTTGCTTGGACAGGGGAGAGCATCTTCCAGGATCTCCTGTGCTGTAGGGCATCAGACTGACCACAGCACATTGCTGTATCTCAAGGATTGTGTCTCTCATGGCTGTCTGAATGCCTGATACACCTTTTGTGGAATGATCTCTAACACCCAGCAGTGACAGCCTGGCAGCGCTAGCTGTGTGCTGTTACAGGACCTCCTTCCCACCGCGCTGGTCCAGGCCTCTGTTCCTTCTCAAATACACAAACTGGTGGTTTAAAAGTTCCTTTGTTTTGTGATCAACAGTAAAATAAGGGTTAACAAAAGCCAATGTTCAGCTAATTTTGGCAGTGCCAGAGCCTGCAGTTTAAATAATTACTGAAGATTGCGGAGCATCCTGGATAGCACACATTAGGAAGAATACAGCTGATTGCAGGCACATGCACAGTTGCTTAACATTAAAACCAGAATTGCTGGAGCCTCGGGCAGTCTGAGACACTGCAGACTTGTTTTCTGTGTTTTGCGGGCAGTTTCACCAAGTTTGTGACCTTATGCATGTGGGTTGGTGTGATCACATGGAGGTGGGTTTGTATCTTTATCTGCGCATGCACGTGGCTGGAGAAGGAGAGAGCATTCAAGGAAAAACTGATGGATTTCTTAAGCCAAAGAAATGCCTCTGACCTATAAGTGAACGTTTGGGCAAGGACTAGTAGCAGTCAGAGGAGCCATATGCTGCTCGCCTTCGTTAATGTTACTGTGGCAGGGAGAGCCACAAATGAGGCAAATGGCATAAGAGAAGAAAAAGCTTTTAGCTGTGAACTGTTCAGACGTGCTGTCGGGTCTGTACGTACCATGACAGGGCCTCCTTCTGGTCCTGGGTGGGTGTTACAAGCTCATATTGGTGGCAGCTGGAACGAGTATTACCAAGCCTTTTCCATGTCCTCTAGCAAGAACACGGGGAGTACGAGAGTAAATAATATGATCTTAGCTATAGATCTCTGTCTTACCAAGTTGCACAGAGGGCCATTTGTTTGGAGTGTGAATTAATACATTTCTGTTGAGCTAAAATTTAGCTGGTTTAAATCAGGAAAACAGACCCCCTGCCCAGAAAGCGATCTTTCTGTCAGCACTGCCAGGAGATCCCCACAACGTGGTGCTGGGCTTTCCTGAGACTTGCAGGGCTGTTTGTATTTTTATGTCACACCCCACTGAACTCTGAAGTGCAAAACCTTCCAGTACTGACATGTCCTTGGTTTCCTTTTGGACAACCAGCAAATACCCCCATGCACATTAGGTGTCCCTGTTTCTGCCCTGAGTATCTCAATTCTGCTTGTCTGAGAGGAGAGAAGCAAAGCGAGGAAATCTGGTTTCTGCTAAAAAAGATGGTGGTTTTGGGAAAGAGACAGGCAGAGGGACCCTGCTGTATTCTGGACGCTTCTGAGAACAAAGGAGGAGGCCCTGGGATGTGAAGTGGTGGTAGGGAATGCATAATTCCTTGTTTCCATCACTAGGCAAAGAAATTTCTGCCCGTGAGAGTCTGTGTGACCTTTACTGGCAGAGATGTTCCTTCAGATTGGATGTACATTGCCATCATCCCTCCCACAGCAGAAACGGACCCACTGGCTTAGTGTTCCCTGGGTATCCATGCTTGTTGTCCTGTATCTCTGGCAATTTGCACACCATTACTTATAACTCCATGCTTTCCAGTCTGGCTGTGTTGATGGCTCTTTCTGAAGGTCATTCTGGCTTCATCGTGGTTGTCATTCTGGTGCAAAGCGGGGCACAGGAGAAAAGTTTGTGCTTCACGCCTGCCTTGTCACCTCACCCTCAGGTACGTGATCATCTCCCGGGAGGAGAGGGAGCAGAACCTGATGGCCTTCCAGCACAGTGAGAGGATTTACTTCCGTGCCTGCCGTGACATCCACCCTGGGGAGAAGCTGCGGGTCTGGTACAGTGAGGATTACATGAAGCGATTGCATAGTATGTCCCAGGAGACCATCAACAGAAACCTCACAAGCGGTGAGTCCCCTCCTTTTCCACCCTGACCCCCGATCCCCTTGGGCTGCCACACTTGTTGGACCGAGTGCGGTGGGTGAAGTAGGTGATGCACAGGTGTGCGAGGAGAGCTGCATTTCTAGAAGCAGAGCATCTCTGGGTGAGAGCTCTGCGCGGTACGGATGGATGGGTGTATGAGAAGAATAATACAACCACTGTCACAGAGATCATGAAAGATGGATTTGTGCTGTGTCGTGTCATGTCATGTGTCATGTTGTGTCATGTGGTGTGTGTGTGCTGCAAGGCTGTGATGTGAAGCCCAGGGATCACAGAGCTCCTCTGTCACAAGACTTTCTGGCCTGAAGATTGCCAAGCTGGTGGTCCCACAGACAGGCATTAGGTTTTTCTTCTGAACATGCTGCTTTCTCTGGCTCCTGTGAGCAGCTTGTTTGAGGGAGCTGATTTTTTATGCATATGAAAGAGAGATTTCTTTGGTGTGTTTGTATGTCCATTTTCCTCGCTTAATTTATCTCCTCTTTCTTCAGAAAGATAATTTGGGATCAGCGCGACATCAGCTAGAGACTCCTTAGTCTCACAACCTTAGAGCGCGTGTACAACGTACAGGAGGCTTTGTACTTGTCAGACTGATTCTTCCCTGGATAAAAATTGTTATCTTATCTTAACAGTAGCTGTGCTGGAACAAACCCAGCGGTCCTTTAGGTCAGTGTAATGTCAGCAACACAGGAAGCTTTAGAGGAAGGCAAAAACTCTTAATGCATCTGTTCATCTACACAATGCTGAGACCTGAAGTAAATTAAGGGCATTTCTTTCCAGGCCTAGCCACAGAACGGCAGGGCCTCAGAGGGGCAGCCACACTAAGTATAACTTTCTAATTAAGATTCCTGTGTATCTTATTACACAGCTGCTGTTGCTGCCTTGACTTGGTAAAAGGTGTCTCCTCTTTAATCATGGGGTGGACAAGATGTCCTGAAAAAGCTGGTTATCCTCCATCACCTCGGAGTTATTATGCACTTGCAATGTGTTACGTCTTGATGGCTGTACTTGGGCAATTCCCACTTCTGAATTAACATCAGTGTGAATGTGCTTTTTTATGTTAATAAACATCACTGAGTTATTAGGTGCAGGCTGCAGTGATTTTGCTGCATCCTATGCACACGTTAGTTGTCCAGATGGCTTAGTACTTTCGGAAAGTGCAACAAGAGAGAGACTATGTCCTTGGAGAAGCTGCTCTGCAGGGGCACGAAGGCCACGAATGATTGCCCTGCCGTACAGACATGCCTTCAGTCGTGGTGTGTCATGGTGTCATAGTTTGTGTGAGCTGAAATGGTAATTCACAGCCTGCTCTGTGCTATGAGTGTGGTGAAGATCTGCCTCTGGGCTCTTCAGGACCCGCCACAGCCTACCACACACTCAGGTAGAAACCCATGCGGCTGCAAAAACCATCCTAGAAACCCCCTGACGTCTCGGTGAGCTCATCCTGCAGCGAGCTGGGCTCAGCCTGCGTTCACACAACGAGTGCAGAGACATTTTTAAAACGGAGCATCACGGGCCTTTGCTAGACTTACAAGACATCACAGCTTCAGCTAGGAGGGCACTGGGAGGTGGTCAGGGAGCGGCACCAAAACCTGTGGAGTCACTTTCTATTTAAAAGGTTTCAAATCCCCTGCAGATGAGCCTGCCGAGTGAAGTGGCACGCTTTATTAACTCACAGAAAAATAACATGGTTCCTGGGTTTTGTTTCTGTCGGTAGTTTCTGACCCGCCTCATCAATGGAGTTGAGACCAATAATATGAGGGATCATCTTGTGAATTCTAGCTTTTCCATAGGGCTGAACCACTCGGTTGGGGAAAAAGGTCACCAAAAAAGAAGAATCCATTCTCTAAATCCCTACCTCTGCCAGTAGCCATTATAGTCCGTAACAGGGGAAATACTAAGACAGAGACTTAAAATTTTGCCCATAGAAATTCTTGCCAGTGTGTTGAAAAGGAGATCTGTTATTACAGATTCACTCAAGAAGTGGCTGGGTTTGCCAGCCAGCATCAAAACCCCGTGCATAATCCCTGCCATTCGGGCCAGCCCTTTTTACGGTGCCTTACTCTAACTGTTTTGAGTCTTGCATCTTTTCTGCATTCTTAGCATTGCTCTCCTTACAGAGAGCATGGTAGCTTTTGCTCCGTAACTCTTACGAAAGCATGAATACACTTTAAAAGCAAACAAAACCAAAAATCAGCATAAAGCAGCGTCTTGTTTGGGAAGCCATCAATGCTTGAAGTTATTTACAAGATAGAAGAATGATGGAAATTGAGCCAAACCTATCGTCTTTTGAATTTCCAGGTAAGGAAATCTGGCTATTCCCTTTATTTTAAACAATTAATAATTTGTATGAGGTTGCTTTTATTATTGCTTTTTTTTTAATCACTGAATGGCCACACTCTTAGACTCCACCGGGACAAGCTAGATGTCCCATCCTTGGAGGGCATTCACCCGTTGTAGCTCAGTTGACAATGAGTACCTTGGGATTTAGGAGAGCAAGTTATTTTTACTTGGAGCAGCCTCCAATATGAACGAGAGTAAAGGGGCTTGCAAACTTTGTGCCCTGTTGTGCACAGATGCTGGGGTTGTCATTAAACGGTCCGAATCTCTCGCTGCACTGCTGTACACTTGATACCTTTTACCAAGTCAAAACAGGCACAGGTCTTCCAGCCAGCCAAAACGGCTCTTGGGCTCTAGGTGTTAGGTTCCACCGCGATCAGTCATTCACCTCGTAGTCATTCACCTCGTAGTCCTCTTCCAGCGCAGATTGGTTATACCTTTAGGTTAAACAAGCTGCCTGTAGTTTCTCTTCTCTTTAAAGTGTGTGGGTCCTACTCTGCTGTGGCTACCCAGGACTGTCTCTGTTTTTGCAGACGTGCCCATTAGCAGGGCTCCTTCTCTCGCGAGCCTTGGTTTCCACTGAGTTGTGTCAGTTCCCTGGTTTGTAACGCAACATGCAGACCTGCAGGGATTCAGCCTGCCTTTTTGTTCTTTTTTCGTTTAAGTTTTAGATTGAGGGATGTTGCTCGGTTCTCGGTGATAATCCCCACCCCTCATTTTCCTTTCCAGGAGACAAAAAGTTGCAGAGGGAAAAGTCAGAAAAGAATGTGGAAACTCAAGAGGACGTGAGGGGGCCGCACCAGCTCGCCACCTTAAAGCAAGGGAAGAGCCCCTACAAGCGCAGCTGTGACGAGGGGGAATCCCACCCCCAAACAAAGAAAAAAAAGATTGACCTCATCTTCAAAGACGTCCTGGAGGCTTCCTTGGAGTCTGCCAAATTTGAAGAGAACCAGTTAGCAACAAGTACGCCGCTTGCCATCCGAAGAGCGTCTAAATACCAGGCTGAAGACATCTTTGAGAGATGTGGCAGTGCCATGCAGCACGGCTCCCTGAACCTCAGCAGAAACCGGAGCGAGGGGGAATGGAAGGTCCCCCATGGTTCATCTCTCAGCTCAGCCAAAGAGGTGGGCATTCTTGAAGATGAAGAAGAAGAGCCCCTGTCACTCAGAGCAGACAGCCCGACCGAGCTGTCAATGGCCTCTGCACAAGGCAACTCCCACGAAATGCCCACCACCTCCTTCTGCCCCAACTGCATCCGGCTGAAGAAGAAGATCCGGGAGCTGCAGGCCGAGTTAGACTTGCTGAGATCTGGGAAGCTACCTGAGCCGCCAGTGCTACCGCCTCAGGTACCCGAGCTCCAAGAGTTCTCGGACCCCACAGGTAAGCCTTGCCGAGTAACAACGTTCTCCAAACCCTGCCTAAGGAGGGTAGTGAGATGCCTGTGTGCTGTGTACCCATCTAAAGCATTTTGCTCTGAGTATTCAGGTGAACAAGTGGTTCCATGGAAGGTTCATTGTCAGGTTTTGTGACTGGGTGGGCCAGGAGCTGACACAGCTCTGCGCACAGTGGAAAACACTGTCTGGGGGAAAGACTCTGTATGACAACTTGCTCTATTTGTTGCCATTGTAACTGATAATGCACTGCCAATAAAAAAGACATTCCATTGCAGACAGTTTGTTTGCTGTATTTTTGATGCATTCTCTTTCAGCGGAAGCCCCTCCGTAGTGCCTCACATGCTACCAAGAAAGTCTGAGTGACTCTGTGGTGACACTGAAATGTGCGCTCTTTGTGTATGAAATGATGTCCCGCTGTGTCCCTTGTTGGAAAGCTCTCCCTGTTTCCTCCACTGCCTTAACACAAACGTGTCCCTTTCTGAAGATACATTTTGTTTCCTCCAGGAACATGCTGTCAAGCAGCCAGAGGGAATATTTGGGTCACACCATGTATTGTGCCACGATGTAGTGTCCTTTCTTGCGGTCCATTGTGGCATGTTGGAGACAAAGTTCATATGCAGAAACATTGATTTATTTTCCCTTCAAAGCCATGATTCAGATTCTACCCATAGTGCATTGTGGGCGGGAGAGGGCAGGTTGTGTCCAGCTCATCAGGCAATGCTCTGCTGTCACCAGTAGGATGCTTCTCTAGCTCAGCAACTTTGTAAATACCATATTTTTTTCCTTTTTTCTTTTTCTTACAGCTTCAGAAAGCATCATCTCTGTTCCCACCATCATGGAGGATGATGACCAAGAGGTGGATTCTGCTGATGAATCAGTTTCCAATGACATGATTGCTGCTACAGATGAGCCTTCCAAGATGTCTTCTGCAACGGGCCGGAGGATACGGCGGTTCAAGCAAGAGTGGCTTAAAAAGTTTTGGTTTCTGCGGTACTCCCCGACATTGAATGAAATGTGGTGCCACGTCTGTAGGCAGTACACAGTGCAATCCTCTCGGACTTCAGCCTTTATCATTGGCTCAAAGCAGTTCAAGATACACACGATAAAGCTTCACAGCCAGAGCAACCTCCACAAGAAGTGCCTGCAGCTTTACAAGCTCAGGATGCACCCAGAGAAGACAGAAGAGATGTGCCGAAATATGACCCTGCTCTTCAATACAGCCTACCACTTGGCCCTGGAGGGCAGGCCCTACTATGACTTTCGGCCTCTGGCAGAACTACTGAGAAAGTGTGAACTCAAGGTGGTGGATCAATACATGAACGAGGGAGACTGCCAAATCTTAATCCACCATATCGCCCGGGCTCTTCGAGAGGACCTGGTTGAACGCATCCGACAGTCTCCCTTCCTCAGCATCATTCTGGACGGGCAGAGCGATGACTTGCTTGCAGACACGGTTGCAGTTTATGTGCAGTACACGAGCAGTGATGGGCCTCCGGCAACTGAATTCCTCTCTCTTCAGGAACTGGGCTTTTCTACAACAGACAGTTACCTCCAAGCGTTAGACAGGGCTTTTTCCAGCCTGGGAATACGATTGCAGGATGAGAAGCCGACTATTGGCTTGGGAGTTGATGGTGCTAACATTACAGCCAGCCTGAGAGCCAACTTGTTCATGACAATCAGAAAGACCTTGCCTTGGCTTCTCTGCCTGCCCTTTATGGTGCACAGGCCCCACTTGGAAATTTTGGATGCGATCAGCGGGAAGGAACTGCCGTGCCTGGAAGAGCTAGAAAACAATTTGAAGCAACTGCTCAGTTTCTATCGTTACTCTCCCCGACTCATGTGCGAGTTGAGGGTCACTGCTGCCACTCTGTGCGAGGAGACCGAGTTCTTGGGGGACATTCGAGCAGTGAAGTGGATCATTGGGGAGCAGAATGTGCTCAATGCTCTAATCAAGGATTACCTTGAGGTTGTGGCCCATCTCAAAGATGTCAGCGGCCAGACCCAAAGGGCAGACGCTTCTGCCATTGCCTTGGCCCTCCTGCAGTTCCTGATGGACTACCAGTCAATTAAACTCATCTACTTCCTGCTGGATGTGATTGCTGTGCTTTCACGCCTCGCCTACGTCTTCCAAGGGGAGTACCTTCTTGTGTCGCAGGTGGACGATAAAATAGAGGAGGCCATCCAGGAGATCAGCCGGCTAGCAGACTCGCCCGGGGAGTACCTGCAAGAATTTGAGGAAAACTTCCGTGAAAGCTTTAATGGCATTGCTGTGAAAAACCTACGGGTGGCTGAAGCCAAATTTCAGTCAATCAGAGAAAAGATCTGCCAGAAGACCCAGGTGATCCTAGCCCAAAGGTTTGATTCCCGTAGCCGGACATTTGTGAAGGCCTGTCAGGTATTTGACCTTGCAGCTTGGCCCAGAAGCACTGATGAGCTCATGAGCTATGGGAAGGAGGATATGGTACAAATATTTGAACACCTGGAGACGGTCCCATCATTTTCCAGAGAGGTTTGCAGAGAGGGGATGGACACCCGAGGGAGTCTGCTGATGGAGTGGCGAGAACTCAAGGTGGATTATTATACCAAAAACGGTTTTAAAGACTTGCTCAGTCACATTTGTAAATACAAACAGAGATTCCCCCTCCTAAATAAAATAGTTCAGATCCTCAAAGTCCTTCCCACCTCATCGGCCTGCTGTGAGAAGGGGCGCACCGCCCTGCAGAGAGTGCGCAAAAACAACCGCTCTCGGCTCACGCTGGAGCAGCTTAGTGATCTTTTGACGATTGCTGTTAACGGGCCGCCCATTGCCAACTTCGATTGCAAAAGGGCACTAGATAGTTGGTTCGAGGAGAAGTCGGGCAATAGTTACGCACTGTCAGCCGAAATGCTGAGCAGGATGTCGTCTCTTGATCAGAAGCCGATGTTGCAGAGCATGGACCATGGCTCTGAGTTTTACCCCGATATTTAGGAAGGAATGCCTCAGATCAGAAAGCTGTTGAATAATTTTTTTAATCTATACCCTAAACTTTGATATATTATATAAAATATATATATATTATATATATTAAGGAAAAACCCACACTGAAAATTTAAAAGTTAAGACGATGTGCGTCTGATAGAAGCTAAGCAGAATTTTAAAGATTGAGACAATGTTTAGACATTTACTGGTGTCTCCAACCATGGCAGCTGCAGTGTAGGTGGCAACATTTCATTCTTTAGAAGCATGTGCTGGGGCCATACTCTACATGTTCAAATCTAATGATCTATAAGCTAGACGACGGGTCTTTGTCAGCCGCATCCTCCCGGCGGTTTCCTTTGTATGTGTGTTGTCGGTTTGTTGGGTTGTTTTTTGTGTTGTTTTGTTTTGGGGTTGGTTGTTTGGGTTTTTCCCCCTCAGTTTTAATCTCTGCCTCTCTTTCCGTTGTTCAGTCCAGTTATTGAGCCATTTGAGCCTTTTGTTGACGACCGTCAGATTTCTGATTTCCGACAGAGCATCCCGTGCGTTTATGTTGCCCCTGGCTCTCCAGCTCCACCCAGTTCTCTTCACTCAAGTGGGAGTTTTCTTCACTCACGGAGATTACTGGCAGGAGGGAAAGGCTGGGGGCATGGTATAGGTTTTTTCTTCTGGTTTAGAAACAAATGCCTCCACTAAACTGTGATGCCCCTTTCTCAGTTCTCCCTACTTTTGGGCTGTAGAGTAATACTTGGCTTTCAGCTCCTTTTATGATAACCGTAGTACCAGTCTATCATACGTATATTATAACATGATGTCATGTGCAGACTATAAAATAGCAAAATAGAGAAGGCAGGGGGAAATTTTTGCATTTATATTTTTATATTGTAGGAGATAAAAATATATATATATACAACTATTCATTCAAAACCAGGGCTGCTGTGGAAGCTAGACAGCCAATGAGTCAAGAGCCATCTCTGGGCGGAGATTCAAAGGCTTAAAAAATTATATTCTAATTTACATTATTTATACTATGTCTTTATAATCCTAGATTGTTGTGGGTTTTTTGTTTTGTTTTGTTTTGTTTCGTTTGGAATGACTGAAAGAAAAACCTGCTGCGGTTTGGTGGCAGGAGCTATCAATGCAAGATTATCTTGGATTATATTCATGTGATGATGTCCTACAAAGGTTCACGTATTCTCTTGTGACCAAGGTAACATGTTCCACAGCACAGCAGACTGATGACAGCAGGAGGAAGGGATGCTCTGCTTCTTCCTGCAAAATATTTCTTCCTTTCTTGAAGGGATGCGGAGTCCAGCTGAAATGTGAATGGGGGACTTGCACCTTCCATCACAAAGAGATTGTTCTGTGGGCTTGGGGTTCTTCATTGTTTTATTCTTTTAAAGTAAATGAGCTCCAGGCATTCACAAAATATCACTTCAGGTT
>RSEF01000005.1:23626784-23662199 GCA_003993805.1 Himantopus leucocephalus
AAAAACCAAACAAAAAAAAAACCACAAACAAAAAGGTGCAAAAACTCCACAGATGCTAGTGCCTTGCCCCGCTGATGCGGCATGGACAGCACCAACCTGACCAGACCATCGTGGGAGTGAGAACCTGTTGTCCAGAAGGTGTCCGAGCCGACATGTTCTCACTTTCCAGAGGGACGAGCTTTGTGCCAAGCTGTGTTGTTTGGAAACATGATGGTGGTATCAGCAACACTGAACCTTTCCTTTCTCCTGTTACACCCCTGCCCTTGGTCTTGGTGCTAAGATATCTCTAGAACCATTGCTGCTAGTTGATAGCTTTTCATTTATATAAATATATATAATTATATAATATTATTTTATTTTTTAAACTTTTTTGTTTGTTTTCAATTGAGATGTAGCATGTTTGGAACCGATCTCTCTTGGAGTCACTTTCACTGCCAGGGTTCACGCACTGTCTTCCCCTGGAAAACACGCACTTCTATCTAGGTCTCGCTCACCTCCCGCTAGCTAACCCCTTTGCCCTCAGCAGAACTACGCAGCCAGTGCCGGGCAGAGGCGTGCAGCCAAGCCGCTATGTACTGGCTCAGCTTTCGGACCCCACGGGAACAGCCAGACCGGCGTCGGGCAGAGTTTGGGCAGTGTTTCCCCTCTGTCCCTACGGGACTGAGGAAGGACTGAGCCCACCCAAAGCATTAGCGGTGACCAGTCCTTGCGTCCTGACTCTGCCCTCTTTGCTGTAAAACGGGGCTCTTCGGCTAGAGGGTCCGAGGGCAGTAGAGCGGACCCCGCGAATGTAGCGGCGAGAGCTGGTCAGGCAGCGTACCCTCCATAGCACTTACTCCCTGTCCCCTCTGCCTTACCTCAGATGGCGTGTGAAGCCCGTGGGCTGGCTCGGGCAGGACGGGGCCACCTGCGCCAGGGCCATCCACTGAACCGCCGGCAGGGCTGCAGGTGCCGGGCACTTCTCCCTGCTGTCCTTGCGGAAACGTCGCGAGTAGGTCAGGGCATCACGCCGTTGCAGCGCAGGGGCATCGATGCGCAACACCTAGCAAGCAAAAAAAATGGCTTTGTTTGCTTTTTTTTCCTGTCTTCCCCAATAAATGATGTGATCGAATTGACCCGTTCATCTAGAGGAGTAAAAATTAAACTGGAAACTCTCTGCCAGCTGTGCAGACCTGGGAAGTTGTTTGCCTGGCAGTAAAATAGGGATCTCTCCACACAAGGTGCTTGTAGAGCACGCAGACCTGGCGAGTCAGCTCTGCTCAGGGTGCTGCCACAAAGCTCACAGAGCTGCTCCCGGCCAGGGAGGCGGCAGGCTCCCTCCGCAGTTAAAATTTGAGGAGATGTGAAAAGGAAAGGGAAAAAAAAAGATTAAAAAAAAAAAGATAGAAGAATTGCTGCTCCCTTAGTCTCTGACCTGGAGATGGGTGAGGTGAACGTAGGTGTTGGAGACAAGAAGTGAATTGGCGCACGGAGGGGAATGGGCGGGAGGGGAGGGGGAGAGTCTTCCTTGTCGAGCATGCATGTGGCAGCAGGAGCAAAAATAACAAATATACTCGGTGCAAGTTGCTGTGGCTGTCGGAGAGGCTGTAAAGACAGTTTCCCTCCTCCCCATTTTTGGTTGGTTTTTTTTTTCATTTTCTTGTTCCTTTGCTTTAACTCCATAGCTCTTTTTTGGGGGGGAGCGGAAAATCACCTGCCTTTCTGTTTGCAGCAGTGAAAGCTCCTCGGCACGGGGCTCTGTCCCAGAGGCCCATCAACGTGCCTGGCCTACGTGGAAGGAAGGGACACTTGCGGACAGTCTCCAGACACCTTTGCAGACAGGAGAGCTTCCCTGGGGCTTGTGCTGAGCCACCCAAGAGGCCCATTTACAGCTCCTGTGCTGAGCCCCTTTACTTTTGCCACCGGGGAGAAAACGGTGCCTTGCCGTATCGGCAAAGTAAGAGCTGCCAGAGGCTTGTTCAGAACCGATCCCTCTAATTTGTCACTCATTTCCCTCGGTTTGTTTGCAAATCCCGCTCTCGTCAGTGACATCTTTCACCGGCTGCTATTACTCCTAACGGCAGTGCGAAATGTGCCGCGAGTGGTGGTTTTTTCTCCAGGCAGTCAGCTGGCGAAGGGTGAAGCACTTGTTTCTTTCGCGCGTAACTCTGTGTGCACCTGCGAGCGGTGTCGGTAGGAAGTGTCATTCACTGCCACGGGATGTGGTGGGAAAGGTCAGAGACCCCCTTGCATTGATGATGGAGGCTTGGCGGAGCAGCCGGCCCAGCCCAGCTGCCCCAACACAAACAATTCCCCGTGGCCCCCACCTCAGAAAATAAACCCAGCTTTTCTCCTAGGCAAACATGGGGTGCATTGCAAGCTTTCCCTCTCGGTTTACCCGCCTATCTCAGATCTGTAGCAGTTATTCCCATGGATATTCCGTGGATGGAAACGTGACTGCCGGCACGAGCAAGATAGGGAGGAGGGAGGAATACCAGTGCGAAGTGCCCCTGGCTTCCCAGTGCCCCTCCTGCCCAGCCTTTCCCAGGAGCGGGTGCGTTTCTGTGCCACGTTGGCGGACCCCAGGGCAGCGAGGCCGGGGGCAGCGGTGGGCATGGGGAGGGCCCGGCGGGGGGCAGACGGGGGCCACCTTGGCTCAGAGATCGCCATGCGTCGGGTTTAATCGATGCCTTTCCCGCTGCGCTGAGCGAGCGAGAGGAGGTTGTTTTGAATGTGTTGCTCACAGCATCTTGAACTGCCTGGGCTGCAAGGGTTTAGTTTTTCTCAGATGAGCTCTTTATTCTCTCCTCCCCCCTGCATCTTAGCTGTGGCACCTGACTGTGAATAATGCACACTTCTGCAGACCCTTGGGTTTGTATTTCTAGCCCCTGGGCTTTTTGGTTGCCAATCTCCCCTCCCCCCTTTTTGCTCAGGCTCCTTGCCTCTTTTACCCTGCTGTGAAGCAGAAATCCGTGAAGCACATGCAGACACGTCCTTCTGCAGGGCTCGCCAGTGGCCGCAGGGGTCCGGGCCCTCCAGCCACGAGACCGAACTCAACAGGGATAATCCTCACAAGAGACCAAAGCTCTTCCCATACCAGCAAAAGCAGGCAGGAGCCATGGGGGGTTGCGAGGGGACGCGGTGGGCAGGGTCCCGGTGTGTCGTCTGCCTTGAGTCTCAAGCTGACCGTGGCAATATCCCCCATACTGGTCGTGCTTTTGCTGATACGACTCCTCAGACATGATTCAGGCTCGGTCCATCTCTTTCTCACAGCACAAACTCAACCAGGTGGCCCATGGGGTCTTCGAGGTCCCCTTTCTTTCTTATCTCACGAGGATTGCTGTTTGTTTGACCAGCGGGTAAGACAACCTAGACAGCCGGCTTGCAAAGAAGCAGCAACAGCCTCTGCTTTTGCAGATTCCCCTCTCAGCCCTGTCGAAAGAGGTCTTAAAAGCAGAGAAATGGTACGTTGGTCCCCCAGCCGTTGTATTCAATGCAGTAATGCCTATGCAATTCCTGTCTCCCTTGGAGACACGTATGATGTGTGTGCATGTAAGCTAGTGTATGTATACAGTACATATGCATATGGTCTATATATTGTATATACGCACATCCCAGTACATATACACACAGTACAAAAGATTAAAATCACATGCTTATATATCTATAAATAAAATCCTATATATTTATATATTTCTATGTTTTCGATAGATATAAAGATATAATATAGAGATAGACTCAACCACCCTTGTGTAAGGCTGGCCCTGTGTTCTGGCACAAGGCACGTAACACTGAAGACTTTGGACTTTGGGATAGTTTTAGCCATACACTGAGGCCTACATTTACGTGTATAGCACTCTACGGAGAGGGGCTTTGCTGTGGTTAGGGCAAGGGCTTTCCTTGCTGGCATGTTAACCAAGTGCTAAATAAGGTTTGTGTAATAGGGGAATGTCTTGGTGGGGGAAAATGCTCGAGTGTCCTTGTCTTCTCCCGAGTAAGCCTCTGGCTCAGGTCCTGTGTGTTCACACTCGGACAAATACATATCCCACCCTCATATGCACTTTTCTCTCTCTGCACGGATGCAGTTGGCAACTGCGGGTACCGGTGCTGTGAAAACGTGGCTTTCTGTTGTTCCGCCCGGCATTCCTTGGCAGTCGCCGGCACACTGCCAGGGCGACCCCGTGCCGGCCAGCACTTGCACAGCAGCCAGCGAAAGCGCGGGTTTGCTCTGGCAGGTATCGGTGAGCGGCGCGGCCGTGGCGCTGGAGTGAAGGTAGCAGGAGAGCAAAGGCGTTACTGAGTGGAAGGAAGGTCGCTGCCACGCGGTTGGAGGTGGCAGGGTGGCGTATGGAGCCAGAGCAGCACGAATGAGAAGGGACCGTGAATTCGGAGTGTTAAGGATGGGAGCCTGCGAGCCCCGTTGGGGAGGCACGTGCAGCTCTGTCGGGTCAGGCTGGCCGCTGCTCTGCTGCAGGAGCCGCTCCGCTCCCTTGGGTCTCACAGCCGCTCCTCGGCCAGTGAGCAGCCTGCCCGGCTGCGGGCCCCAGTGGTTTTTCTGGAGGAAAGGGAATGATGTGATTGTGCGGAAGATGTGGTTGATGGCGCATGTGTGCCTGTGGGCCCCAACACGTGGCGTGCTGACCTGGCCGGACTGAAGCACCAAAGGGTGCAGCCCTCTTGCCCTGCCCGTGCAAAGAGACACCTGTTTTCGCAGGACAGGCATTTCCCTGCCGCGGCTGGGGGTGGATCTGGGCGATGGATCAGCCTTCCCTGAGTGTCTGCCGATGCCTGTGGGATGGACAGCCATCTCATCCCTCCATCCCTCCCTTCACACAGCTGCTCACAGGACACTGACCCTGCTGCGGGGTGAAGCCCTTTGCTGGCACCCAGGGGGACCCAAAAGGTCCCTCCGGCCAGGCTGGCAGCGGGTGGTGGGTCACCATATTGCTTCCACACGCGATTTGAAGGGGAGGCATGGAGGTTTGGCTTTGCAGCTCCCACGCCGGGTCTGGCAACCACTGCACTCCTCGCCGTTTGTTTTAATTGTTGGCTTCGGTTGGGAGGAGGGTGGGTTGTAATTCCGATGGCCGAATGACTTGTTACACTGGTATTGCATGAGCAGACGCTGTGCAAACTCCCCCCGAGCCCTGTCACACACCTCAGCGCCCTCTCCCAGGCCTCTCTTCTCCACACAACTGGTAATCCACCTCAGCCGCAACCCGCCCGCCGGCGGCTCCCCGCTCGGCCGCAGCCCCTCGGCCAGGCAGCGCCGGTGGGGAGCTCCCCGGCACGTGTTCCTCACGAACCTCAGAGACGGTTCCCTCGCTCCCAGCCCCCTCCTTCCGATGCCACTGACACTCACCAAGGCTCAGCCTGCGGCCTCGCCGCCCGCCCGCCCGTGCCAGCGGTGCTGCCGCCCGGCAAGGGGCTCCCATGCACTGCACCTCATGTCGAATAAGCTCGCTGGGCTACGTGGGGGAACCATGTCTCATTTGCTGTAATGTTCCGAATGCTATAGGAGGGCTACGGAGTTTTCTGCCAGTCATGGCATCCTCATAGACTCACCCGACTGTTGGCAAAAATGCATTTCTACTTCCAGAAAACAAGAGGTTTTGTCTCAAACCTCTCCGTCTCCACATCCAAGCACAGCCCTGCTGAACTGTTTCAAGCGATCTCTCACCCACCCACCCACCACACACACACACACACACACAAAATGAGAGAAAAATATCTAGACTTCTATTACTACATATGTATTAATATGTTAATATCACTCTTTTGGAGAACATTAAACTGTTATTACTTTACAGACTATGCTTTATAGTACCTGTGTGAAAGGACCTAGGACACTGGATACGAATAGAGCTATGTTGATATATCATAGTATGTACACGAGAACCTTCCTTTTGTCATATTATCCTTGTAATGTAAAATGATTGTTAATAAAAAAACATTTAAATTTATCAACTTGGGTTGCTAATTCTTTACATTGTTCTTGGAGGTTGATGTCAAAATTTTCCCAGAGCAAGGGCATCTAAGCTGATGCACTCCCTGTTCCCCAGCCCATGACTGTAAGGAGCAGGTCCAACACTAATTTATCCAGAAGGATCAATTGCAGCCCCCTGCAGTGCTGGTAGCTCTCCCTCCTGGGTGACTCACTCCCTCACCTGCTGGGTGTAACTGCAGCCCCTCAACATCCTCACCTCGGTGAGCAGGTCCAGCATGTCCTGTGATCACAGCATCACAGAATGATAGGTGTTGGAAGGGACCTTCGAAGATCATCTAGTGTAACCCCCCTGCCAAAGCAGGTTCACCTAGCGCAGGTTGGACAGGAACACATCCAGGCGGGTTTAGAATATCTCCACAGGAGACTCCACAGCCTCTCTGGGCAGCCTGTTCCAGTGCTGTCACCCTCAAAGGAAAGAAGTTTTTCCTCATCCTGAGATGGAATTTCCCATGTTCTGGTTTGTGCCCATTGCCCCTTGTCCTGTCACTGGGCACCACTGAAAAGAGTCTAGTCCCATCCTCTTGACACCCACCCCTTAGGTATTTATAAGCATTGATGAGATCCCCTCTCAGTCTTGTCTTCTCCGGGCTGAACAGACCTGGGTCTCTCAGCCTTTCCTCATAAGAGAGGTGCTCCAAGTCCCTTGATCATCTTCATAGCCCTCCGCTGGACTCTCTCCGCTAGTTCCTTGTCTTTCTTGAACTGGGGAGCTGCATCGTGTCACCACAGGCTGGGTTATGCCAATGCTGGGCTGAGGCTGCAGCAGTGCAGACCAGGAGCTGCCACCTCCCCAGCAGCCCGTGGCCACCCTGGGTCAGTACCGGGGCAGGTATGTCACCATGTGCCGCGGTCAGGCAGGGGTGCGGAGTGGATACCCTTGCAGCCTCTGCACTCCCTTTCAGTCTGGTACAGTGGTGGTATCGTTGGCTTCGCTGTGGTGGGCTGTGCTTGTAATGCACATCGACAAAACCTTGCATGTATGCCTGGTTTGGTTTGAAGGATGGAGAGTCTTCCTGAGGTCTACATACTCCAAAGCCAGGAGAAACAGGACTTTTTCTACCCTTAAAAGAAAGGGCTGGTTTAACTTTGGATTATTCTCCTTTGATGTGAAAGTTTTGGTTGAGGCTGGGTCCACAGTGGATTAACTAAAGGTGTGACTTTTAAAACAGTTCAATGAAGTAAGACTAATTTTGTACGTGGAGGTTCTTACACTTGCTAAATCAGTGTGGGTGAGAGAGCCAACCTCTGAAACAAGTACAAGTGTCCGTGGATTAGCCGTGGACTGTGAATTGTGTTTTCTGACCCAACAGCAGTCGACGCTGAAAACAGCCTCCTCGGGCTCAGCCTGGCTGCTGCTGGAGATGGGCCTTAGGCCATCCCTGCTAGAGGGTGCCAACTGCAGCTAGAGAGAAACGTAGGCAGAAAAAACCCCTGCCAACTCAAACGGTTGCTCTCTCAGCTGTAAATGTGTCTGTGTGTCAGTGGGGGGAACCAGAAAACACAGGAGGAAGCTGGGCAGCCGACTGTATGGATCCTGTACGTGGCACTGCGTACTGCAAGTGTTGATACTGAGAGTATTGCTGAGCTTCAGTGTGGAGAGGTGAAAGCTCTCATAAACAGGGCTGGCTCTAGAATTTAACCAGGTCTGGAGGGTTCTCAGTTTTCCAGTTGATCCTGGGTATGGATATCTGGGAATGGATGCCAGCAGGTAAGCCAGTGTTCCATGAAGTGGGCAAGCAGTTTATCCCTTTAGCAAACATTTAATGCAATGGATGTATATGGTATAAAAAGGTTTTTGCTCCCTCTTTGAGGCTCCACTGTCATATGGATGCTCATAGTCTTGGACTTTAACCTCATGGCCAGCTGTGTGCCACTGGTGGCTGTTCTGGTTGCTAGGTGCCAGTGCTACGCAGCTTGCTGGTCCTCCCGAAGGAAAGGAAATTTGGGTGGAAATTCTGGCCTTAATGGAGGTTTGGGCTTAGAGGGCTCTGGGCCTGGGGGAGGCGCGCATGCAGACGCAGTAGTCCACGCGGGTGATGGGCTGTGCGGAAGCTTTGGTTTCAGAGTGAATGCCCCACAGTTTTAACCAGGGACAGTAGCCACAGGGGCTGGAAGCCAGAGGCAATTTCCAGGCTCAGAAATGGCCCAAAATTAGTGATCCCATAGAAAAGGTTGCTTTTAACGACTTCCTCGAAGTCATCAAGCAGTCCAAGTATTACAAACGAGTTGCTGTTTTCTTGCAGCTTTCACTGCAGTGACTTAAAATTGCTTCTTTTTGAGCAGTAAAGCAAGCCCAGCGAAACCCCGGTGGTTGGCAGGGCTTAGCTCCAACTTAATGGGCTCCGGGTTTGCTGGGCACCCGGCGGCCAGCGGTGGAAACCTCATGTCTGGGGTTTTGCCTGTGCTAGTCAATTAGCAGCACACAAAGCAGGACAATGCTTCACTTTCAGCAGCTCAACCGTGTGTAAAGAGTAAGAGCGGCGTGTAAAGTGCATTGCTGATTTGTAATTAATTTCCTAGAAGTGGTTTTGTGCTGTTGACACTTGACCGCCGCCGTTGGCAGTGATCAGCCTCCTTGCTGATAACTTCAAACCAAGGACTTAAAAGCAAGATCCCTTCAAGCAAACTGCATGATCTGAGCTGGTGTCAGGAAGGAAAACTTGCACAAATTTCACAAATTTATCTGATCTAGGGCTAAAGGTGCCCTTCATTTTTAGGACCAGTGATTCTCGTGTCAGTATGAGTGAAAAGGAAATGGAAAAATTCCTCTGTGATGGTTGTCATAGCATTAAAGCCTGGCGTGCTCTTCCCCAGCTCTGCTGGTGTCCTGGACATGCTCCACGGAGATGGCTGTTGTTAGCAGCTGGCACTTAAAACGTGATTTAGCAAAAATACCCAATGTGTTGTTTCCTCCTGGAAACAGGAGGACTGTGGTGCCTGCGATGCTGAGGGCTTGCAGGCATAATCGGAGAGGGTTTGCAGTGCTTCCTGGGGGCTGTCTTCCATATCTGCCTCACCTGAGCCTGGGGGGAAAATGTGGGCAGCCAAGCGCACCAGTGGGTTTAAGTGGGTGGCCCCCCGAGGTGTTTAAATTGGAGGGGGGCCAGGGCAGGCGTTGGGGGGTGCTGGGTCCAGCTCCACGGTGGCACAGAGCAGTGGGCACAGGAGACCAGAGGCTGCTTCTTGCAGAGCTGTTACCACATGTACAGAGCCACAGCTCGTTTACAAAGGGCTCTAAAAATATCCGAAGGATAATCAAAGGCTCCCGCAGAACAGCATACGCGCTAACTAGGCTTTTCAGCTCTCTGAAGTCCACCGTTTGAAGTTGTTTTCATCCAAGAGGAAAAATAAGTGTGCTGTCTGCGCTGCTGTCAGCTGCCCCATTTCTGGGGAGACTGACGGTCCCTCCGGAGGCACGCAGGGGTGGGAGAGCAGCGCGGAGGTGCCGGGGCCGGGACGTGTGTGGAGAGGGAACGAGCCATGCTCTGGGCTGCCACTGCACCTCGTAATGCTCGGGAGAGCTGTCCTGGAAAACTGGGTGGCGGGTAGGTTTCAGGTCTGATCTGTCTTTTCAGGGGCATCTTGGAACCCCTTCCTCGCTGGGTTTATTCCATGTTCAGCGGTCACTAAGAGTTCAGGGAAGCTCAGGAAGCGGCTGCAATCCTCCAGGGCTAGCACTGGTAATGGCTGCGACACAGCTGCTGGATTAGGTGCCACTCTCTCCTGGCAGACAGAGGATTACGGGCCATTCCCATTTTAATTTTTAAATACCGTGGGGGGAAAGAAAGGTTCTAATAAATCCAGAGTGACAATGAACAGCAGGGTTAAGAGGAGAATGGTTCTGCAGTGCCTATTGCTGCTTTTCAATATGCTGGGCTGGGAGTTACTGAGTAACCCCGCGCGAATCCCCTAGGCGGGAAGGATTGTCCCTGGCAAATGCACCACCCCAGTTCAACTCCCTGTGCCGCAAAAATACAGCTCCTTTCCCTCCACCTCTACGGCAAATACTTCAGTAGCATCAGCCTCGCTGCGCAGCTGACTGGCTGGTGGCAACCCTTGTTTTGAAGCCAGCAGCAGCCTGGGGCTCCGGCAGACTCGCTTTGTTGTTTCTCCTTGTGCTTTAGCACTGACTGTGATGGGTGAGAGAGTGCCCCCAAACTGTCAGTAAGGTAAATACTTCCCACTCCTGCCCCTCAAATCTGTTTTCTCTTACTTTCATGAGCAGTTTTTGATCTCTATGTCTTGTTAGCAACAAACTAATTCCAGTGATGGTACTAGGTCAGCTAATCAGATATTCCTCCTTACAGATCCAGGGTTTACAGAGTATCGTCAGCACCACCTTGAAAGTACTGAGATTGGCAAAAAGGCTGAAGCCAAACTCACTTCTTAGTTTTGGTTCGGAGATGGAACGAGTATCTGGGAGGAACCTGACTCCCAGATCCTACTCCCTAACTTCCTCGCAGCTGCAGGAAAGCTTTGTTTAGCTGTGACCTTGCTGAAAAAGCCAATAGATTTCCTATGCTTGGCCTGGATAGGACTCCACTGCTGACTGCTCCCCTTCTCATCGTACATCCATCCCTTGATGACACCCTTCAGAGGACCTTCTGTTGACTCACCCCTGTACTTCATACCCCTGACATGAGCTGCAAGCAGAGCGGACTTACCCTAGAGTAAACAATGCAGACACACTGTTCATACAGTTTGGAATCATTTACTTGTGGTGATTTACATGTTGTGCTGTAACATTAGACACAATGGCCGAGCCTCATGCTCTGTTTTTTGTGCTTTGGACTGTGTGAACAATATAGTCTCAACAAACAATATCTGGCTTTGTACAATAAACACATTGGGACATTAAAGGACCAAGTAAGCAGAAGAGCCTTCTCATGCTGGAAGGCCACAAAACACTAGTTCACTTTGCTACTACAAACAGAAGAAACAATATCAAGTGTCAAGTATTAGTATTTACTCATCATGCCTATCTTTCAGCAAATGAACCAAATACATTTTAAGATTTAGTTAAATTCTGAAACACATAAAAAATGCAGCCACAACTCTGCCTTCCAATTCAATCAAACTTCAAACTGACCTTCAAAAGAGCGCAAGAAGCGTGGTCCAAGCCACCTTAGCTCCCAGCTCTTACTAAACATCATCGTGCTCAACTCATTTTAGATATTAGGAAAATTTGGGCAAACCTTGGGCTGTATTTCTAGAGCCCAAATTGCAACCTCCTCCATTCTGGAAAAAAATATTGGTGTCTTTGGACACTACTGCCAGGTAATGCTGATGACAGATGCTAGCAAAATGCAAAGTACTTTTCTTCAAGGTGTTGAAAGCACAGCAATGCCTGGGAGAACAGTTGAGCCTAAAAATTTTCCCGGTCCTGTTGAAGGGAATTTTCCATTAATTTCTGATGTATTACCTCTTTGCAAAGCAAACATGATTCCTATCACCATGCAAGGATATTTGGGACAAGAAGTGAGGGGAAAACTGTGCACTAAAAATACGTTACCCTTACAGGAGACCAGCTGCAAAACTCCCCCTTACAACTGGGGAAGAAGGCTGAGGGTAGTAATAAGTCTAAAACATCCCAGAGATGTTTTAGCAACCAGCAATGATCTGTGCTTTTTAACCTCTTCTACTGTAGCGCAAATTGCCTACTATCAAACTAGATCATTTCTCTGGGAAGATCTAGCTCTGAGGGCAGGTTGAGGCAAAGCAACATACAGCTACAATCTATATTTTAACCATGTAACTCTTTAACGTAATCACAAGTTATCTCCTCTGGCCTCTCAGTCCTCTCCTCTGAACAGAGGCCACAGCAGGAGACCACCTCTCCCAGGCGATGCTGGATGCAAGATGGGAGCTGCATTTCTCATTCTGTTTTACGGTAGACATGTTCTTTATTTTCTGCCACTGGATGGGGGGGGGCTGTGAATCCCTGTCCTTAAACTCACAACTCTCTGGCCCTTTGTGAAAAGGATTGTTCGTTCTGACCAGATAGACTGCCCCCCCCCCCCTTTTTTTTTTCCTTCCTCCCTACAGCCTCTTTGCTCCCGGCTTCTTCATGTTGATGGGTTACAGTAGGAAAACTAATCAGTGCAACCACTTAATAGCCATTGGGGAACCTAATGACTATTTTTGATCACACATGTAGCTTAAGAACATTAATTGCCATAATTGGTTTATTGCTTCTTCTCTTATGATGCAGTCTGGAAGCAGCACCCCTTAATTTAAGACATGTTTGTGGTGCTCGCTGGTGCTCCTATACTTACAGCTTCAGGAGCTGAAAACCATGGGGCTGTTCTGGCTCTGAACTTAAGTGATACTTTTACAGCTCACGTTGCTGAAGCCGCTTAATATGATGGCACTGAGCATTTCCAAATACTTTGCATTTATATTCATGACGTTGCCATCTACCACAACCACTCCCCGCAGTCTGTCTGCGCTTGGGCTGGCTTAGCACCTCCGGCCCTTGGGGTGCTGGGGCTCAGGGGCATAGAAGCATTGCTAAACAGGCGACACAGGAGGTTCAGAGGGATAAGGGCAGGGCCTTGGGCAGGCGCTGGAATGCGGTGACAAACAGCTCCTATTAGCAGAGTTCAAAAGGGCCCGGGCTGAGGGTCCCTGCACCTCCAGTACCACACGTACGCAGCATTCCTCCTGTCCGGCACCCTTAACTGCGCTTGCTTTCAGCCCCAGCGCAGCAAATAGCTGCCTCATTAAATAAACACCTGGCAGTCTTTGTTCAGGCTGCGCTGAATGCGAGGAACATTCTTTCCAGGCTAAAATGCCAGACAACAAAAATGATCCAGCCGGGAAAGATGCATGCATTTTCACTCTTCCTGTCTTCCCCATTTAAATCCCATTGCAGCAAAGGAGGGAACAACACCCTACTTTAACGCTGATAGCACCACTTTGCTCGTCAGACAGATTTGTGGTTAAGTAGTGTGTATACACACGTATTTTTCTGCTGTAAAAGAGGACATTATTTTGTCACAGCAAAATCAGATTGCGAGGGGCTATTCCTTTAGATGCTATAGGATTGCGATCTAATTACAGGGTGTGCCAAAATCACCAGGGGCAGAGACAGATAATGCTGTTTACAATCAGTCACCAAGATGTTATAAAAGGCTCATTAAAATAATCAGGAGGCAGAACTAGAGAAATCTCTTGGCAGCAAGGCAAATATTTGGCCCTTCAGGCTTTCCAGTGCCAGGCAAATAGCATCATACCATGAAGTTATCCTTCTTATCGTTATCCCAAAAAGAAGGAAGAATCACAGCACTGCCAGGAACCTGTACGTAGAATAGGTCAACGTCACAATGAATTTTGCACTTAAATGGAAATAAAGATTCCAAATCTACAGGAATATCTAGAGGCAAATCTTGAACACTGGAACTGTTAAGAATTCACTATCAACTAAAACCCCGTGTCTATTTTATTCACACTATCCTACAGTTTTTTGTTCATAAACAAAACCCCATAGAGCAAAACAAGAAGTCAATTTGTTTAAATCCCCTCTAATCAGTGGAGCAGTACCAGAGATTAAAACACTAGGTATCAGATTCATCAGCATATTTTGCATTTCTGTTTTTTTTGGTCAAAGCTGTTTTTATCACTGTCTTCAAAATGATCCTGTAACTCCTGGCTACACCATCTAGAAAATGAATAGCAGCAAAAAGATAACAGAGTTTTCAGCGTGCATCAACCTTGTCAGTCTCTTCATAGAATCACAGCATCGTTGAGGATGGAAAGGACCTCTGGAGGTCATCTTGTCCAAACCCATCCCTGTTCAGAGGGTAACCTAGAGCAGGTTGTTCAGTGCTGTATCCCATCAAATTTTGAGTGGCTCCAAGGATGGAGACTCTTAACAAACTCTCTTCGCAATTTGTTCCAGTGTTTGATCATCCTCACAGTAAAAAACTTCTTTTTAATTTGTTTTTACATGTGTTCAAATGAAATTTCCTGTATTGCAATTTGTGCCCTTGCCTCTTGTCCTGTCATTGGACACCACTGAGAAGAGTCTGGCTCCATTGTCTTTTCTCCTCTCAGGTATTTATACATATTGATAAGTTCCCCGCATCCCCCACCCCCCCTCCCCCAAGACCCTTCTCTTGGCCAGGCTGAACAGTCCAAGCTCTCTCAGCCTCTTCTCCTGCAGAAGGTTCTCCAGTCCCTTAATTATCTTCATGGCCATTTGCTGCACTCTCCCCTGTAAGTCTGTATCTTTCTTGCACTGGAGAGCCCAGAACTAGACACAACACTCTAGATGTACCCTCACCAGTGTTGAGGAAGGATGACCCCCCTTTAACCTGCTGGCAATGGTTTTCCTAATGCAGCCCAAGACACTATTGGCCTTCTTCACTGCAAGGGTGCATTGCAGGTTCATGTTCAACTTGGTGTCCACGAGGACACCCAGGTCCGTTTCTGGAAAGCAGCTTTCCAGATGGTCAGCCCCCATCCCTGCAATGGTGCATGGGATTGTTCCTTCCCAGGTACAGGACTTTGCACTTCTCCTTGTTGAACTTTAGGAGATAGATTGCTGTCAGCCCATTTCTTCAGCCTCTCCACATCCCTTTGAACGGCAACACAACCGCCTGGTATATCAACCCTACTCCCAGTTTTGTACCATCTGCAAACTTGCTGAAGGCATGCTCTGCCCCATTGTCCAGGTCTTTTATAAAGATGTTAAACAGTGTCGGTCCCACCACCAGCCCCAGTCACCACTACTGACTGGCTTCCAGCTGAATTTCATTCCCCTGTTCATAGCCCTCTGTGCCTGTCTCTTCAGCCAGTTTTCAGATACTGGTTCTGGTGGTTTGCCTTTGCCAACAGGATAGCAGCCTTCATTTGACAGTCTGCTAGACTTGTTTGACTAAGTCATCAAAATGGGATGGATACTAGATAAAGCCTAGCTTAATATTTTGAATTAAACAGAGGATCAAGCTGACACTGCAAAAAATGAAGTTCTCTGAGTTTTTCAGTGGTACAAACTATATGGTTCTGGGTTTAGATTTTTGGATGTCTTGTCCCCATGCAAGTCCCTTAAAGCTGTGTCTACTACTTGAGACAGTGGTAGGACAAGCAGTGTGCTTATGGGGTCATAACATCATCACTGCCAATGCCAGACTTTCAGTCCATCTAGACACAAGAAAAAGGACAGTAAACTGTAACATTTAAGCCACGTCAAATCTTGAAAGTGCACACAAAAAAACAAGCCCTGGAGAGTCTGTCTGGTCAGTGAATTCCTTCTGTCTGGAAGTGATGAAATACATGGTAGTTCTTAAGGGTTGTCTTCGAGTAATGCTGGTATGAGGATTTGAGTGCAATAGTTAACTGTCAAACCAAAACCATCAATCAACTGCTAAGGTATGAAATGATCCCACTTCTTTTGCCTAGTCTTAGATGTTGCCTGGAATATAATTAGAGTATTCGAAACTTTCTAGCTCAGAAAAACCCAAACAGAAAAGATGACAGTAAGCAGAAAGATTTGGTCCAAGTTTTTGGAGGTAACATCAACAATAACTTTTTGTCCATGTTTAGGGTCTTCCTGGGTGACACTGTAGAAAGACAGAAGATATAGGTGTTCCGCTAAAGGATCCTGAAACATTCATATGTTCAGCATTTTTCTTGAATCCTAAATACAAGGTATCAAACACTCCAGGAAACAAAAGTGAAGGAAGGTATTTGACTTCTTGTTTGGCAGTGTTTGCTTCAAAGGCTACTCAGGATGATAGTGTTGACTGTCTCACTCTTCTTCCTCTGTTCTCTCCCTTAGTTCTGTATCTTTTTCTAGCATCCATCTACTGCACATTGGCTTCACTGTCGCTTTCATATTCATACTTTGGGTCTGCGGTGATAGTTAGTTCTGTGGTCTTCATTTCTCACAGTCTTGTAAAGTATAATGAATAATAGTGGCGGTAAAACATCTGCCATGTGTTTGTGATTATGGAGCCAGTACTCATCAAAGGACTTGGGTGACAGTGCCAGATGCCAAGGAGTGGCTTACATTTCCACGATACCTTTGGTCCCCTCTGCTCTTCTACAGAAACAAGGGTCTCACAGAAATGACAGTGGGCAGGCTAGTAAAATTAATTCAAATCATCCAGGTGGCCAAAACCCTTGTTTGAGATAACCACTTGATTAGGTGAGAGATTGTCCTTTAAATACATTTTCCAGACAGTTTCCTGGGCTAGGATGAGGCAGGAAAACCAGAGAAGGTGGTGTAAGAAGAATGCTGTGCTGAGCAACTTTGTTGAGGGGAATGTGGAAGGTGAAATGCAGCTTATTCCCCCAGGCTCAGACACCTGGTTGGCAATAATCATGATGAGCCTACATGTGGAGCTGGTGCCACATGGCTATCTGTCTCCTGGGGTTCCTCAGCATTTCTTCCCAGTGGTTCCTCTCTGTGCCTGTGACGTGCAAGCCCAGGCTGCACTTGCCGAGCACGTGGCTCTGCCCAGCACCATCCTGGCTCAGCATTTCCAGCTCCACACTGGAGGCACGCAGGAGCTCATGAGGCACCTCAAACATGATCATCTCATTCCACACAGGGTTGATCTTGTGCTTTGCGCGTTTGGTCTGCTTCTTCTTCAGCTTCAAGGACTGATGCCTCAGAGTCACCTTGACAGAAACATCTGTATAGGAAGTGGAGAGAGACACCATATTGATGAGCACGCAACAAAATGAATGCAAGAGAATTTTAAGCGGTGACATCAGACTGGGAGAGAGAACATAAGAAACACTGATCTTGGTGGGTTTGGTTTTCACTTTTTAGAAATTATTCAAATCTTTTTGGCTTTCTAAGCCAAACATCTATTTTTTTTTCTGCCAAGCACCACCCTTCCCACTTTCTAGATTTACGTAACAGCAGAAGCAACAGTCTCTGTTTTCTTGCTATTCTACTCACCATTACCAAGTAGATCTTTCAGCTGCTTGGAATGGAGATTTTTAGCCTTAATAATCACCACCAGCAGGCGGTTAGCTGCTGGCAGGTAGCTGATAGAGAGCAGAACCTCCCCATGGCCTGTAGACGGCTCCTGGAAATGGAGACATAGGAAAGGTTAATTTTTTATACAATCTTGGCCATAACATTAGAAAAACTAAATAGTGCAAGGTGGTGGGCGGAAGGCTGTGGATTGACCAAGTTATTCCTGTCTTTGTACAGCGTCTTCCTAGTTATGCTGGATAAGTATAAACCTGGCACAGATGTCTGGAGGACTCCTCCATTCATAAGGCCCCGATCATGTGAGTTACTGCTTTCTTTTGTTGCTGGAAAGTAGCTGCTTCCTAACATCTACTTTTACTGAAATATTTAGTCAGAAGAAGAGGACTTGGGGCTGAATGACATCCAAATAGTCAGATACTTCTTTTTTGAGAGATCATCTAGCTGCCCTTTATTTATGTACCCTACTTCCATTATTGTTGTTCATAATTCACTCTTCATTTCACCTGCTGTTTTTGTGAGGGGGCTCTGACCAGACATGGACCCTAATAGGGCTCCCTGGGAAAGAGTAGGTGACACCCGGGTCTCTGTCACATAGCTAGACCTTGGAGCTGGAGTTGAACCTTCTCTGACACCCTTGGTATGGCAAAAGCCAACCTGAAATCCTCCACGAGCTGTGCACAGTACTTTACTCTTCCTTCCTGGCCTGTCTTCCCTCAGGCCTGTGAGCGTCTCTGCCTGCTGCCCCTGTGGGATTTCCTCCAGGGAAAATGCTCTAAACCATCAGGTGTTCACTTCAGGAGGCCACACTTTTTTCTTTTTTTTTTTTCTTTTTTCTTTTCTTATTCCTTTCTTCCCATTAGTGATTGGCCTCTTAGCCTCCTGACCTTTCTCCCCTTCCTTCCTGCTTGCCCTGGACAATATCCCCGTAGGGGGAAGAGGAGGGACATAGCCACACCGCCCATCGCTCTCCTTCCAGAGAGCAGTGCCGTTTCCTCCTCGGGAGCCGGCAGGGAAGGAGACAAAGCCCACGCCAGTGTGTGCAGAGCTGCCAGCCTGTGGCAAGGGGGAAAAGGGGAGCAGTGATTCTCTCAGTGAGTAGGAGCTTGTGACAGAAATCTGGTTTAGTGTGAGGTTAATGACCCAGAAGAGTCCCAGAAAGCCAATGTCAATTCAATAGACTCCCTTTGGACTCCTTAGCATGATTTACACGCTTTAGGACAGACAGCCCTTCTCCAGGCCATTTCTGTGCTCTGCACTCTCGCTTCTAAGTGAGCCATAAATATTTCAAATTAAGTTTTCACCCGGTTACTTGCAACAGGCAAGGACAGGCCCCTGTATGCTCCGCATGAGCTGATTGACTCTCCAGAAAACATGGCTGTCATCGCTGTCTGGTTTGAATGACTTATTTGTCGTGCACAAATCAGGTGGGAGGCCATTAGCAAGGAAGCCTGAAATTCAATCCCAAATCAGCGCAAGTAAATCTTTTTTTCATGCACCCAGGTATCAACGAAGGGCCCATATGCATTTCACTTACATAAATCCTGTCCTAAATCTAAGCGGATCTTAAAAAACCCCACACATAAAAACAAAGACAGGCAGATTTAAATGGTTGTGTGTCCACTACAAAAGAATAGGTGTTTGGACATGGAGGGACAAATCCAAATACCACCTCTATACAAAATCACTGTTTAGGCAAGTCATAAGCTGCTTTTGTTTATTTATCCCCTCTGCATCTCACCAGGTCCCACTCTGTAGCTCTTGGCTAGAATTTGGTTCCTGTAGCTCCAGGCACAGATAGATATGGTGGAGACTGAGCGGGTAGGGGGTGGCAGGGCTCTGTAAATGTGCACACATGCACACACCCCCACACCAACACACACATTGTGCACAGATGTCACATCTTGTGCTTATGGCTTTCTAGCTCCTAAAATTCTGATCAAGTTTTTGACAGCCTGTATCCACATGAAACTAAAACATACAATGGTTGGTCTCTACTGGAGTTTTCCTTGAAGAGACCAAGCCAGAGGTACTTTTCCTTCCCCCTCCTTCTGGATTTTGTACGTTTTTTTTTTTTTCTTTTTCCCATTAAATCTAAAATCTGCACTTTGTGCTGCAACCTTGCAAATTCATACAACCACCAAAACTTCAGTTTTCCTTTCTGTGCAATAAGGATAAAAAGCATCAGGGGATCATCAATGAATTACGTGTGCAGGTCACCATGAAAACACAAAAGGGAAGGTGCTATGCAAGGAGCCACTATCATCACTGTCATTAGCAAAGCACTGGGAGGGAAGGAAGACAAGATAAGGATATCAGTCTGCAATATCTACGCTTTGCATTGCTCACAGCAGTCCATGAATTCCTGAATACTAATTACATTACCTGGTTAGCTGTAAGCTCCCCTCTGAGCTCCTTCCCTTATGCGTGGGAGAATTACTGGGAAGGGAGGAATGAAATTTCTGCAGCTCATGGCTTTTCAAGGAAATGTCAGACTTTAAACAAAGCCCAGTAACTTTGTTCCTGGACGGATGCTGTCAAAAAATAGCTCCTCTTTTTTGATCAGCTCTTCCTCACTCCCTTCTGCTCTGGTTCTCGATGAATGATTCAGGATCCGTATATAAGCTATCTGTGCAATGGTTGGCTCTCTCAGGTCCCAGATGACGCAAATTCAGCTTTCACTGCACATCCTCAGCTCAAACTAGGGCACTGTTCAGCAGTACTGTTAGTGTTAACCTTGTGCTGTCAGCCTGGAGAATAAATGAATGCTGCCCAGTTTCTATGCATAGTTGGGACGCTGGACCAAGGCAGAGTACCCCGTATGTCAGGACACCATCAGGTGTGCTTGAGTGACAACTGACCATTGCTGTGAATGAGCTGTTCCTTGGATATCGCTTAGAAAGCAGATACTGCAGTAGATTAGGCTGAGGGGGTGGGGGAGCTCCGTCTATCTCAGTTCAGGAATTTAAATCATTATATTGGAATAATTTCTTTTGGACATCCCTTTTTACAGCAGCAGACTGGGAACTCATTTCAATTTACAGCTATTAGGCAAATATTTAGCCTTGTGCTTGAAGTTTATTGAACTGATTCAGACCACCCCTTTGTTTCTGCTGCCTTTCTCTCTGCCAGAGATTTTTTAGATTGGCTAGCCCTATTAACATTCAAGTGGTGATCAGATAAATTACCATTATTGGAAATCAGAAATGCTAATTCTGTGCTCTGTGTCTGTGGCCCGCTCAGCGGAGAGCCCTCACCCCTGATTGTGACTGGCAATAATATGTGTCAGCATGCTTAGAGACATTGCTGGTGTTGTTTTGCATTGCTCGCCCTGTACCATACCAGAGTACAACAGGTACCTGTTTGTAGCAATGTACTAGTAGCAACAATAGCAGCGCCCTGCTGCCGTGTTGGTAAGTGTATTACTGCTGCTAGAAGAATAATCTAGTTCATGGCAGGGAAAAGGCTCCTGAGGAAACGTGCAAGAAGTTAGTGCACCTGAAGCATCCCCTGTACCTACTTCAAGTACTGTTGGAATCCTTCCCTCCATTTTTCCTGTCTGTGCAGCTGGGAAGGTGTGGATAAGGGAGGAAAGGGAGGTTTTGATGTTTAAGAAAACCAACACAATGCAATGAGTGGTATTTTGACATCTCCCAGAATGAATAGCACTGCTGATCTGATCCCTGTAAGGATAAGTGATCTTCAGTCAAACATTTCATTCCCAACAATGTATTTCACTCCTAGCTTAAGGTTCCCTGGGGTGCCAACGTATGCCCTACCCACACCCAGCTCTACAGAGTCCCTCCGTCCTGCTCTCTAGGCATTCTCTGGTATTTCAGCTCTTGCCACCATGGTCCCGCATCGCTAATTCACAGAAACTCACGTAACTTTTTGTGGGCATAGGCTTTGAATTACAGATATCAGTTTCAGATTGTCATGTAATTGAGGGAGGAGAAGAGGGAGTTTTGACACATCTTAACTGCCTGGAGCTGTAGATGGAAGGGCTGGGTTGATGGGACTTTGATTGCTTTCTGAGATGGTTAGCTACAGACCAACACAGCAGTGCTGAATGACCTCTGCAGTCACACATCACCCCTCTAAACCTGGCTCCAAACAAATAAGGCCACCCGCTGACATGCATCCATCTTGGAAGAAGGCTTCCCTTGTCCGAACAATTAATCATTAGAGTTTCTGGACTACCGACACAGACTGAATCCATACCTTCTCTGGGGTCTTTAGCCTTTCCCACTGGGCCGACCCAAAGGACTTCTCCATGTTAGCAAGGCTCAGTTTGAGTTCCCCCACAATGCTGTGTCTGGAGAACTTGTCGCAGTTTCTCAGGGTGAGAGTCAGTGTTCCCTCTGGCATCTCCTCCTCCGTTAATGGGAATCGCAGGACCTCCTCCCAGAGGGTGTGAAGCACCTTCTTTTTCAGCTCTGTCTGGGCCTCAGCAATACCAGACTTGCTCACCAGCGTGCCCAGTATGTAGCAATGGCAGCCAGTGTCTTGGTCCCCACTCATTCTGCCATGCATGGCTGGAAAAGAAAGATTGATTGTAAGGACCTCTCACAAAAGACAACCCTGAAATATCTGTGGCTAAATTTCTTATTTCATGAGAGCCATAAAATAGAACAGCTGCATAGACGTTGACCCCTGTTCTTGCTTGCATGGGACAGACTGAGCCGTGAGCCCATGCTGTGCTGTTTTCCTCGTGCTGCACAATGTCCTTGTCCTTCTATCACTGCAGAAGGATTCTGTTAGTGTTTGGGAGAGCAACAGCTGAGTTCAAGGAAACATGTTCTGTTGAAAAATGCAGAGCAGCAATGAGATGAGACACAGCATGTCACAGGGATGGGCAGCTCTCATTTACTTTTACCTTGGCACAGAGAAGACTTCTTACAAAGGTTTTAAAAGCAGGATGGTCAGTCACAGATGTCAGCAGTGGGAAAGGCCTCCCTCTTGGCCCATATCCACCCCTGCAGGCCAGTGTGGGATACGTCTAAGGATTATTACATTCTGCTTGTCCAACCTGTGGTAAATGACTCCTTCAGAAGCTATCCCACAGCCCAAAAGATCTGTGTCAAGAGGCATTCATCCCTAATTTTATATCCCTTTTATATTGAAAAGCCTAGAGTGAGAATGGCATTTCACATTCCTCTTCAGCTGCATCAACAGAATTGTGTTGCCTTCTCTGCAGCAAGAGGAGCATGCCTTCCTCCGAGGGGTCATGGAACAGTATGGCTTTGTGGGCCAAACTGAAGTCCTTGCTGCAGCCAGTCCAAGGACAGCTGCTCCCGAGCTTCCAGGTCCTATGGTTCACAGGGATCTGTGAACAGTTTTCTGAGGTTTCTTGGGGGAGTGGAGCTGGGGAGCAGAGCCGGGTCCTGCCTGGGTGGCAGTGGGGCACCCAGGGAGGAGCGCATGTGCAGGAGAGCCAGGGTGGCAGTCCGCAGGCATGGGTGTCCACCCTGGAGGGAAGCTGTGGTCTTGCTGCTGGCAGGCGACCCACAGCAGCGGCTGCCATTTAGCACCCTTTCAATTCTCATTTCAGGGGGTGTGATTTGATTAGGTTTCCACAGAGATCTGCACTGTGTATGAATTATTCAGTCAGCTTATTTTACTTTCCCAGAGGAACTGATGATGCTCCAGCCCTGAGCAGAGAAGCTGTTACAGTTGTCAGTTCCCACTTCAGAGAGTGACACAGAACCTGGCAGCCTGGACAGGTGCAGCCAGAGGGACCTTTCTCAGTGGCCTACAAGGTAAGTCTGGTACCTCCAGCTCAGCCTTTAACTTGACTTGAGGAGGAGGAGGTAGGGAGTGAGTCAAATTGAAGAATGAAAGTTACTGAGAGGGAGGAGATGGCAACCCCCTTCCCCCTGCCCCCAGAGGAAAAAATAAAAAGAAGAGGTTGCTTTGTACCATGTGTAGGACTGAAGCAGCCCATCCTGGTTCCTGACCTGCTTTTGAGCTGTGCAAACAATTGTTCCTAAGCCATGCCCTGAAGGCTCACTCCAAGCAATGACATTGCCAGATATTTCTATTCTGCAAGCCCAGAACCATCGAAACATCCAGGGGTCCTCGGAACACATGTTGATTTTAAGGTAGCAGGGGAACTCTCTATAAAATCAGCAGGTGTCTTGTACCATCCAGATGGAGACTCACCAGTGGAAGATCTCTGCTCCTTACCTTCCAGAAGGGCCACACGCAGCTCAGCTTTTTGTTGATCATACGCAAGGGAGTAGCGCAGTTCAGGGGCCTGGTTACAGCTGGCTGCCCTCTCGGGGTTCAAGTGCTCTGTGACACACACGTCCTTTACTACACCTGGAACTGAAATAACCCCTTTAGCAAGCAGGTCTTCACTTTCCGAGGAGAAAAAACCCACCTTGTCTTGACTTGACTTTTCTAATGTCTTAGTATTCCTGCACCTTGTATGCAGGAATAGCATTTATGTTTCTTCTTCATCCATCAACATATCTCCTTTTTGCTCTGTTTTCTCACACTTTCAGCTCTTTCTACAGCATTTGGACAAGCCTTCTGCTCTCTACCACCTTGTTCTCTGAGATGGTTCACACACTTGCTTTTTCACCTTGTGCCTAGGCCAAGGTGTCTAAACTACACTCATTACTTGTTATATTGTTTTAAACTGTTTTTAACTCGCATTGGTAAATTAAATCTTGTGTTCTTTGGAATGAGAACTTTGGAATGAGAATTTAAGTCTGGTTTTGAGCTGCTATGCAACTCTGCCGTTAGTTCAGACCTCCATAAAGGTTTTTAAATTTTAACAATACAGTCTTTGTCATGCAGAATACATCTATTTCCATAGCACTTGACCAGTTTGAAGATAATGAGCTTGGGAAGCTGTGATGCAGTTTCTCCATCTGTGATTTTGAAGTTGAGTACGTATTTCATACTGAAATAAAGCAAGTTGCAAGACTAAAAGGGAAGCCGCAGCTTTCTGTCATCAAAAGCTGTTATCTGCATGGTCAGTTCTGATTCACACAGAAAACAATAGTGGGCCCAGCACATTTCCTCTTAAAAATCTCAGCCACAGTCCAGACCAGTTCAATGTGGCACCGAATGGAGAACACAACAATTCTTGCTTTATTTCAGGAACACTTGAGCTATGAAATCAGGCACAGCAGGAAGCAAATTGGCTTGTGCCATTAGCAGTGCAGAGAGGCTCTTACACCAGCACGCTTATGTAAAGCTTTAGCCTACATGCAGCCATCATCCTTCAGCCTCTCCACCCTATAATCTTCTCCCTGACACTCAAGGATGTGGCTTAGACAGTCTCTTCCTCCAGTGCAGCTGCTTCCCATGGTACCTTCTTTTCCATACTCACAAGCCTCAGCATGGAGGAGTGAATGTAGTAATCGTCCTCCCAGAAGGACAAAAATATAGTCTCAAGCAATTTTAAAAAAATCATGACAGATGGCATTGTGTCTCTGGCAAATCTTCAAGAAGGTTTTATTAATGTGGTAACCATAAGAGTCAATTATCCTGTTAAAAGACAGCTGTGAAGGTAAAAATCAGCACGGAAGCAACCCAGATATGCTGTCAGATGTATATAATTTTCTCTCGGGCTCCAGGAATCTTGTGTTCCAGGCTTTGGCATGTTACCCTTTGGGCTGGCTGGAAAACAAGGATTCTTTTTGGCAAAAATGTCTGAGGTGTCAGCCTTTGGTTTCACTGCACATAACAACAAGACTATCCCACCAAATTGGTGGAAAAAAAGCAGCAGAGAAAATAAAGTAGAAGTTTGAACCCCTGCTGCCTTTGTCCCTGACAAGGACAGTTGCTGGACAGCTAGCGTTTGTCCTGGAGGAGATACTCCGCCTAGTTTTGGCCAGATATTTCACCCATACTCTGGCAACTGCTGTCAGTAAAACTATACTAAATACATGTCTTTGTACAAAATGTCTGCTTCCAGTGAGAGAGATTCTTCAACACAAAAGATGCTTAGGTCAAAAAAAAATTTACAACCAGACACAACTACAGCTTTGTTATCTGGACGTCCTGATGAGCTCCGTGACTACTTTCTATTAAACACATGCATTGAAGACAGAACTCACAATGCTCATGATAAGAGAGCGAGAAGTGCCCCACGTCTTCATTTTCACATTTATTTCTCTAACTACAATCACATTATGCTCAGAAGTATTACAGACTTACACCCAGAAAGGCAATTGTTAGCCTGAAGACCAAATGCTCCTACCGTTTTGAGGGAGTACAAACAGCTCTTCGTTGACTTGTATCTTCATCCTGTTCTCGTCCAAACCAGTGTGTTTTCCAGTAGCTGGCTCTTCTGTTGTCTTCAGGGAGTACTGCGTGTAGTTAACAATTTCAGGTGAAGTTACTACTGGTTTGGGGCCATAAATGTTGGGAAACTTCAGGAGTGCTCGAGGCTGGACTGGCTCTGCAGTTTTCTTAACGTTGAACTGAAAATTAAAACCTTGTTTATGACTTTGCACTACTTACACTAATTCTTCCAATTCTCTCAATGTTAAATAAGCTGAGACAAAGGGAGAAAAGATGGTACCTCTGGTCATTCTTACTGTCATTGTTTCTTGGGTTGTAGAAACCACCGACTGTATGTCCAGCGATTTTCCTTGCCAAAGCTGATACCCTTCACTTGGTGTATGTCTTTTCAGATTTACTCCTCTACAGATGTTTGGTTGCAACAATAAAAGGATATATTCTTATTGTTTGATTATTCCTCTATTCCTGTACCAGTTAATCCTTCTTTCAAAAGTCTATGTTTTCTCTTAGCACAGAAATCAACCATGATGTTAATTTTGCTATGATTGAGGTATGGCATTTTTTACCCTGATGTTTGAAGTCAAATCCAAGATCAAGAGGCTGTAGTCACCCACAGACTTCAGAACATTTTACATGAGTATGTAGTAAGCATTAGAAACGCAAAGGCATGGACCATACAGTCAATTGGAGCAAGTATGACCATGGTGTAGTAAGACAAAGGAGAACTGGTTGAACAAATGAGCCCTGCAATGGCATACCAGGAGTAGTTGATTCAGTGGTCACCTCAGCCTCTTGGACTATCTCTGGGGTCTCTGGACCAGAGCTCCACCTGACCCTCAGACACACATTTCCCCTTTATTATACCAGGACTGAAATTTGGATTTATGTCTGCATTTGTTCTTAACATTTCAGTTCCCTGCTGTGTCGTGAACACGGAATGAGAAGAAGAACCTGAAAGACGGTGTAATGCTTAGGCAGCCCAAGCAAAGGTTGTCACAAAGGCATTACTGTTCTCCCAAAACAATAGAAAGTGTTTTAGTGGAATATAACAGTCCTCTTTTCTTTATGTCCCAAGAAAGAATCCTGTTTGCTCACAACTGAAATCATTCCTGATTCATTTCTATTTGGATTCATAAACGGGAAAGAACAAAAGCTGACTAGCAAATGACCCTGACCCTTGCAACAGATTTTATTAGTGTTTCCAAAACACGAAAGACAAAAAAGCAGAAGTAAAACTGCCATTTTGGTTGATTATTGTGCAGTGGGATTATCTCCAACCCCGCTGCCTGCCAACCTATTCTGTGTTAAGTTTAGGTTGAGGGTGAGCCAGAAAATGTTCGTAATTGTAATTAAAGTTTTTCATTAGTCTCATTGTTTCCTATTAATAATGAATGCAGTTGATGCCCTGAAGCTCTTGTCTGTGTTGGGACTTTGTGGTCCCCGTTCACATGTCCTGAGGGAGCATACCTATTCCTCAAGTTATAGAGCTGAAGAAAGAGAGCAGTCTTGGATTTTAGCTCTTTAGTCATACTCTGCTTATGGGGATCATAGCACTATGGTTACATGCACTTGGCAATGGTAAAGAGCTAATTAGGTCAGTGGCTCCATCTTCTTAAGGCAGCCAGTGCGTCAGTGTTTAGGAAGTCCACTGTGTAACACAGTATTTTGTGTTGTCTAATTTTAAGGGCTCTGAAAGAGAAGTGGGTTGAGAAAGAAAGATGTCACCGTGTGCAGTCCCCACCTAGCATTCAGCTGAGGTTAGATATTAGGTAAGTCATATGGTGGGGGGTCTGTAAGTGAGACCCCTCTTTTAGAGATGTGAGCCTCATCAGTCCTAAAATACACAGGAAATTTGAACCTTAAGTGCAGTTTTCCATTATTCTAAAATCAAAGCAGACCAACTAAGCAAAATATGCTAGGACTCACTAGACAACAGCTTGAAAAATCAGGTTGCTTTTGTTCTGAAAAGGCATTACTTCTAACACGCAGACAGTGCCTGCCATGGTGGTCAGTCTCTGCTGTTCTTGTGCTCCAGAAGCCACTGTATAAGGCTGCTGTCCTACCAGTCACTCACCGTCACACCAGAGCAGTATGCCTGCATTGCTGTGTGCTGCTCGCGCACGAAGCACTTTGGGATCCTTCGGGATGAAAAACGCCATACAAATGTGAGGTATTGTTAGTACAATCTTTTCTTCCACTTGCTAAAAGCCAGACATTTAGTCAGGAAACCCATCAGCACACAGCAACTAAGAGCTCCACTGGGTCTAAATATTCCTCTTGTCTGTCTGCTCTGCAGAATTAGAGATGAGAGACATATGCAAGCACAGTGGGACTAGCCCACCCCCTCTTCCAACTGCATCTGCCTCTGTTTATTATTTTTGCTGCCAGCTCTGTTCCCAAGTGCTGTCTGCTAATCTAGTTACACAGCAGTGCCCTATGGAAGTTCCCTTTGCAAATCAGCAGCAGTATCTTAAATAAAGAGATGAGCAGAAGAGTTCGGATAGTTTTGCATAAAATGCTTGAAAGCAAAGAAAGCAGAAGTAGCAAGGAGGCTGCAACTGACTCTTCTGGGTCCCAGCCTAACGTCACTCAAACAATGCATCAGATTGTTGCCGTTGCTGGATGTGTTCAGGAATCTTCATTCTGCATGCTTTTCTGAGACTTTGCAAATTTATGGTAGTTTTAAATTGTTCTGTAGATGTATCTTTGTGTTCAAACTCTTCCTTCTCAGGTATGCAGGGCATGCCCGTGGGGAGCCTCTGTCTATAGCAAATATAAGCATCACTGTCATGGGAGACATGCCAAGTGAATAAAATGCAGTCTTGCTTCATCTTTCTTTTGTCATCTCTGTTTATCAGAATCAGTGGCCCTGACAGGCTTCCATAATTAAGTATGTCAAGCACTGACTAGGACATACAGTGTACTAATGTAGTCAGAAAAAAGTCCTGACAGTATAATTCATAAACACAGACACAGATGATAAAACTTCACAAGCTCAGAACTCAATCTGAGATTCATTCCTTCAAGGTATATAGACTGATTCTGAATCAGTGACAGCAAAGGAGAATGCATGTTCTGGGCAAGAAAATTATTTTAATTTGAAAGAATTGTTAAACACACAGAATATGTAAACTAAGAACATTTTGCACTTTCTGTGACAGAATGTTCATTCGGCTGCGACAATTTGGCCAGATTTCTTTAAAAAAAACAAGTCAAACCCAGTACCATTAGAAATAATACTTCTAATTAGAAAGTCTACAGTGCTAACAGAATACAATCACTCAGGTTATAGTGATACACTGAGGGCAAGTTGAATAATTTTATCCCCTGTTGGTTAAATAATGGATTAAGTTATGGCAAAACTTGATGAACGTAGAAATATTGTGAGGACCATAATCTAATAGCTGCTGGGTACTGGAGGCTTAATTTGACTTCATGGTGACTTAGTGCTTATTGCAGTCATGCAAGCAGGATGACACCCCGGAGGACAAGCTCCAGGACAGATTAAAACTTTCCCAAGGTGTTTCCCAAAATGCTGTATAAAAGAAAAATGTCCAATCCAAGGAGGAGTTAAAGTAAAGATTTGAAAGGTTTCTGAGCTAGAAGATTACAACAACAGAAAGTCTCTTGTAGAAAGAGACTGATGGTAAAGTTATCTGTGGGTAGTGTTGTTCCAGACAACAGCTAGAAAAAATGCTATGCAAAGTGATATGACTGTCAAAGTTACACATTTCTCATTCATTTTAACAGTAAACTTGGAAAATTTCAGCATCACTGTACATCCTTTTATACGTGAGTGGGCAAATCCCCTGTATGGGTTAGAAAAAAAAAAGAAAGAAGCCTAGAAAGGACATGACAAAACTGTATCAAACGCAATAGCAGGTGAAATTCATCCTAGGAAAATGCAAACAGGTATTGGGAGGTATTCACTCTGCTCATGGATGAATGCTCAGAATTAGCAGCAATCTCGTGAGAAGTCCTAAGCTCAGTGCAGATGTTCATCCACGGTCAGTGGAGCCATCCTCCCACCCCCCAGCAACCAGAAGCTCTGGTAATGCGAATCTGTGTGTCTGCACCAGGTCTTACAAAACAGTTAATAGATTTGATTATCTTTCCTCAGAATAAACTGCAACAGGAGCATGGGGATGCCAGGGCTCTTTTCTACTAAGAGCATAAGAGTAGCAGCCGGAGAGAGACTGAACATGTAATTACAAGCATTACAGAGAAGTTCAATTAGGTCTCCTGCTACACTCTTTAAGAATAAAAAAATAACAGGCAGCTCAGATAATTAAAAGGTAAACAAAGACTGTTATACAATGGATCGCTGGCCTTTGGAATTGGCTGCTATGGCATAACATTTGGTTGAATGGCTGGATGAAAGTGAAAAGGATGTAGGCACATACAAACATCAAGAGCAACAGCCAACAGGTAATGCTTTCAGAGACTGACCAGTACTATAGCTCATGCTGAAGACAGTGGTCAACCAAGGAAATCAGTCAAACATTTCCCTTTGAAGGCGAGCCTTCCATTAATAAGTATATTAGAAGGGTTCTATAATTCCCCTTGCTCTCTCTTGCACTGAGCTCAGGAGTAAATCAGGATTTTTGGATTTTGACAAGAAAGACCATACAAGCGTGCCTGACATTACCTGTACTCCACATTGCTCTTATAGTAAGTGAAAAAGCAATTCACAGTGTGATGAGATTGTCCAGTCATCACACTCTAGATTCTCACTTGCATTTTATTATCATTTCAATGCCTTGTTTTAACTTCACAAATAATTAATCCCCTCAGTAAGGGGGCAGAGGGAGGAGGGATGGTTTTCACAAGAAACCAGCTGTTGACAGGGAATTATCCTGCAGGAACTATAAGATACTGGGAATAGAGTTAGAGAAATAGCTGCTATAGTATATCCCAACAGGAGTCATCTCCTCCTTACAATGCTTCATGCCACCTGGTAAAGTCCAGTCTTCTCTCCTCGGGAAATGATTTCCCTTGTGATCTAGCTTGACAGCTAAGCAGCATTTCGAGTCCTCCTCCCCTTCTTTTGCCATTAGCAGCTTTCTATTTGGCAATGTGGCAGCTGTCTCCTGCTCCAGTAATTCTGTGGGTCACCCAGCCCATCTCTGTTTTTCCCTCACTCCTCCTCTCATTAACATGTTACATCCTGAACACAGTAAGCAGATAAATAGGCAGTGTAAATCACATGCTGAGTAGCCTAACAGAGAAGTTGCATTCCCACCCTCTGCATTTAAAGAAAAATCACAGAGTAAATTAGAGACTGTGTCTTACTTGCTGGACTGGCTGAAGCACACTGGGCTTAGTATTTTCCGTGTCCTCCTCTTGGTCCTTTTCTGAGAGTCCTTTCCCAGGTTGCTTGCATTTGCAGAAGCAGGTGAGACCGCAGAGGGCAAGGATGCTAGTTGCAGTCCCTAAGGTAGCCCCCAGGGCTATAACTGGGGCAGATAAAACCATTGTCCTGTGCTGCACAGGAACAAAAAGCACAGAAACCCTGTGACTCCTTCTTCTCCCTGGGAGAGCAGCTTTCGTATATCCACTCCGATTTCTAGCCTGGCTTCATTCTCCTTGGAAGTCTGAAAACAATTCTCTTGTGCAGCAAAGAAAAGGGACCAATCTAGAGACAGAGATAAATCATCCCACCTTTGCTAGGCAACAAGGCTACCTTTCTGTCCTGAAGATGGAGTTTCTGCTCCAGGTCAGGTAGAGGAAATAGTGATGTGGTGCCTGCAATCTCCATATAGCTGCAAACATGCAGTTTTCATTGAAGCCTGTTCTCCAGCTCCACTGGGAAAAGTCTGATGTGTGATAGAGAGGAAAGACGTCAGCAGAAGGGGCTGGGCCTTGCTAGCTAACTCACAGAAAGTGCATCCAAATGTTTGATCGGCTCCCTAGCAATATTTCCAAGGGCTAGCTTGCTGATTTGCTCAAGAGGTTGAATTTTCCTCTCTTAAGGCAGATAGTGGTTGCCAAAAGGTGCCGGCCTGAGAAGCCCTGCTGCGATAGCACTATAGTCAGAGTAAAGCCTGTGTGTAAGTCAGGCAAAACTTTCTCGTGCTTCAGAGGCTGGGGAACAAACACATGCAAGAATTAAGCACTGTGCCACGCCTCACCAGCTTCCCCTCAAAGCGCAGGGTCTGAACCTTTTGCAGCTGCTTTCTGTAGCATCAATGCAGAGCAGCACTTCTATTTAAAAAGACAGCAGAAAAGCCTATCAAACAGGACACACTGGCGCATATGCTGCTTCCTCTGGAGAGGATGAGAGAGCAAACAACATATGCTAGGTATTAGTCATACTGCTCGCTACACCGGTGTCAGGCAGTGGGCTGGTGAGCCCAGTAGAAGAATCTACATGAATAGACCTGAAGGGCTCCATGTCCATCTCAGTTTTCTCTTGAGGTGATGGAGCGATTAACTTTCTCTGACTCATTTATTTTTGCCATATTTCTCAGACTGCCTGGCTTGGGGAAGAGGAGAATAAATGCCAGCTTTCCATGTGCTTCTTGTGACACGCACAACCATTTTCCGGGTACTTCACAAGGAGTACCTAGTGGACAGAAGATGATAATAATTCTGGGTCCCTATATGTCTAGGCCAGAGTGGAACTAGTAAGCAAGAAGCAAAAATATTCCTTATAAGGCTCTGGAAAAAATACCCAGTTCTACTGGGAGTTTCTTTGTCTTTCTATTATGGAATACAGCTGATGCCTGTGGATCAGGAAAAAAATGAACTATGTACACAAAAGTGTTTAGAAATTCTGTTTTTTGATCTTTCTGCAGCTCAGGTTTTGCCATGAATTTTTCTTGACTTTTTTTTTTGATGTTTCATACCTTACTCATGACGACTCGCTCAGCCTTTGTTCCATTATAAATGACATGTTCACCTCCCTGGCACAAAGCTTCCCTCACACATCCGACTCTCACTTTAATTGTTGAAGATTTCTCTTTAACACTGCGGCATCCTTATGGATGCAGTGCATGTTCTGTCATCTTGCCTTCCCCTCACCCTACCAGGCTTGTCAGACATGCGTCTCGCTCCCCACTTCCACCTCTCCGGACACCCGTTGAGAAGAGAATCACTATAGACTCCTTAAGCAGAGACAATCTCCCAATACGCTGCTGAGCCCATGGAAACTGACCTCTCAGCTCAGCCCACAGAAGGAAAACCTTGAGCTTTGTCTTCTGTCTATACAAGAACATAAAAGTGGCCACACCAGGATGGACCACTGGCACATCCCTGGCTGTGCTCAGTAGCGGGAAGAACATCTCATAGAGGGGACTGAGAAATCTGACTAAACACTCCCTCTGCTTCTTGCTCTTCATGGCTCAGGAGCTTCCAAAGCCTTGAGCAGCATCCTTGTGCTTACCTCTGCTGATCCAAATGTTTTCTGCCACAGGCAGACTGTTGCAACCATTTGCTGACTTACCTAACAACTGCTTCATTCAGCCTGTAGTTGAACAAGTATCATCATAACCATAGGGCCATGAGGTCTTATCTTGAATCTGAAGAATATACCATATTGTTACGGACTTCCACCACCATTCAAGAGAAGTAGAAGAGAGGAGAGTCTGAAAGAGGACAAAAAGGATGGACACACTGTTTAGATGCCTTTGGTTTCCTCCGCAGGATGGGTTCTTCCTCAAGATACTAATGAAATCTAGCATAGCTAGATCAGAGGCCCCTGAGATTGGGAAACCATATGAAAAGGAAGAAGGTGCTGTTAAGGGTAGAATACATTGACAGAGATTTGGAGTGGAGAAGGCATTCAGTCCACCCAGGAGATGCAATGCTTATGTGTTTTCTACAAGCTGTTCTGAAAATTATATAAAGACTGCTTACAACAGGCTGTGAAAGGAAGGCCACATTAAAATCTCTCTGCAAGACAATAATTAAATAGTATACCTCTCCAAGATGTTTTCTGGGTGCTCATATATGAAGATTAAGTTTTCCTCGCCAGAAATTGTACATCCTGTGAAATGTAAGATGTACAGAATCATCATCAGATACCATATTTTAATAATAACAGCCAGGCAGCAGCCTTTTGCGGCTCTTGCTAGGAAAACAAAACAGCTTTTGCTAAACATTGAATATTAGCAGTATGTGAGCTTCTAAAAGCGACAGGCCAAAGACTGCAGAATTTTGTGTGTGCACCGATGCATGTAACTGGTACAGATGCATAATTTAACTGTAGCTTTGGCACATACCATCACTGCATCTATCTATCATGGTTGCTTATTTTTAACACATCCTGTTCTAAAAAAAATTGGACCATGAATGTATTTCAAAGTCAGCTTTACACTTGCTTGTTTTAACACCTAATAATAAAATTGCTTCTTTAAAGCAGTAATAGGCTAAAATGGGGCCAGGCTAATGGCATTTCTCACTGGCCATTCACACTGATGTAGTCTAGAATCACACAGCTTTTTTTTTATCTGTCACATCTGCCATTGAAAAGAGACTTGTCAAGGCAGAAAGACAAAAGCCTGTTTCTGCAAGCTAAACTTTATGGGCAGGTTCGGGCCTGACAGCGTATTTTACAGTCACTCTATCCACATATTTTCTCCAGATTCTGATACAAGACATGTATAAGAATGACAAAATCATATACATGGTTTTCAGCTCCTGATACTTCAGGCATGAATATTCTGTGAAATATAAGGCACTGGACAACCTTTGGTGTTTATAGATTCTTTGTTCCTGCTATGAGCTTTTCCACTGATATTTTGGACCTTTCTGTCCATTGACTGCATGAAAGAGGCTTTCTCTGAATGAAGAATTGGTAGTACAGATCACATGGAGAATTACAAGAGCTTTTATATTGCCTGGCTGTAGTCCATGTCTCACCAGAAAAAAGACCTTTAACGCAATTGCCAGCCACTCGAATAAGCAGGTCAGGGATTTGCAACTTTTATTCTGGCATTAGAGGACACAAATTAAAGTTCCAGAATCCTTCACTATCATAAGGAAAAGCCAACGTACATCTGAATGAAAGATGGTTGCAGACTACTTTCCCTGACTCAGCCCACTCCATCAAGAAGCTGGTGTTTGTTAGAAATACTCCGATTCTCAGTGAGGTATTTCACCAGGCAGAAGTGTGAGTTAACAGACAGAAATGAGAGAGGTTTTTTTCAGGGAAATCCTTGTAACAGTCAGGTTTGGTCTGAAGGTGTAAGCTCATGTTTTCACTCGTATTGACTTGTTATGAGATTCTGAGATTCTGTGCTACAGAAATGGGGCAGTTTGAACAGGATGATGGTCTAAAATAGCTTGCTAGATCATAACAAGGTGTTTGCGACACTCAACTTTGGGCACTGAAATAGCCAGTTAAGGACAGAAGACCACATAAGGCTGTCATACATTTCATTAACAAGGAAATGAAGCATGGTGAAAACAAAAGGGAAGGTAAAAGTCCTGTGCTTACAATGACATCTACCTCCTTATGCTTTTGTATGCTGTTGCCTCAGGTTGTAAATGCTTTAAGAAAGGGATTTTGTCTTCCACCAAGTGGTGAAGTATTCCTCCACCAGATGGTGAAGTATTACAGACCACTGAAATAATCTTTTGCAGTTCTATTAAGACAAAGCAGTTGTCTCTACATATTTATATGCAAAAAAAAGCAGGAAGATTTGTGAAAGGAATGTGGGCTTGGCCCCTCCATCACTGTCACTGAGGCAGACCTGTAGATATAAATCAAGTAAATGAAATAATTAAGAGAAAAACAAAGAATCATTTTCTAAAAGGGAGCTATACAATGATCAGCCTCAACAAAATGAGCTTCAAGCTGTGGTGCTTCAGCTGGTGTTAGTGGATATAGAGCTGCTGAAACCTCCAGACTTACAGGACTACCTGCCAGCTGCCACTCTGCTACCCTCAGGATGATGATAAGGATTTAGCATGCAAAAGGGTACAGCTAGTTGCTTTCTCGTGCAGTGTAGGGCTCGTAGTAAATGATTATGTATTAGGACACTACACTGTCCTGAGACCAAGATCTGTGGGATTCAGGAGATCTATGGAAAAAATTTGGCTGTGTACCTATTGCAGGGGGCTGCCATGTACCCTCTATCACCAGCAACCACTGCAAACCTGGCTGTGGTACAGTTCTTGCATTTCTTTATGCAACATTGGATGAAGATGATCAGAGGGCTGAGCACCTCTCTCCTCTGAAGACAGGCTGAGAAAGTTGGGGTTGTTCAACCTGGAGAAG
>RSEF01000005.1:23662299-23693038 GCA_003993805.1 Himantopus leucocephalus
TGATTCTATGAATACCCCCAGAGGGTGGGACGCTCAACACTAGGAAGCAGGGAGAAGGAGCCAAAAAACAAAAATGGTCAGGAAGGGTAGCGTGATCCACAGGAGGGTAAGAGGAAAAACATTGGGCAGGAATAGGAAGGGTCTGTAACATGTGAATTGGGCATTGGTGTGACTGCTGTAGAACAATGCTGCACCCCGCTCGGCTGGGCAGAGCACTCACTGGGCAAGTTAGAGGGCGTTCAGGAAAGCCACATGAATGAATAAAGGGCTGGAAAGCAGTGGATCAGAGTGTGATTCAAGGAGGTCAGTCTGTTTATGGATGAAAACACTAAGAGGGGTGACTGTCAAAATCCTTAAGTACCCAGCTGGGGATTAAATCTTTGATAATAGAGGTCCTCTTCTGTCAAGCAAACTACGTGTTACCGGGAGCTAATAGCCGGAAGCTGATGCCAGACAAGCTCAGAGTAGAAACATGTTGCAGATTTCCAACAATGGGCATAATTTTGGTGGGAGCAATTTCTGAAGGATTGTGGAGGGTTCTCCATCATGGGTAGTTTTGAAATCAAGACTAGTGTTGTAGAGCTTGTTTTAATGGGATCTATTTTCATTCAGTTACAAGCTAAACTGATGTTTAACCACTAACAACACCACCAGTGTGGTGTCGTCTGTTGTTTCACGTTTACATAGGGACCGCTTGGGATGTTAAAAGAGTATTAATAAGTGAGGCAGTTTAAAAAAAAAAAATCACAATTCCTCTGAGAACACCAAAGGGCCATCTGCAAAGATAATGGCAGCAGTGCTTTAGAAAGGCACATCACACCACAAAGCCCAGCAGAAAAACAATGTCTGTGCTTCACCAGGTGAACTGCTTTAGTGTGAGGTCTAAGCACCTCAGTAATGGACATCCAGAAAGAAAGTGTCAGCTCCAGCTCAGGACAGACCTTGGTGAAAGAAAGAAAAATAAATCACTGCGTATGCAACTGAAAGGAAAGTGGTGATCAGTAAAGTGGCGAGCGCAAGGTTAAGTAGGTTCCCGATTAGCAGGTGAAGTTAAGCAAATGAGCAAACGTTTTCCGAAATGGGGGAGGGTGTCTTGCTGAGAGCAGATGAAAAACCCAGATATTCTGTTTTTCCATCCAACTCTGCTCGCTTGCTATTGAAAACCCAGGAAAACAGGGTGCATTTTGTGCCTGACTCTCTCCATTTCATCTGAGAATTGGCTCTTGCTGGCTGGAGAAGCAGAACTTATTTTTTGCACAGATAGTTCCACTGCAAGCGTATGTTTATTTCTTTTCTACTAGAATTATTTTTATACTCACAGGAGAGTTGAGAAGCCTCAAAACCTTTTGAAGTGTCAGGCACCAAATTATACATTGTGTATTTGCAATAAAATGCTGCCTCCTAGAGGCAGTTTCTTACAGTTTCTAAGAGTGGGTTAACGTGCTAGCTAGAGTTTCAGGTTTTTGCACTGCAATGTTGTAAAGGATATTTGGCAGAGAAAAGCATTGGGATCTCATACTTTTAGCTAGAATTATATCTCTAGCTATGTTAAGGCTGCAAAGCCAGGAAATTCACGAATTATGGTTGCTTTTAAAGCCTTATTTCTACCCACTTCCATGTCAGCCTTGTCTTTAAATCTTTAAGTGCAGAATGACATAACATTTTATTTCCAAATGAACTCCAAATAGTTTGCTGATAAGATGTGCTCTTTGTGGGAATGAATCAGGGTTATACACTGAAAGCAGCTGGTTTTTATCTGTGTCCCCCCTCCAATGCAGGCATAAATAAAGAAAAATAAGATGCCAGATTGCTGCCTGATCTTACAGTTTAAGCAGCTGGAAATATACATGATAATTACATGTTTCTTTCTCATTTTCTATACACCCAACTCAGTACCTTGTGGTCCGATTTACACAAGAGTTGAGTGCTCACATCTGCAGCAAAATTCCATGGGAGCCATGCTGGAGCATGTGCAACAGAGTGTGGTATTAAGCATTCTGAAAAAAATAACTTACAACAGGTCTTTAGGAGGTAGCATTGTGGGAGAAAGGCCAAGGAGACAAGCTGTCCTTCTGGATTTGCGGCAGGGCTGTGTCTTCCACCTTGCTGGGTTCCTCCTCCCACTGCCTCTCAGACCACAGATACCACTGTCACTGCAGAAGAAACTTTCAGAGAAAGAAAGGAAGATGCATAAAAAAGGCTGTTGTGTTTTTCACTGCAGTGCAAGAAGCAGACTAGCAACATAATGACCAAAGCAGCATCTGCTTTTATGTAAGTTAATTTTGTTTTGGAAGCAGATTGCCTTTCCCTTAAATGTTATGTGCAGTTCTTGCCTCTCTGGTCTAAAAAAGGGTGTCACCAAACTGAGAAAAGGTTCATAGATGAATCAGAAAGGATGATCGAAGGTGTGGAAGAGCTTCTGCGTAAGGAATGAACAAGCAAGCTACAACTCCTCAGCCTGGAAAAGAGATGCTGAAAGGGGAGAAGAAAGAGGTGTCTGAAATCCTAAGGGTACTGGGGAAACTGGCTAGGGATCAACTTCCCAATTCCAGTGTGAGAACTACAGGGAAGATTCAAGCAGGATCCAAGTTCAAAACAAAGAAAAGGGAAGTATCATATATGTTTGTCCTGTTCTTATGTGCTTTTCTAGGCAGTCTCTTTTGGCCCGTGTCAGAGAGAGGACACAGGGTCAGAGAGGCCTGTGGGCTAACCCTGGGTGGCTATTCTAGTAGACATCATGTGCTGTACAAATTTTATTTCCTACATCTTTTAGGTAAAACCCTGAGAATCAGCTTCTTTTTTGGAAATGTTATTTTGAGTCACTGACTCACGTAACATAGCAGTTTGGCAGCAGCTGTTGGCCTCTTATTCTTTCTTTCCATATTTCTTTTGAGTCTCGGTCAGAATTTTCATGTATTCCCTCCTTCCATCAATGAGGCACAGATAGGAAATCACAGTGAACAGACTGTGAGCCAATCTGCTTCGTCTATTCACTCACTGTGTTTATTGGGGTCTTTTGTTAGGTATCCCCATCAGCAAAAGCTGCAAGTATCTCAGCAGTGGTAATTCTTAGTGCCAAATAATGAACCACTTTTTTTTGCAGTGATTTTTGTACTGTTATTAATATCAAGAACACCACAAGAACAGTTTTCCCTAAGACAACAGTGTTTGAACCTGTTCCTTGACATAGAAACTGAGAAAAGAGCAGAGGAAATCATTACAGCTAAGAGACACTCACAGTTTCTAGCTCTGGAGTTGAGAAATTACGTATCTATTCATGTTCACCTCTAGCAATTGCTTGTGATCCACAAGTTTTGTCTAGTCTTGGAATATTTTGTATAACACTGGTATTATACAAATTTCAGCCAGCACTGGTAAAAAGAGTTGGCACATATTATTGTATACCCAGACATTCCAGTCAAGAGACAAAGAGACCTTACAAATGCCTTCTACAAAAACAGCCTTTTCNTATTTTGTATAACACTGGTATTATACAAATTTCAGCCAGCACTGATAAAAAGAGTTGGCACATATTATTGTGTACCCAGACATTCCAGTCAAGAGACAAAGAGACCTTACAAATGCCTTCTACAAAAACAGCCTTTTCAGAAAACAGCCTCCAGCTATCAGGATAGATGCCGTCCATCGAGTGTATTGACAATGAGTTAGTGCAAGGAGTGCATGCTTATGATATCCTTACTGCTCCACTGCTGTGACCCACCTGACCTCCATGCTTTCCTTTGAAACAGTTGAGACTGGGAATTGGTTTTGCTGTCTACAGAAATATATGCTATTTTTAGCTTTTCAGATTGAGATCTTAGTGAGATCTGACCTCATCCTGGTCAAGTTTTGACAGGTAATTGCTACTCAGAATCAATGTTGTCCAGTGTGAAATAGAGCAATAGGTCTTTCACACTTCACAGTCCAGCCAGCATCATTATTGACAGCTTTGCAGTCAGGACTAATCTAAATGATCTTGAGATACCCACCACCTTCAGGATTTAGGCACTTCTGTGGTGGAAAGCACAGGGGCATTGCTTGTGGTTGTCCCAGAGGGCTGTACTTGCTTTGTACATAACTTTCCATGTCCAAAGTAGTCATGGCAGAATCTTCCCCTAACATGAGACTGAAAAAGTTACATCCAAATTTGAAAGAAGGCCTTCCATGTGTGCTCCTTGCAGTAGCTCTAGGGAATTGTTTCCTTCATTTTCCCAATTGCCCAAATTATACTTCAGAGAGTACTGTCCTCTCCCTAGTGGGCTCCCTAACTTGAAGCCCTGTGTCCTCAGCTGTTCCCCAGACCCTCTCAAAACCTCTAAGTAAATTGTCTTCCAGCTGCAAAACTGCAAAGTGGGTCAGAGGCTCTTCCTTGAGTGAAGTAGGAGGAAATCTGATACAGTTATGGTGAAGAGTAAAACCCTTACTGCAAATTCCCTCAATTGACTCAGTTGTTTCCACTCTGGTTTCCACAGTGTCTACTGCACTGCTGTGCTTACACTGGCCAGCTCACTCTGTCCTTTTTTCCTGGACACATTCATGACTTTTGAAACTCAGTTATATCCTCCCTCCAGTTTCATAATCCTTTCCCTCCTCTTTCTCCTCTTACTTCTCCTATTCATTTCTGTTCGTTTTGTAGGTCTTCTTCTCTTGCACCCACCAGATGAGAATCCATTGTCTATTAGGAGAATAGATAATCCTTCTTCCTTTATACCTTATCTCCACCTGATCTTTTCCTGATCCATTCCCACTGTCTTATTTCATAAATAGTTTACAGAGCCCATACCAAAATCTGACTGATCTGTCTTCTTACAATGTGAAACCTCAGGTTGACACTGATGTCTTCTCCCAAGAGACTTCATATGAGCTTAAGTCTACCATTAAAACTCATGATTCTCCCCGCCAAGTTGCCTTCATCATCCAACATCTTCTGTCACACCACTAGGTACATATCAAAAGCCCTCAACACCCAAGCCCATAGATCTTGGATGTCCCCAACATCACATACACCTATCATATCAGCAGCAGTTTGCATCTTCTTGGTCAGTGCCACGCTCTTCTTGCTGCCCGTAGAGCCTAACTCCTTTGAAGTACCAATTCCACTGAACATGTTTTGTGGCATTATCAGACAAAAATATATGATTAAGATAAAATCACCCCAAAGCTATGATTTAGAAGAGGAAGACTTTTTGTTCCAATAAAGTTTAAATTTTGCATTTCACCTAAATTGTGGCAAAATACATGAATCTTGTGTCAAAATTTCTGTTCAAAGTTGAGACACACTTGGTACCAGACAGTAGGAGGGAAAGGTCGGCTCCTGTCTCTAGAACAGGAACAGTTGTGTAATCTTGAACAGTCGCATGGCAAGGTGTGTAGGAGAGACGGCTGCCTACAACTTCTTTTCCCAGTTTGGTAAGTTCTGCACAGATCAGGACACAAAAATGATGGGGCACAGAAACCACACTATGATTAGATTCAGAGGCTACTTCTTTATTGAAAACAACAATGTAGATGGTCTAAACATCCTGAAAATCTTGGTGGGGTTGTTCCAGTCACAGTGGAATACACAGTGCCTTCTGGGACATACTAATGGAACCTGGGAGGAAGCTCTCAGACCCCCTTCTACTGTCACAGGCAGAGAAAAGACAAGGCAAAAAGACACCAGTCTCTGCAAAGTGTGGTGCCACGCACACACCTTATGATGCTGTGGTTTGCAGCAATGCCTAAGTAGTCTACCAGGCGAGAAGGAGCTCAGATGCAGTCTCTTCACCCAAAGCTGCAAAATCTGTAGCTTGATCTTCTAAACCAGATCTCTGGCATGTCATGAAAAAGGAGAAAAAACTTTTGCCTCTGTTGCCACAGAAGAGGATCGCTTCCAAACATGGCAATGGTCTTTGTCTCAGGCAAAATCAGAAATTCAGGGTGAGCATAAGGCTAAATGAGGCTACAGCTACTAGGCAGCAAATATTGCCAACTCTTACTCATGCTGCGTTACCAGCACGTGACAACCTGTCACTTCTGCCTCTGCCCAGTGGCGGTGTTGATGGGTAGGACAGGGTGCAGAGCCCAGACCTCAGTTAGGAGTAGGCCTCCTTCCCCATGCCCTGCAACATAAGGAAAGGTGAGGGGCAAGGCAGGCAGATGAGAAGAAGCTACTCCTAAGCTGAAGGTGTCCCATTTTCTCCCCAGTTTTTCTGTCACTTCCCTCCAGACCTGGCCATGTGAGCACATTTAGACAGGAGTGGAGGGCTGCAAACCCAGACAGTTATTCAGTATAAGGATCAGCCTGGTGTTCCCCTGCCTCCTCAGTTTTACTTAACAGAGGGACACACAACCAACATACATGCTCCAAATGTACTCAGATCTTCATTCCCAGCTATGGTTCCTGCCACCAGGAAGAAAAGCTGCAAGTCCTTGGCAGCCTCAGTGGCATAGGGCAGGAGAAGCCCTGGAGAGAGGTGAGGGAGCCCCTTAACCACCAGCAGGAACATGGGCTGGGACAAGAGAGTAGCCTGTGGGGAATGACCCATTCTGACGTGGTCTGAGGGGAAATGCACTCAAAGTGTGACAGTGCCTGTCTATCACTCTGGAGAAACACCACTGCTTCCCTATTCCTAGGCTTGGTTTGTTATCCCTAGCAACTGGCTGATAGAAAAGATGTATGTGTTAGCAGCAGAGTGTGAAGAATTTAACTGAAAATACTGCTTAATGAAAGGCTACTCTAAATCACCCTAGGATAGCACAGTCAAACCAACTGCTACAGTAACCATAGACTGGAGTGTGGAAAAGATATCATTGCCTCATAACAGCTCATAATTTGGGCCAGCTGCCTTCACTGACAGCAAAGAGCATCCCCATTAGTTCCAGTCTGTGCTTTAATCAGGTACACCCATCAGCAGAGATCCATGTGATCCTGCTCCTGTGAGGACTGGTAGGTCATCAAGATTGCTGCCCAGTTAGTTGCGTGATTAGGCAAAAAATGACAAAGTTTTCCTGGCTAATTGGGTAAAAAGGTTGACTTGATCATTTGATACATACTTTTTTTTTTTTCAGTTATGTCATCACATAAACCAGCACCTTAGTGCTTGTTTCTTCATCAGACCTCAGGATACCAGAATCGCAATGGTCCGAGGGTAGAGCCATAATTCATCTAATGGCAGGCCACAGAGACTGCTTCTGTGGCCCTCATAAATTCTTGGAGAGGTGAACTCTGCATTCTCTTCTCCTTTTTATGATGGTCCAAAATGAGTAACGCATGGGCCTCTCTCTCTTCGAGATCAGAAAAGATTATCAGAATAAAGAAAGTGATAAATACTCCACCTTCTCTCCTTTGCAGAAACCAGGCACTTTGAATATTCCACATCACCCAATTCTTCAATTTCCTACAAAAAGAATTTACTTATTTAAAGGAGGAATACAAATATCCTCACAGATCCTGTTTATGACACTCCTTATCAGAGATAGAAGGCAGATACATACTTAAAGGATGGGAGCAGAGCTTTCTGAGAAGCTTTCTCAGAGTGTCTTGACCTTGATTTGTTGCTGAACTCACACTGTATCATTTGCAGATACTCAACAGAACCATCGCTGTAAGAAACCAGAGCTGCAGTTCAAATCCTACAGTACAAATAAATGGTTTTCCTGCATAAAGCCTGTGAACTGAGAGCCAAAGCTGAGTCCACTGAGCAGAACTGAAACTACAGCAAAGATGAATCTGAAACCAAAAGGCTAGACTTGAAAACCCTCAGATTAAAGTTTAGCCATGCACGCTTCTATCAGCTAATCACATAAATCTAAAATAAATGAAATATGAAAACGTAGCTAGGCTTTTCTTTCCAGCAGAAGATCTCAAGGCAGCCTCTCTGATTTATTTCAGCTGCATGTTCTCTAAGGAGAGGGATATGTTCATCGAGCAACAGAGAGAACACTGGTAACTGCTTGAAAAATGGTAATTGTAGGTGATGTGGCAACGTCCCTTTAATGTGTTCAGTAACTAACGGCAGAGTCACTGCAGATGAGTGGAGAAGAAAGGCCCCCTTGGACGCTTTTTCTTTAATGTAATCACAGCTGTAAGCCAAGGTTAATGTAGCCACAGCTCCCCTGGGAAGTATCACGGGTAGATCGGCCACAGTTTGGGTAGCAGCCATGCTTGTTTCCCTGTTAGGTCCCCTTTTCCCCAAAGGAAGAGTGAAGGCACTGGACTGGCACCCACCTCCTCTGGGATCCTTCCAGGCCCCGCAGTGGAAAATCCTGCAACTCCTGGGTGACCTGGAGCGAATCGGTAGTGGGTGGAGGAGAGGGGTGCACACGTGTGTTTACACATTCAGCTCGTCCTGCTGTGAAATGGGGGAAAAAATCTAATTTCCTTTCCAGATGGGAATGCTGGAAGGGTAAATCCATAACGATTTATGGCGCATTTGTACGTGATGATAGCAGGAGCCCTAGCACGGCACAAAGAAAGAGGCAATCATCTTCTGCTCCTTGAGGAACGGACAGCCCTCAGAAGCTGGAAGAAGATGAAGAGGGGTTTTTCTGTGACAGATGACATGGTTAAATCTTGAGTTGTAGTTGTAGATTTTAAAAATGTGAATTATTTCCTCGTAAAAGCTAAACAGCAGTGACGAGAGGTGACAGGGTTGGTTACCCCAGGCCAAGGCTGCGCTGCACAAACCACCCCAGGGACTCCGCCAGCACAGGGCAGGGAAGCCTGTGGCCTCCCACCCTTCTTCCCCTACCCGCTGCAGCTCTGCCAGCGCCCCTCCAGCCTCCCTTGCAGCAAACCTGCTAGTCCAGTCACCTGCCTTGTTGTCCCCAGCTCTGCTGTAGCACCTCTGTCCCACCCGAGGGGGTGGCAGGCCCTGCTGGTCCAGTCCAGACCCCCCGGCCCTCGGGCCAGACCGTGCCCCCCAGTCTGGCTGTCTGAGACCCACCGGGTTTTGATAACGTGCTCACAACAGACAACGAGCAAAAAAATGAACTTTCTGGCTGTCCTGACGTGTCCAGGAACCCACGCTGCATCGGTTATGGTGGTCAAAGCTGTCAAAGATTGATGGTTTCTTCTTCAGAGCCAAATGTTCTATTTGGCAAAAGGCCCCTAGAGCAACAAGCAGATTCTTTGTTATATAATAGTTTAAAGTTTATCATCAGGCAATCTTTCCAATGTCAATATTTAGTCACTTCTGTCTGCCCAGATAGCAGCTTTCTTAAAACAAGAGAGGGGTTGCAAGGGCTATGCTTTAACTATTCCTGAAGTACTTTTCTGTGGATCCAGATAAAGTCAGAAGTAGCAGGGGAAGGTGTCCAAACTCACCTGCCCAGGAGGGATGAGAGCAGCTACAAATTATCCTCCCAGAAGAGGAAGCAAAGCCATATGCTAACCTGGTAAATGGGTGTAACTCACAGCGAGGCTCACATAGCGCAGGGAACAGGCATTCAGAAAAACACAGTAAGACTGAAACCACCTCCTCAAGACTCCCATTGAAATATTCAAAAATCCTGCAGAGAGGACAGCTGGGAAGCCAGTAAGTAAATAATGATCAAAGGTATGGAGACAGGCAGTACAGACAGCCTTTCTGATGAGGCATAAAGGAAAAAAAATGTCAGTGAAGTGCGGCTAGCTGATGATGATGATAGCGTATGGGAGAGCATATTTGTTCCAGGGCAAGAGCCAATGACTAGGATTACCAGTGGTCTCTTTATCAGGTAGATCTGTGTACCGTAAAGGCAGAGATGTGGTGCTTTTCACTTACAGCATGCACAGTCAGCTCCCATGCACTCATCTGAGAAGCAGACATGAGACGATGTTTCAATTCCCTTCGTTAATCTGCCAAAAAAGCATTCACAAAGGTAACTGTCACGGCACACTTAACGTGACCAAAAGCTACTGGTTGGTAAGAGTTTCTCACAGATGAAACCAAGCAGGGGAGCTGGCTGGCATTGCACAATCTGTCACAAGGAGACGCAGACAGGAGACCTCCCCAGTGCTATACGTGTGGAGCTGGGGCAGCACCGTGTGATGGCATGTCTCACTTCAGAGGGCAGAGAGACCAAAGATAACCCCAGGCACCGCTCCAACAGCTCGCACCTTACCCCATCACATGGATTCCTTTGCAATCAGCATAACATTGTTCTGCAGGCTGGAAGCATCATGTAAAACCTTTGATCCGTCCATTCTTCACCTAAGGGCAGCAGACAAATCAGATGGCTTCTCCTGATAAAAGAAAGGAATTTGTTGTTTTTTTCAAGACAATCAGAAGTTCATTACTAGAGTTGTCCAAATTAAAGTTCCAGTTTCATCACCTCCGTTCCCCTCCCTCAGCCCAAATAATCATTGGATCATACGTCATTACAAATGCTAGTTTAAGCGCTAAATTTTGTTTCCCTAAATTTGGCCTTGATATCTGATTTTGAAATGAACATCAGTTTTGTTTCAACATTTATTTTAGAAGTTACAATGTATGACTTTTCCAATTGGTTTCTTTGCTAGGTTTTTTAGGTGTTTTTTTTTTTTTGACTAACTGCAGATTTTTCTTTTGTAAAGAACAATCCATCACAAAAAAAAATTTCTTTTTCTTCATCGTCCCTCTTCTTCTGATGACAGACTGAAGATCAGAGTTTCTAGGTTTGGCTCTTTGAATAAAAAAGTGACTCATCAATAGCAAGCCTGTGCTCATCATTTAGGTTTGCATTCTCTCACAGAAACACTGCCAGGGCTAGGACTACAGCTGGAGCTAATCATTAATATCATGGAGAATGTGTAAGTGCTCTGCTAAGGAATCTGCAGACCATGCAGATTCATTGCTCCAGATGGTGTTAGCAAGGACATGGGAATCCCTCAGAAGCCCCTCAGAAATCGGAAGCACAACAGAAAGTGGAATAAGAATCATGTTGAGCAACTCCGGGTCTTCTCTAGGAGGTAGGATCCGAAGAAGAAGTGTGGAGAGTGACATGAAGTACAAGTAAATCTATTGATTCAACAAGTATGCTCGGGGGGGTGGGAAAACAGCTTCTAACTGCACTTTGTCTTATCCAGAGCTGTCTTTATGACACATGTCAGTCTTCTACACAGGGACTGTGTCTGTGCTGGTTACCTATGAAACGCTCAGAAGCTGCCAGCGCTTCAATAATAGTCTCAACCAGCAAAATGCAGTACTGGCTGACATGAACTCAACTGAAATTATCAATTCCTAATCACTGTATTACCAAAAAGGTATGGGTAATTTGGAAGGAATTAAAATGGGATTGTAGAACCAAGAAGTGAATTATAAGAAAGACTAAAAGGCTGAAAGCCCTTTAAGCCAGCATAGAAAAAGCTTGTGTGAGGACTGATTTATATCTGAAAAGTATCTATAATAAAGACACCACAGAAAAGGAAGCAAACTCTGTGTGATAGAGTGTTACGACACCTGGAATTAGTGAGAGGGAGACCAAAAAGCACTAAGCTGGAAGCAGTGCACAGGAGCAGACTTCCTGGCCAGAGGACTGGGGTTCAGAATGAGTGAGCCCAGAGCTGAGCTGAAACCAGAAATCCTCTTCCAAATAAAAGTCAGCCAAAATACCGAAATGCCCCACAAAGCAGACATTCCTGAGAAATTATATTGAGCCGTTCTGCCTAAAATAATATATTCCTGGTTCAGACGTGTCATTAACCCCAGCCTGTAAATGTAATTTTGTGGTGTTTATTTATGTGATGCTGATCCACAGCAATTTCAGTTATGTGTTGTCAACCACACCATTACTTCAATGCTTGGTTTTGGTAAGGCCAGATGATTTTAAACCTTTAAGATGTGCTAATATCTTACCATGAATCAGGCATAGTAGGTACCACATAACTTCCATAAGCTCTTCAACACAAATGTGTCTATTTTCTTATTTCCTGGAGTTATTTGCCCCTGCATTTTACTACACAGCAATTAGCAACTAGTGGTTATAGAGGTTAGTAGTTAGCTGTAATAGACACTTTGTTTCTTTTTTGTAACTAGGTCTTGATGGTTTACATTTGGGAGCTGCTTACAATGACACACTCCAAAGAGAATAATAATTGTATAACACATATGACTAAACGACACATGACTGAGCAAAATCTGAAAGATATCTACAGAACTGTTGTAACTTCTATACATCTGCTGTTTTGATTTTGGCTATCTATTCTTTACAGTGAACTCCCATATGCAACAGAAGAGAAAATACATTTTTTTCTTCAGTATGTCTGTAAAGCCTTTTCTTGGTTATGCATACAGGTCTGTGCAAATCAGCGTATGTCCTCAGGCATAACTCCAAGTTTTGTAGTCGTCTTTCAGGAGCAGTGCTCATTTTGCTGACAAGACTTCTTGCAGACTATGACACTGTCCAAGTAATGCCTGACATTTTGTTGTTGTTTTTGGACTCCTGCCAATCATTGTTCATGTCTGCAAAATCTGTGTGGTCCCTACTGTCCGCCGGAAACTGGGATATACAGACAGCAGAACTCAAGTCTGACAAAATTTCCCACACGCTTTTCTTCTATACAGGCAAAGACAGCTTCTCTTTGCTAAGCCCTAGTTTGGTTCCTAAAGGTTCAAGACAATTTCGGTGGTGTTTTTCTGCTAGAGGTACCAACCTTATTGCATCTAGTAAAACTATGTCCTATTTTTGCAATATCTCAAAAAATTAGGTATTTTTTTGATTAATGAAAGCAGGATTGCAGTTAATTCCTCCCCCATGAACGCCACACTTAGGAAAACAACCAAATATTGAATCTAAATGTCAGGCACAAACCAAAGCTGACAGGATCTTCAGGACGGGCAGCAGGCGTGAGTGTCAGCACTCCCCTTCGCTCTGTCGTGCCTACTTTGCCAGCTGTAGCATTTACAGCCACATTCTTGATCATAACAGCAATCTCCCTCATCATCACTAGTGTTAGCATACAGAAAAGGTGGCATGCAGCGATCTGTCTGATGAACTGCTTAATGTGTCAGCATATTAGCATGTCCAGCATAAAATGTGTGGCATCGTTTTGGCCAGCCCAGTTCCCTCACTCTTTCCCGAGCACAAGCAGTTAATCAGTCACTCGGGAGGCTGCGGTATTTTCCCAAAAACATGCTACAAAGATGCTAAGGTCATCAACCTTCCTAACTTGCTTTTTACCTTTGTTTTATTCCCTCACTATCTCTGATCCCTCCTTTTGCTCCTGGACTGGTTTTCCCTGAAAGCAGTCTGACCTGCAGTGGAAGCAGATTATATGCAAGCCCCATTCTGCAGTGTCTTTTTGGTACACTTTTCATGGCCACAAGGACCATGTGCTACCCTGCTTTTTGCTATCTGGTGCCTAGGGCGTACCTTACTTCAGCCAGAGTGCAGGGACAGAAAGGGAAAAGTAGTATTCCCCTATGCTGCCTCCCTGTGGGGGTAATGAAAGTTTATCCCTGAACTTCGTCAGTCCAGACTTTCCTAAAATTGTCAGCAGTGTGTGACTGTGAACTTTTCTCCACTAAAATGAAGAGTAATCCCCACCAATGCAATGCAGATTGTATTTCCACGCAACTCCTAGCCTTGACCAGGTATGACTTGGAGACAAACAGGTGGAAAGCCCTCTGCTGCTTCTTGATTCATTCACCAACATGGCTAACTTCTAGAACACCTTATTTAATACTAAAGGAAGGAATAAGAGTGTGAGTGGGTTTAAAACTTACTACGAGGGTACCTGAGCACTGGCATTGTCCAGAGACAAAATCTGCACATTCTACAATTCAGTTTCGTTCTCCATGCACAGAAAATATATTCTGACACAAAACAAGTGTGTATCAGAGACCAGACAATCCCCCAGCTACAGCACCTCCATCAGCCAATGGTTCACACAGCAGAGCTTTGCTGCGAGAAGTTACAACAAGACCTTGCTGCTACAAGAGGTTCAGGTTGCTGGTTTACCTCCTACAAGCGTTTCTTGCTAAGTCTGCTCACTGCATCCTACATCCACTTCTGGACAAGTGCACTCCAGCAAGCAGGAAATCTGTTAATCATCCTCAAAATGAGTAAGTGGTGCTGCTGTCTTTTTTCCCCTCTCTGACTGCTGGTCACAAAGCTCATGAGGGCACCTACAACTGTCAGACTGCCAGAAATCATGGAACACAGGAAATGTTCCTAATGTTATGAAACATCAGGAAACACAGAGGAGGAAACAAAAATTCTACTTACAGAAACATAAGCTGAGAAGATGAAGTATATCTTCTCAGGGAAGACACAGACATGACCTCACTGAGTAGTGATGTGTTGTATGTTCCAAAGCAACACGATACTGTCATGGCTGCCTGTGCTTTCTGTGACATAAAGAAAAAAAAATCACCTACCATCTGAAATGCCAACCATACAGTACTCTGGAAAGTTATCCAGGAACAAGGGCTTCCTAGGTGGCATCAGTCAAACTGAACACTTAAGGAAAGATCCTCCAAGAAACAGAGGAAGTGCATGGCAACACAAGCATGAGGCTGATCCAGCTCTAGAGAGCGGCATGAAGGACAGTATGAAGACAAGGGATGCTATAGATCACAGTGACAGCAATAGCACAGCACCGGGAGATGCCCAGGGGCTAAACTGGCTGTTGAGGCTGGGAAAGAAGTTTGCTTCCTGCTCGGATCCCCATTGGCTGGTGCAGGATTTTTCAGCCCTGGCAGAGCAGGCTCTGCTGGTATATCTAGCGGCAGCGCTCCTGGACCGGCACAGATAAGGACACGCACTGGTCTGGAGAATGGATCTGAAGATGTTCCTAGTCTTCACTGCATTTCTGCTTCATGCTACCCTGGGCTTCCCTATTCAGGTGAGAGCAGTTCCATGCAACCCTGCTCCGTCTTCTAATTGACCTGTTCTTCCTGGAGTGCAGCTGTGGAGACCCATTTTGATAAATTTCCTGCAAGAGAAATATTACTAATATAATAATATATAAAGCCAATCTAATAATTTGGTTCCTCCCTATGGCCTGATTTTGATGCTATTGTTGCTGCATTTATGAGCTATGGAAGAATAATGCCTTTTACCTATTGGTTTTGCAGGAGAACTATGGAAACAGCACAACAAGTAAGTAGGATTTATACTGTATTTTAAATACAACTGTTAATTCCTGACTGTATATCATACACTTTGTTGGTGTGTGAGTGACTTAGCTTTAAAGTATGTGAAAGCACTGATGCTTTTGAATAAGGCCATGTTTCTTAATTTGTTATTGGGCTGAGTGCAGATGTGTTTTTACACAGATGTGTTTTACACATACTTTTGGGGTATGGCTTGTTAGGTTAATTTAGATGTGCTTTCACAGGCTTGAAAATAAAATTTCAATAACACATTTTGATACCTTTCCATTAAGTTGAGCGTTACAAAAAGACTGCTACTCATTTGCCTCCTTGCCTACCTTGGTGCAGCAGTAAGAGAAAGGGAGTCAGAGGAAGATTTGCTTTGTGCTGGGATAGAAAACAAATAGTACAGGCTTAGCTGAACAGCTTTTGTCAACTCACAAAATAGAAGGAGGTAGTTGCAGATCTCCAGAGAAGGTCAATGGAAATAAATCTGTAGGTAGACTTAAACTACAGCAGGAAACTGCCAGGTCAGGGGTGATGTGTTGTGTGAGAGGAAGAGGCCTTGGAAAAATTTGCTTGACAGAGTCAGAGCAAGTTAAGTGGCTAATGAAAACTGACCAATTCTTCTTTTGAGCTGTCATTTATGGCATGGAAGCAAAAGACTGTTGTAAAATTACTGCTCGGTATATTTAGAGCCGGCCGAGAGACGTGCTTGCTCGAGTTCAAAGTAGTCAGTTGCTGAGACTCAAAGTTGCAGGGTTACTGGGACAGACACATACAATGAGTTTTGATTTACCATTGTTACTGCTTTTTGTGCCTTTTGAGACATCTTTCAACATTTACAGTGCAGGGAAAACATGAACTGTATCATTTTGAAAGCTGTATCACACCAGATTTTCATTTGATCAATGACATGGCAGATGCCTTCTGTGATGTCTCGTTTGGGTTTTAAAAAGGGGTTGCAGGCTTTATGTGCCTAGGAATCTGCAGCCTAATTTCCACTGATTTTGACTAGTCAATTAATCTAGTCCCTCTTGGGTGCATGATTTCCAAATCCTGTCAACCCATCTCAGAAACGTGCTTCCCTGCAGAATTTTTTTAGATGCCATGGATCTCTCTGATGCAGCTGGTGGCAACTGACTGAACTTTTCTATAATAAACCACTATCATTACAGTCGACTTCCATTGCCATGTAACCGAAGTAACAGTCTGGAAAGACAGACTGAAGGCTTTTTGGCTCATTAAAAGCAATTCCGTTGCAGGTTCTAGGTAGATTCTGAATAAGAGGAAGTCCCCTTGGTACATTCGGGCGATAACCACTGTGAAAAGGGAGAGGCACTGCAAAGTGTGACAGAGCTTGGCACATCTTCTGTTGAAAACAGATCTTGAAAAAGATAAGGAACATGGATAGGTTTAGAAATAAGAACTATTTGCATAAGTGTTCTCTGTGTCAGTGTTGGATAATAAAAAAAAGGCTTTCTATTTTGACAAGGAAGAGTGCAATTATTGGCAAACTGGAAAAGATTGCTAGAAAGGCTTGCAGCATATCCATCATACTTAAGAACAGGTCAAACAAACTGTGGTCAGGAATAACATAGATAAAATTGTTTCTGCCTTAGGGAAAGCAGACAAACTGAATGACCTCTAGAGGTCCTTGCAAGTTCTAAACTTTTATGGTATGATAGCAATGAAGTTTCTGCTTAGAAATTTATATATCAGATTGGATTTTCTCTTCTATATTTGTATTCAGAAACAGACATTTGGTAGAAATCAAAAGACGCCACACTACAAAAATACCTTAGGACTCAGAAGGGTTCCAAGCTGCTGTCAGGTACAGGCCGAAGCTGAGATTATTTGCCCCATGCTGAATTATAGCCTTCATCCCATTTTATAACTTTACTCTTTGACACTGTGAAACCAGAGAGGATTGTTGAGCTGGTTAGCCTGCACCTGTTGCAGTGAAACCTGGGGACAAAGCATATTTTTGTCCCTGCTTTCCTTTGTCATTTTCCACATTGAAGCTGATAAAAATGGTTTGTTGATTCTTAGATGGTAAATGACCAGGATTCTGTCCCTCACCACGATCTACTAGGAATTTGCATAGCTGTTTGTCTAAACACCAATTTAGTTTCTGTACCTATGCATGGGTTAGCGCACCCTGTTCCCCTCTAAGCAAAGGGACCTGCCAAAGGCATTCCCTTGGCTGAGGAGGCCCATGTGATTGAACACTGTGAAGCTGCATTCAGAATCTAATTTGCCTCTTTTGCTTGTCTTTTTCTTCCTTGCTTTTTGCAGCAACAGAACCTACCGAGGTAAGAACAGCTAAATCAGCTCTTTTGATCACTTTGGGGTTCAGCATTGTGGAAAGTGAGGTCAAGACTCATGCGCTCCACCTGTATCTCCATCTGTGCAGGAAAGTCTTCTCAGATCAACAGTGTAACAGACTGAGCAATTTCCATCCTTATTCCATTTATTACTCCACAATGCCCAGATATAGCCCACATCCCAGGAAGCTTTTGCCTTATCTGGGGTCAGAGAGAAAACTCAAACTTGCTTTTTATTTATACAAGGCAAGGCAAGCATGGCAATCTGTTTTGCTACAGACATGACTCCCACAGCCCGTTGGTGATACTGGGAGGACTTCCTTGGCGATTTCATTAACCTTGCACTCCTACTAGCAGGGACCTAAATAAAGCTGGAAGATCTGAAACTTACTCCACACTTCACATTGCATATCCCAAGTCTGCTATGCTGATTGCCTTTTATGATATCCATATTTGCCAAGATAAGAAGAATGTCTACCACACCATGGTACTTTACACATGGCACACACTATATAAAAGCTCAAGACTGCACTGGTGAAAGATACTTTCAGTGGTAGTTTGGAGATTTTTGATCTACTTTGTATGTTATGCTATTTAATCTATATGTTATCATATAAAGTGTGAGGTAATACCAATGCATCATTCTTGCAGGTTACTACACAAGAGGATATATACGGTATGTATTATTCCATCTAAATGTAAGTATTTGATATGATACACTGATTGTTAGCTACCCAGTTACCCCAGAAAATAACACATGCTTAACACAAATTAATCTTAAGGAAGAAATTTTAAATGAAAGCACTCACCATAATATTTCATGCAAAACAGAGTCTCTTTGTTTTGGTCAATTGCTTGGCCTTGCTAAATAGCTCAGCTGTTACTTTTGCTAAAAATAGCTCTGCTTAGATAATGTCCTGACTTAAGTCACTTCCAAAGGTTACAGAAAGTGCAGAGGCCGTGTGCTTGTGCTTTTTATTTATGTCAAGACTTATTGCATAATGCTCAGAGTTGGCTGATTCTACTTGTAAGGCATAGGAGTCCCTCATGCCAGGGACATCAGTTCGACCCACGAAATAGGAATGCAGTTCCTATTTCATTGGTTTCAAGGCTTTTTCAAGAGGTCAACATGTCCACAGCAAGCAGCAGTACTGCTCTCCATCCTTTTTTGCTCCTGGTGTCTTATGTTGGGGGTTTGAGCGTGAAATGCAGGCGCAGAAGGAAAACTGTTCTGTCTGAGTGCATGAAGGGAGCCATGCAGCCAGCTGGACACTTGAGCGGGACAATACAGACTTACAAGAGCCAAAGGTCCAGGCCTTAAAATGCAGTGGCTAGAGGAAAAACAAAACAAAAAAAAAAAAAAAGAGAGAGGGAAAGACTGAAAGAGAGTGGCTCTTGGGACTGGATTAATGCCAAAATAACCACAGCTGGGAGGTTCACAAGATTGTGTCACTGAGCAAATATCTACATGACTGAATAGCATGCCAGGCCCTAAATAGGCTTTGTAAGTTTTACATGCATCACTCTAATCAGGACCCGATCTAAGTGAGCTCCTGGAAACTCATCATGTTAAAAATCAGTATTTGTATTTTTCCTGGGAATGAGAAAGTGATACTCTTGTATTTCTGTGCAGGATCTCCATCGCCTACAGAGACTTACTCTGAGGAAGACGTTATTTTTAACAGAATTCTGAAAGTTAACAAAGGTAATGACAACAAAGCCCTGCTTATAATGGGTCTCTCTCTGTTGCTTTTTGGGGGTGATGTGGGAGGTATGACGTCTTACCAGAATCTGTGCAAATATTGCTCCCATCTTACACACCAACATGTAAGAGATGACCAGAGACAGGCCACTGGGACTACTGTGTGGTCTGCTGAAGCCCCATGGCATCTCATGCCTACAGCGTCAATACTGAAGATGACACCAGGTGTGAAGGCAACTGAACTATCCAGGCAGGTTCTTCAGCTTGAGCTCTCAATACCTTTGTCATTCTTTGGACATAAAAAAAGAACATGGATATTTGGATGCTTTATTGTTAATTGCCTTTTTTTTGAATGCAAGCTATGCTTGCATTCAGTCATCATATGGCTTTTTAGTACAGACTCCTAGATAAGCTATGGTCAGTTCTATGCTTGTGCTCCCCGCTCCAGACTTCCTGTGCCTTGATTCTTCCAAACATTCCTCATTCTATCAGCTTGTATTTCTCACATTTTCCCTTTCAGCAGTCATTCAAGAAGCATTGTTACTTTCTGTAGGAACGGACACCAAATATTCCTACAGTTATCTCTGGACAACACTCACTTCTCTCTTTGGTTTGCTTGCCCTCTTGAACTCCCTTATTGGCATCTCCTGCCTTTGCCCAGCACCCTTCCTGGGCAGATATTTGGTGTCATTCATTCAGTGTCATATGATGGATGATGAAATAGTACCAAAGTACAGCATCCTTCTCACCATTGCAACTGCTTTCAGTCATTCCCTGTCTTGCCTCAACCCCATCCAACAGAGCTGGAGCTTCCCACCTCTCCTTTTAGCTAAGGACACAGCAGCGAAGGTAGGGAGGCAGATAATGTCCATCTAGCCCAGTAGTGCATTTCTCATGCTAGCCAGGAGCAAGGTGCTTAGGGAAAAATAGAAAAGGAGGATGAGTGATACTTTTCCAAATGTCCTTAGCAAGCGTCCAGCAATCTATGGCTCAGATATTTCCACCCTTTCTCTCTCACCACAGACAGCTCTCAGTACTTGCAAGAAGGTGACATAGTTCCACAAAGGAGGCGTAGCGCTATCAACTGTCGCCATTGCAATTGGCCCCAGTCCAGCGATGGGATTGTTCGTGTTCCCTATGTCTTGGATCCTACTTATGGTGGGTGAAATTTTTGTTAATTCTTTTTTCATTATTATTATTTTTTAAATGGATTTTATCCAATAAACTTCAGGTAGAAACCTACTTCTAGTGACCACAAAAACAGTCAATTAAATAAATTCTAAGGATTTACTTGTGCTGTGCAAGCACAGATGAATTGTAAATGACAAAGACCTGAACAGGAAAAAGAAAAGAGATCAAATTTCCTCGAGAAGTTTGCATTCATGATGGTTTGGGTCTGGTCTTTTGGAGACAAGAATGATCATTCCTTCTAATGGTACCTGACAGAATACCTGCCTTTATAAGGTGCGTGCCTATTGCAGTGTGGTTTCAAGGGCCTACTTTTCATTAGCAAAATAGTTCTCCGTAGCTGTCTCCTAGTCTCCAGTCAGAAGATACATTAACAATCACCACTATAATTTAAAACAAGTAGTTGAGAAAAGAAGGCTTCCACCTGAATCCATTTGGACAAATATCTGTATAAATAGGATCTTGTACCAGGCCATTAATATCTTAAATGAAATTCATTCCTGAACAAAAAGCAAGAAAGAGCCTAGGACAATGTTTCTGTCTCTCATTTACTCTGTTTTTGAGCACATGTGAGATTTTAATGGCACATACCATTGTCCTTGTGCAACCCTCAAAATTAACCCTTTCTTCTCTAGAGGAGAGCCACATAAAGGGGATTCATGATGCCATGGCAGAATTTGAAACGCTCACTTGTATTAATTTTGTGAAACGTAAGACAGAACGTGACTACCTCAGCATTAAATCTGCCGATGGGTGAGTTGAATGACAAATTAACAAGTTATTTCTACATTGTATTTCAATTCTTCACTGCACTCAGAATGAGTGTGACCTTAGAGAGGAAAGAGGAATGGATTTAGCGAAGAAACTTTATGTTTTATCACGGTGCCAAGGTATCCTCCTTGGATACCTTGCTAGAACAAGGACTCAGCAGTTACATCAGGGACTCACCGAAGACACTGAAGTGACGCAGATCATGGGAAAGCACCATTAAGGTGGAAAGAATATCTAAGCTCAAGTTTTCTGTGTGGTATAATGCACACTCGAGCACAATATATAACAGATTGCTGTAGGTCTTATTTGCATAGGCAAAACCAATTTCAACTTACGAAATAAACAGTCCTCTGAATCACACAGTTGGCTGTCAAGGTCAGAATTAGAGCCTATGCCATTAGCTTGAAAGTGCTGTTAACCTTAGCTCCAGCTCTGATACAGTGTTCAGTATTTTGGAAAAAAAAAAGTTATTTCTAGGGAGTTAAAGTCACTGTGTACAGAAAGTCAGAATGCAGGAACCTTCGTACTAATGAAGGTCTTCCAGGAAGCTTTAGCGATGACCATACAGTTTGTTGTTTTCTACGCCATGGTCAGTTTTGCCCTTCTGTAGGCTCTGACTGTCACAGTGGAAAGGAAAGAATCCTTCCACTCCCACAAGACGTGTGTGAAGCAAGGTTCTCTGTACTGTCCCTTTGCCTGCCTGACAATAAAAGTCCCCTAAGTCTTCTGTTGGTGTTCAATGCCTCTCTCAGCTGCTGGTCCAACTATGGGAAAGTAGGAGGTGGACAGACTGTCTCTGTGATGAAAGGAGGCTGCATGTGGAAAGGAATAATTCAACATGAACTGGACCATGCTCTGGGCTTTTTGCATGAACATTCTCGAAGCGACAGGGATAAACATGTAAAGATCATGTGGGAGTACATCAGTCCAGGTAAGACCCTTTGAAGTCCTTAATGTAGAAAGTGATGTAGATACATCCTATTGTTTCCAGCTCTTCCTTCTTCCCTGAAGGGAGCAGATAGGAGACATACTCTAAGTACAATATCATATATTACAGCTGACAGACCAGACTTCAAGAAATTTGAAAACTCAAATAACCTGGGTCTTCCGTATGACTATTCCTCAGTAATGCACTATGGCCCGTAAGTAGCAGCATGACATTGCTTTTGTTGGAAGTCAAATCTTACATTAGAATTAGTTTCTAATAATAGCTCTCTCCTAACTACCAGTTTCCCCATTTTCCCTTCTGAGAAAAACAGTGTGAGACAGTTCAGACAAGCCACTCCCTAAGATTAATTCATTATCCTTTAGCTTTCCATTAAGGAGCCATTCACAGCTGAACTTGGGAGCAAATTAGGGCATCTTGAGATTGACTCTGTTTACTGCTGGACATCTTAATCAAACCTATTTGAACAGCACCGTTAGTCACAACAACAACTTGTGTACAATTGTTGCGCTCCCCCCAAGCATGCCACTAAATCCTGAAAGAAGCAATTGTACTTAAAAAACAGAATTTTTCATGTTTTTTTGCAGATACACATTCACTAATACCACTGGGAAAGCAACTATTGTACCCATTCCTGATGGCTCAGTACACATTGGACAGAGGCAGGGACTGAGCAACTTGGATGTGGCCAAAATCAACAAACTTTACAATTGCAGTAAGTATCACAAAGCCATCCTTTCATCTTCTACTCAGATCCTTCACAGAGATGTTTGGGCACACTGCAGAGGCAGCAGTTTCTCATCAAAAACTGTGAGACTGTTCTCCTAAATTGATGGTACCCATTAGGGTTACCCTGGGAGAGAATGCAAAGGTGAAGCTGGAGGCACATTGTGATTAGTGAGAAAATGCTTTCTGCTTCCAAATTAAATCAAACACATTCACTATTGGCATAACTGGCTGCTGTGCAACTGGCCTAAATGCTGTTGTATGCTTCACTGGAGTAATTTGGTTTCTTACAGATCAGGAGACAACTATAAACCCCACAAAGAGCCAGACATCTCTTCCTCATTGCAGTTTGTATTTAAGACCTGACCAAAACAGAATACAGTTCTAGGCTCCTCTGAACAGGAACAGTTTCACGATGCCTTGTCCAGTTTTCAAATGTTTAAGCTGTCATTCTAAATTTGTATGTATTTTTAACTCTTTAATTTTAACCTCTGCTAGAAGAAATTCTCCCATACAATCAGAGAAATTTATTCAGTCAAAGGGAAAAAACATGATGAATAAAATATTACCCCTTGCACAGAGGAAAGCCCAAGTCCTCCTCCTAAGCTTAGAATATAAGCATTGCAGAGACATCATATTTGCGCTTGACTCTTCTAATGTCACTTCCCCATCTCAGTGGAAAACAATGTCACCGACTGCAGTGAATTTAAATGTCTCACACTCCTTATAGAGGTGCAGAAAGAGATCCCTTGCTAAACTATGGAGCTAATCAATAAAAGCTAATGCTTTTTCCAAGCACCACTTTACTTTCCATTTTGATGTAGATACTTATGAACTATGTGAAAATTAGGACAACATGATTCTTCGTTTTAATTGAGACATGCCAGCACTCTGAAACGAATGCTGGCAGATCAGAAAATCAAGACCAGTCCATTCTGAAGAGATTGTAACTGTAAATGAGTGGAAGCTTCTGCAAACCTGGTGCTGAAGCAAATGTTGTGTCTTTCTCAGGTCGCTGCAGCACTATTCTCGATGCAGCGTCTGGGTCACTGAGATCTGCCAACTACCCAAGAAATTACTCGGATAACACCAACTGCGTCTGGCTCATCCGAACCCGATCCAGAAAGGTAATCACAGGTTAATAGTGGTCTTGGAATATGGCTGAACTTTCTTCTTCCCATGTTAAGCATTTTGTGCTTTGTCTGCCTACCAGTCGCCAGATAATAACTTTTCCATGAGAGTGATTTCAGGCTAGTCTCTACTTCTTCTTCATGTCCTTAAGCCAGGTAAGGGCAAAGACCATTGCAGAGTTGCAATTTTGAAAAACATCCATATGTTGGGCTTCAAGTTGCAAAGTCAAGACAATGCAGTCCGATCATGGGAGCCTTCAGTCACAGGCCCATTAGATCTCAACCCTGCAACTTCAGGGATGAGAGGCAAGGGTGGGTGAGCAGTTCCAGTGCGGGCTTGCCGACACCTTAGATTCTGTCTGTTTTAAAGGACGATCCATGAAAGAAGTCACATACACGTATATTAAAGGCTGGTTTTCTCTTCCCTTACAGATTTCCCTGCACTTTCAAGCCTTTGAACTGCAGACAACCAGAGGCTGTCAGGGTGATTATGTTAAAGTTTATGATGGATCCAGCAAGTCTTCTGCAGTTCTAATGGACAAGACCTGCGGATCAAAGTTACCCAGTGATGTAGTTGCTTCTAGTAATCTTATGCTCGTAGAGTTCATCACAGATGGTGCTGATACAGCTTCTGGTTTTCAAGCCACCTTTACTTCCGGTAAGTCTGAGAACAAGGAGAATGGCAAAGTAAAACAATCCGTGTCAAATCACCCTTCCTCTTCACAGAGGAAAAACATTGTTTGAGGAACTGCTCTCTACAAGAGCCATCACTTCCTACCTTGCTTTTGATATAATGGAATGGTCGTACACTAATACCATTAATTTATTCAGGCAGGTGAGGCCACGCTCAGGACAAGTGGTATTAGCCAGGTGATTCAATGTTTACCTTGCCTTTCAGATATATGCCATTCCAAAGCATGTGCCATTAAGGGTAATATCAATTTAATGTTACTGCTCGTGTTACCAGCACAGTAGAAAGACAATAAATCATAATGCAGTACTTAAATATATTGCTCCTCTGAAAAAGATGCAGTTTTTAATCACACAGTTGAGAGGGCGAGAGAGATCTATGGTGAACCAGGTCACCCAGCCAGATGGCAAGAAGAAAGGCGGTATTTCCATGGTTAGGATCACTGGAATGTATCCACCTAAAACATATTTTCTTCAGTCTCATTTAATTAAGAACTAAGGCCACAACTATACAACTAAGTTACCACAGTCTTACAAGTTAGCCTGTATCAGGTGGAATAAAGAAACTTGTGTGTATATCTGTAGCCTGCACAGTAGCGCAGCTTGCATGAGAATGAAAGAAAGATCAGCTATGTCATATGACCTTGTTTTTGCCATAGGATAGGAACAAGTACACAACGTTTTCATAAATACCCTGAAATGCAGTAGCTTAACTGAACATACCCAAACAAAACCAGCAATTTCGCATTGTCTCTATGTAGTGTCTATTTCTGTCCATTGTAGCTATGGACAGAATGAAGAATAAGAAAACTTCCCATGCTGCCTTGATGTGTCAACAGCTATAAAACAATCCTAGTTGTCAGATAAAATGTGATTTAACATTTACATATTTTAGAGATACTACAGTTTGTTCAGAGAGCTCTGAAAGCTAAATATTCTCTCATTTCACTTACAGTGAGGACCCAAAGAAAAGCTAGTATTCACAACTGACTTAATGAAGAAGAACCTATTCTGTGAATATTGAAATTATGTGTTTCCTACTTTGCTCCTTTCCTGGCTTGGATCAGTATGAAATTTAATTCTATTAAGAATCGAAATTTTCATCTTCCTAAGAAGGTTTATTCCCCAAGCCATATAAATGTATGAATTCTATACATCCGTCGTGCTCCTCCTTTTGTCTGCACAGTTAAGTTATTACCTCCTTCTATTTAACAATTAAATAAAAAGCTTCATAAAAAAAAAAAGTTTCCATTTCTATTTTCCAGTAGTCTCTTCCAGCCATACACACTATCAATGTGGTCTTACTTCTTAGCCCCCTTCATTCAGCCACAGGGGTATCTCTCATGTATACCACTGACATCATCGTAGGTTTAGTTTGTTGGCTGAAAAGACCAACTACAAACTTTACAAATTCATTTTATGACCTTTGCAGTCTTGACCATGAAGACGTCTTAGATACAGACTCTTTTCCCAGCCTAACATTCAAACTTCCAAAAATGACATCTCCCTTAACAATCCTGTTATATCCTTAAATTACAAGAAAGATGGACAAGACAAAACCATTGCCAGTAAAGGGCTGGTACTTCCTATTACAGTTTTCCTTGTACAGTTCTGGTAGGCAGGGGGCAGATAAGGGGGTTTGTTTATCCACAAGCCATTTTTAGTCCACAGATACAGTTAAGCCTACCACAGGACAAGAAGTGGACTAGATAATGCTGCCAGAATTCATGCAAAACTTCAGTTCTTCGGGTAAGAAACTTTTTGTCAGGCGAGAAGCTGAACTCTCCTGATCTCATAAGGAGGACAGAGAGCTATAAGAGCGGCGAAGTTCCTAGAGAGTTCATTTCATAGCCTTTGCCTGAAATTGCACTTTTAAAATGACATTCTCTTGACCAAGACAAGCCTGTAACAGATCTGAGAACCAAACAGGCTGCTATGTCACTCTTGTAGCATAGACAGATAGTCAAACATATGGCTAACCTGGGTATTTAATACTTGTATGTTTAGGTCTGAAAAAAAGCAAACACTTTTCCTGTTCTTGCTGTGTAACACTAGAAACTTTGGAATTTTTCTTGACGAAATACATTTCTAGAAAAGAACAGTGGGAAAAGAATTTGAATCTCAGAGTAAAATTCATGCAGCAAATGACAAATTATTAATTTATTTTATTTTGTTAAAGGAGTCATCGAAAAGACTTAATTTGCAAGAATTTGCTCAAAGCCCTGTCTGTATTTATACTATTTGATGAAGAATCAGTCACTTCTTGATGGCAGCGAAACTTTAATTCCATTGAAGATTGCTTCATTATCCACAGTGGCTGTGCAAATGCCTCTGAACACAGCAATTTTGAGTCTGGTTTAGAAGAGATATTTCTTCAGTTGTTCATTCACTACAAGATGGGTTGAAATTCTGATATGTTCTAGTTACTCTCAGCAGTCAAGTGTCGCTATCAACACATCACAAAAGGAGAAGTCTTTCTGAAATATCGTTAAAAATGCAATTACAGAGAAAAATATTGGACAGTTACGATTCCTGAGCCCCTACAAAACAAAATGGAGGAAATAATACTGCAAAGCCAGAATCTGCTGGTGGATTGGTGAGGACCAACATCCTAACCCCCTTTTTTTTGGAGAGGAATTTCAAGTGGGATTAAGGTGTTCCACTGGGTGATGAAAAGGTAGTTTCAGGTGATTCAGATTCTTATGCTTGAAGAATGAATAGTGATTTCAGTAGATTAGCTTTGTGGAAAGAGCTCTGAAATACTGTTGGCAATGCCTGCAAATTTAATAAAGCTATGATTGTCTGTGTATTGCCAAAATAATTAAGAGGTTTTCTTTTTAAGGGAAGTTAAAGTAATCCATGCTAAGAAAAAACAAGCCCTGTGGACATTAAGACCTTGCGGTTTCCCCTTCTAATTCCACTGGAAGAGGAGCCACTTCCCTGCCAAGAGGCAGCCAGCAGAGTCCAGGCCCATGGGCGGTTGGTCTGATCCCTGTTGCACAGGGCAGGGGTAAGGCTGGTCACAAAGACTGAGCCAAGGCTCAACCCAAGCATATGACCACTCGCTTGCCCCAGGGCAACTCTCCGCAGGTACCAGCAGCTCAGGATGTTGTGAGCAGCTCAGGACAGTCACCGCTTCCACCTAGCCTGGGTCCCTGGCCATCAGTTGGAGTGTACAGGGACAGCAGTACTAGGAAGCCTGTCTGTGTCTGGAAATGCTTTCTAGCCTGAGGACTTTCACATCTCCTTGCTGTGACCATAAATGCCCCCACCCCAATTTCAGCCTGAGGGTAGAAGCCATCCCGTTCAGAGGGATCGTATCTCCACCTATTGCCTTATAGCACAAGTGTAACCTTTCTCTCCTGTAGGTGAGGGTTTCTCTCCAGCGCTACAGGCATGCACTATGCTACAGACAGGGCAGCAGGGCTACCGGTGAGTGTCTCAGCCTAGGAATGGTTTCATGAGGCTGCTACTGAATGAGTTCATTTGTGATTCCAAACGCTCATTGTCAGACACACACACACACACACAGAGCCTTGTCTGCATCCTCTTCCTCATCCTTGATTATATTCAGAAGAAACATCAGATAATGCAGGAACATCATCTTCAGAGACACCACCTTGCCAGAGAAAATGCCTGCTGGGCAAGGGAGCATGTCAGCAGGGAGAGCAGCATCATAAGTCAGAGCTGGGACTGTCCCAGACCATACCTGGGCATGCGCATGGTCTCCTCTGGGAGAGTAGTGGGCATCTCCCTCAAGCAGTCCTAGCCTGGAAGCTATTTCAGCAAAACAGAGCATCAAGCATATTGTGAGCCTCCCCTGCAGGTTTCTGTTTCTGGGGTGTTGCCCCAGAGGGGTGAAGTTGGGACTTCTGCTTCTGGTGCTGGATCAAATCCACTTTGGGCATATGGAAACCTTCACATATACAAAGCCTCACAGGGATGTGAAGAACATCTCATTTAGGACACCAGTTCTTCCCCAAAATTACATCCATAGCAAACCAACCAGGCCTGTCCTTGTAGAGAGATTCTTAACAAAAACACAAAGATTGGCAGGAATGCCGTAGGGATGGAAATGTGCATGTGTGAGAAAGCACTGGAAGAAGCAGCCAAACAAGGGTTACAAGAACAGCCTGTATTGATAACAAGGGACATCATTCCCATGATACCACTCCCATGACACTGCACCCAGGAGGATCATGGAGGAATGCATTGTTTATGGCATGACCACGGGGTCTATACTCCATTCAGGCAACAGCACAGATGACTTGTCAGTGGAAGATCCTGCACTCACATGCCAGCAAGTTTGCAGGTACCAAATGTGCCATTCCCTTTCTCCTGTTACCCCAGCAGGAAAACAGACGTATCCTTCCAACAATGACAAACAGGTTGTTTGAACACGAGATGCTCTTCTATGGGGAGGCACAAGGCTGCAGTTCCCATGCCTATTTCAGTAGTGGTTCCCCCTTGTGGTCTAAACTCTTCTTCACTAGGCACTAGGCAGACATGGGACAATTATACTGTCACCCCAGACCCCCCATTGGGGCCTTTGTGTTCAGAGTCCTGAGACACATGCAGACTGCCGGAGCTGAGCCCCATCCTGCCACACTGCCCACGCTGGCAGTAACAACACAGAGAGTGTGGGATCCCTTACCTACACCCTCTACTCCTGGAGCTCTTTGCCCACCCTACTGCCTGTCCTTGTTCACCACCCACCCTCCCTCCCACTGAGCTCACTGTGGGGTCTCCACAAAGTGGGGAGATGAATGCAGAGAGGTTCTGTCTCCCCTGTGCTCCGTGCAGGGAGCACAAACACCTACACACATTGAGACAGGGGAGCACACGGACACAGAGCTGTGTTCAGGTCAGGCCTTGACCACATGCAGGACTCCCCAGAGCAGAGGCACCAGCCTCAATCAGATTCCCCCTGCCCTCTCCCCAGTGATGGGTGGGCCAAGCCCTCTGTGCAACAGCAGCAGGGGAATACCAGCAGCACTATTTGCAATTTTACTTTCCCTTCAGTTGTTTAAGTTAATGTCTTCATTACGTGACTAAGCTGTTTGTTTGTTTTTTTTTTTCCAGGCAACTAGTTTCTGTGGAAAGTGCTACCTTGTTGAAAGCCAATCTTCCTTAACCAGCTGCCACTTGGGTCAAGACACGGTGCTTCAAGGAGGAGACTGAAATACGTCTTTGCGGAAACACAGTGCAGTGCTCTATACCTTAGCATCAATATGCAGACTATTTCTATAAAAAAAAAGTATTCTGTATCATAGATCCAACGCTAACCTTTCAATAAACCTTTTATACCTAACTGAACAAGAAAAGAACAAATACTATTCTAATTCTATCTAACTGCCCGAGGGATAAAAAAGTCCTGTAAACAGCTCTGGTGTGGAGCACTAAACAAAAAGAGAAATGGAACAATCTGGATTTCATAGCAAAAATGAAAATCAGTTCTACATATATAGATTTTATTTTCATTTGAGGTTATGCTCCACTTTCTCTGTAATCTGACCCTTGATTTTTTCTTGTTGGTACATACTGATGCATGCACTGGTGATACATTTGAAAGAATTTGGCCAATCTCTTGTGCAAAAAGCCAAAACGCATTTAACTGGGCTTTAGGATAGATCTAAAAATAGTCATCATCTTCATCACCTTTTTCCATTTACACCAGCCTGATGATATACTGAATGGCACTTGTCCCTCCACAGGTCTCTGTTCTTTACAAACAGTACTTTCCTCTGTAGCAGTCTGCTTTTTCAAACTGACCTTCCTGCACCTAAGTAGCTGACAGCTTCTCTTTCCCCCCACGTTGCAGTTGGAAGGTAAAACCTATCTTGAGATCAATATAATTTCACTTCTGAAAGTGAAGTTTCTGATTCATAATTGTAACATTAACCATATGGCATCCAATTTTAACCCAATATCTAAACAAGTCACAGTGAAAATCACATAACCTTATGAAAACATTAACTGATGGGTTTTTTAGGCAGATTTAAATCCTTTTCCAGATTGATATCTCAGTCTCTCACAGCTCCCAACAACAGCTGCATGACAGTCTCTCACAGCTCCTGCCCTGACACTGCGGGCACTGCAGGTGATACTGCACCTGCCTTCACTCGCTGCCCTCACACCACTCTTCCCCCATCAGTCCTAAACCAAAATTTTCCCATCCTAACCCAAAATCTTCCAGTCCATTTCGTGCCCTCCTCCTTTTT
>RSEF01000005.1:23693138-23746107 GCA_003993805.1 Himantopus leucocephalus
CATCAGGCCCCATGGACTTGTGGGTATCCAGTTGACTTAATTGATCTCTAACTTGTTCTTCAGTTTGATCAGTTCTGCAGCAGGGCTTGCCTAGGGCAGTTACTGTGACTATTAGAATTTCCATCTTGCATGTTAGTCAACACATACAAGCATACAAATAGAGTCAGGCTATGCTCCAGATCTGGAGATCTCCAGTAACAATGAAACAAAAGCTTCAGTGTGACCAAGGCTGGGATTTGTCCATCCATTGTCTCATGTCAGACCAATGTCTCAACTATGCAAGGACTAACTGGGGAGTTCCTGAACCATGTAGGGAACTGGGGCACTAAGGGCATACAGTCACAGCCCTGATACCAAACTACACTAAAATTTTAATTTTGATTTCCTTCTTCTATAACAGACATAACTCAAATTCCCTGGGTTTGGCTATACTGGAAGTCTATCTTATTGTTCTTTAACAGAGTTTCTGATGCAGAGGAACTGCATTTAGATCTGCCAATAGAGGCAAATCCAAAAGCCATCAATTCAATGTAACCCGCATCAGACCTGTTACAATGGATCTGCATATCCCCAGCAAGTCCTGGATGTATATAACGCTGACTGTGAATCTTACACACAGACAGTGTGTTGGTCAAACTTCATGTACAAAACAGATCTGCTTTTCACATGTATGGTGACCATTTGTTGGGAAGTAGCACCAATTCAGATGATGACTCAAAATATACATTACTACCAAAAGCATTATTCTGTTGATCAATAGTGCCAAAGTTGACAGGTCTACTTACTTGTGGTTGTTAGCGTTAGTCCATTAAATGCAGTAGTCACTTTGTTAAGAGCAATAGTAAAGACTACACTCCATACCCATCAAGTCCTTTGAAGAGAGGCTAAGTCCTGTGGCTTCCTGCTGAATTTAAATCTACCCTCAGCAGGAAACAGCTTCCTTTGAGAGATCTTCCTTATTTGGAGGTCCTTACTTGGAGAGCTCCTATCTAACCTCTTTATCCTGGCTGTTCTCCCACTGTGTCAACTCTCAGCACTTGAATATGTAGGCTTTTAATATGACAAAATGTTCATTATTTCATTATTAGAGTAACAGAATCCTTTTTTCTTCCTGCTAGTTATTCCCCTTGGTGTTGCTGGTAATGGTGTCTCCACTGCTGCCATATACTACATATCATATTAAAGTCACTTTTGTCATTCATATTTTGGTTTTTTGTGTCGGTTATGTTTTAAGGCAACTTTGTCCCATGACTGCTGGGTAACTCAATTACAGATGGGTCTAGATAGACTTCTTTTGTTTAAGAAAGTGGGATGTGATAATGAAGTCTATCTGACCCTCTTTAGACAGGTCAAATAGGCTGTACTCTAGAATATGTTGTTTAGTGCTTACCAGTGGTAAGTAGACTGTGTACTTAGAGTAAGCAGTCTCATATATGGTGTCAGACACGCTGGCAGCCTAACTCAGGACTGGAACCTTGTCTTAGTAAAAATGTTAGATAATAACTGTACTTGTGGCCTATCTGCTGGGATCTAGACTGTGGCCATCAGGTGTTTTTCCATAGTCACTGATTTTTATCTCGAGTTTAATGTCTTGTTCATTTAACTACACTTAACATCATGTTTCTTAAACATGAGTGGAAACAGCAATTTTGTTACTGGCAAGACAGGAACACAAATGGTAATGCAGTGAGTAATAACTGACTTATCTAGCCCTGCTGTCGGAAAAATTATGGCATTTTAAAGTGAAATAAAGGGCAGCTTTTGCTGGAAGGAAGCATTTTGCTGAAGAAGTAGGGAGGCTGAAAGGGGGCAAAGACATTTTTTCTTCTCCTATTCCTTTTAAGAATTTTAAAATGAAGGTATTTCCTAACAAAGAGCAGCTTGGAGGAGAGTATATTTCTGCCTCTTAGAAACATCCTCTACTTTGGCCCCATCCAGCCCTTTTCCAGTCTTGCACTTGTCCCACTGTGACATTAGTTCTGAACCTCATTAATTTGCTGCCATTTTTCTTTCTGCTTACTTCACCTTACCCTACCCCTCCTTAATTTTAAAACATACACAAATGTGACTTTGTTTCTAAATCCCTCTCTTCATTCTTAATTTTTTTATAGATCTGACACTTGTCTTAACTAATGTCTACCTCCCTATATTTCCTTACCAGCTATGACTGTGTAAGAAACACAATTCTTTCATGTGTTTTCTATGAAGGACTGCAGATCTACTACCTCTCTCAGTTTATCTTCTGGATATGGGAAAAAGGATGAGTAATTTTATTCTGCCTTGTAATGCATCTATTCATCCAAGAAGAAGGAGAGGGAATAGAGTCTTTGAAGTCCATCTCAGGAGCATAAGAGTTTGTAAGAATTCAGGTACATAGAATATTTTTTTATTAGATACAACAGTCAAGTCACGTTCCCCCTTTGTAAATGCAAGGAGGATAACCTTTTATTAGGAATTTGGACCATGTTTTCGGTGTTTCAAGAAGAGAGGAAATTTTTTTCCTATTATTCCAAGTATTCCACTGCCCTGATTGTGTTCTCAGTAATCATGGAACAGTTGGAGAACAATCCTATTAAAAAACAGAGAAAGATAAAAAAAAAAAAAAAAGGCCATTTCCTGTTCCACCGTGGGGTATAGATGCAATTTCCCTGTCTGGCTTCTTGATTGTAGTAACCTTCTCAGGCTAAATTGAAGGACCTCTTGCTGGGGAACTAGGATTGAAGAGAAAGACCCCTTCCCTTGCAGACACAGAACTCTTCCTTAGGCTGCATGCAACAGAGAAAAACTTGCTATAAGCCCAGACGTTGGTGATTAGACTGTGGGAGGGCAATTACTTGGCAAATGTTTTTCGTATAGCAAATTCAAGATTTATCAAAATCTATTGTATTGTTTGTCTTCCTTTACCTGCAGCTCTAGGATAACAGTTAATATATTAGAAAAAACATCAGATGCATGATTTGTGTAGTTAATGAGTCTGCCTTTCTGTCTACAGCTGATGTTGTTAAGTTAAAGTCCTTGGTGTCCTAGTGCTAAGTCAGTGGAAAGTTCTTGGACCTTTTAAAATAGCACCAAACTGTCTCATCAGATGTGTCAGGCAGAAATTTAACTGTCCTGTGCTGCTCTTGAGTGTGTGGGTCATTTGTGTTAGGGGTACTTATGCTGAAATTAACGTATCGGCAGTCCACAGAGTCTGATGTCCTGATATTTGACTGTGGCCGATATGAAGTGATTCAGAAACTGGTACAAGAAATCCTGTAACAATTATTCAGTTAAAAGGCAAGCTGTGCTTCTCAAAGTTTCTTCATTGCTCCCATCTTCATTATCTAGCAGCAGATTTTTTTGAAACGTGGCAGTGTATGCCTTTTCTACTTCTTTATTGTCTCTACTGTCATACATATAAAAGTATATAGAGGTCTGCTAGTACGCATGCAGTGAGCAATTACCAAAACTCCCTGCTTGCTACAGGGATGTTGTGTGTGGCTATAACAAAATGAAATTGAACTACTTAACCAACTAGAGGTCTAGCTCCCAGCCTTTGAGATGTCAGAGGAGGGGAAAAAATACACACACCACACCACCCCCCAAAAAAAGAAAAGAAACCCAACCCCCTCACCCCAAAAAACCAAAAAGGAGGCAAACAAAAAAAACCCCAGCCCTGTAAATATTGATCCAGCATCAAGAAGGTTTAACAGAAGAATCTTATCCCAGGAGACAAATTGTCAACAAAGAGTATCAATTAGTGCTTTTCCTAGCAAAATTAGCAAACTGTGCTGATTTGGTATTCGCTTCACATACTGCTTCTCTGTGTTTATATTCCCCAGAATCAGGGGTGTACTGAATGTCTGTTAAGAGACATTGTGTGCTCTTGTTCCCTGAGGTTTAAAAATTTAGGGAAAACACTGTTTGGTAACTCCAGGCTGCCTGCCTATTCTGTCATATATGGCAAAGCCTGGGACCTGCTGGTAAAACTTGGTGTGTTTTCAAAAGTGCAGAGAAAATTTGTTTCCTTTTCCACAGTGACAGTCAGTCCAATGCAATGCAATTTTGTGTTTAAATTAAGCTCAAGAAATTAGCCTGAACATGCTCACAAAAAAATAAAATTATTTATGATGTGACAAGTTGCACAAATGATGTACCCAGTGCATTTTATATGAGGTGTTCAACTGCCATACTACAACACTGAGTTGACCATATTGAAACTCATAATCTCATTTTAATTTTCACAATTCTGGTACTCAGCTTAACATCCCTTTTGATAGGCTTTCATATTCTTAGCTGTCCACTCTCTCATATGGCTTTCTGTCATCTTTGTCACTTAGAAGTCTCTGACTGAAATATCTTTCTGAGGCAAAATGCGTCCGTCCCCCTCGTGCAAGTAAAACACACTTACTTTGATTTCTTACTTGAATTTCAAATTAATTGTCCGATTTTTCTCCTATTGCCAGTGCTGTCTTAAATGCTGGATCCCAGTGGTCTTTGCACATATAAATCCATCATACAGCCTACTCAAGAGAACTGTCTGTTAGATTTCCTCTTTACAGAAGTTCTCCTTCAATTCTGTCTATTGTCTATCACATCATTCAGTGAACTCCCAGATTTTGCCAGTTTCTAGCAATTTTAACTTCAGGGTACAGAGAATTAGTCTTTTTATAGTTACCAGAAGACTCAACCTCACCACCACTTCCCTAAATACTTTGACTACTTCATCATTTATGTCAAGATTTAATCCAGGACTGGTCTTCATAGAATTGCTGTTGATGATTTCACAGCACTCCTTTCTTTCCTTGTCCCCTTCTACTGCCTGCCTTTTCTCTGATGATTCACACTTGTGTAATCCAGCTGTTATTCAGCTGAGCAGCACCTGGTGTTCCATCCCACTTTTTACAGCTCTCCACTTTGACTCTTTCCCTTATTTCAAATTTTAATCTCAAACCAGAGTTTCATTTATTTTTCTTTGGTGTTAATGAGCTTCACGAATGGATATCTTTATGTGGTTTGCTGATGTTTTTATATGACCGATTTCTGTAATTTAGATTCAATTATGTTATATTTCTGTGTGAAGGCTTTTACAGTAATTGTCCCATTTAGAGCTCTATTGCAATGTACTATTGTTTGATAACACTGTATGTCTCATTACCAATTTGTAAAAACATGCTTTCTGTCTTTTTCTTTCCCTTTCGTTTCTGCACAGTGTAATGAATCTGCTTCAAGAGTATTTATATTAAATTAGCACACTATCTCTTTAAACAACTTTCTCTTAGAAGAAATTTTCATCTATTCTGCCTTCCCATTGTCACAGAGCTCTGAGGGGTTAGAAAAAAGGGGAGCACTAATGCAGTGATCTGTGGTTTTCATCTCCCACTGGAAGCCCCTTTTCGTGTAACTGGCTGACTTGTCTACTCTGTTGCTCTGTATCGCTCATTTTATTTGTCATACCTAGTGCTGGAAGCCACTGTCTCCAAGTAATTAGTGACTACTCACCCAGACAATTGTATCTTTTATTACTTATTGTGTCCTTCCGTGGCTCTGTTCGTACCCTTTTTAAGAAAAGATTAAAAAAAAAAAAAAGCTTCCAGCTATTTGCACATCATTACACTCATGTGAACCAAGACTGGATTTGAACCAGACTTCCAGTAGCAAAGATCAAACAATTTTTTTTGACAGCCAGCAAGTATCTTCCTCCGATCTATTACTCTCAGTAGATACTTCAGGTTCCAGCTACTGGTAGTCTACGGCATTTCATGACGGGCTGAGCGATAGCTTTTCTGCTCTGTCTGTGAAGATGTAACACGATAAACTTTATCATAGCATTTTAGCAAACTCTTTTTGGTGAAAATCAGAGAAGTGGAAAAGAAGGGATAGAGTACATAAGATTTCCAGTTTATAGAGCCATCACTATTCAGCAGTTCTATAATTGTCAGCAGACTGAAGTACTGATTGACTCTAGCCATAAACAACTTCAATCATAGTAGCACCCTTCATCTCTCCCCCTCTCAAGTCTTGCAAATTGTCCCAAAACCCCTGGAATCCTAAATAATTTTTCTTACAGTTGAAAAATAAAAAAATAGACATTGTCAATGATCATTATTTATATACACGCTTCAGGTACAGGGAATGTAGAGCATGCAGGGAACTCAGGCAGACCTCCACCTTCAGAGTTAGTGTGACCTGCACTTTTGGTCACTACCTTGCAGCTCAGGTGTAGTATTAGTTCCCTGTGTAATTACAGCTTAGTGCTGCACTCTCTGTTGTGAATTAGTCAGCCTTGTTGAGGGCCAGGGACCTGAGGTAAGTGTGAAATAGAAGAACTGTGCTGCAGCCAAGGAAACAAGTCTTTCAGTAGGTTAGTACCACTGCTGTTTCCCTTCATACTAATTTGCCAGGCTTGTGCTACTCCATGCTCCAATATACCAAGTAGTACACCTACATAGGTACTGAGTAACCAAAAACTGAGACATATCATGTAAAAAAAATGCAGATACCCTTTAGTGCATGTTGGATGTTCAGCTCACAGTAGCAATTAGATGCTCTGACATTACTCTTTCCAGCTCTTCCTGTGATATGACAACATGATGAATGTCTAAACCCACCCCCTCGATATCCAGGAATATTAGTCTCAAACACCAGGTTACTGATTCTTTTGTAGGACTGCCCTCCATAAGAATGGCTCTTCAGCTAGAGGAGATGAACTGTTAGCACACAGATGAGGCAAAAAGTGATAATGACGAGTGGGTTAAACACAATTCTGAAGTATATTCCACACTGTGTTCCTATTCTAAGGCAAGGTGCTTGGAAGTTTATGAAAGGATATTTCAATAATTACCTATAGCACTCATTAACATGCCTGAAAAAGTATAGGTCTTTCAGATGCACTTTCAAACAAAGCTTTAAGACTCAAACAGTTACCCATTAGACCAAGGACTAAGTTCCAAGCTGAAGTCAAAATTTCCATGCACAGCCCCAGACCTCAACAGTTACGGAAAAATACTGCCTGTATCTTCTTCTGTTCCTGAGGTCTAGTTGAACCTCTGCTTATTGACCTTCAAGGGACACAGAATATCTTTCTTACTCAGGCCTTTGCCTGAGGGGTGATTCAATGACAGACTGAATTGTCGTTCTCGGAATTTGGTTGGCATTGTGTCAGTTTTGCTTCACATCAATTTAGATAACTCTGGCTTATCATGTGTCTCCACAATGGGATAGGTGTATGATATATATTAAATGAAAACTATGTATGTAAATATATCCTGGTAACTCTGGCAGCAAAATTATGTAAATGTCAACTGAAAAGCTCCTTCATGCCATTAAGGATGAGTGTGTGCATACTGGGGTTTTTAACCCTCTACCTGAGAGTCATATATTCACATAGTCGTATCATATAATGCATGTGCAATTGCTTTCTTTTTGTGCAGAAATGCTCCTAAAATGAGTAGAGATTGCAGAATATAGATTTAAGGCTTAGCACCTAAGATTTCTTGTAACCCAGTTTCTGTTAATTTTATTTTTTTTCTGATAACCACACTTAAAGTATTAAGAATTGTGACAAGATGTAATGCTAATCAGGTAACTCTGGACTCAGAGATTGGGTTTATCATGAGAATGTTTTGTCAATTTCTAGAAGTAAGTTTGGGAAAAGTAAGTTATTTTGCAACGTTAAATAATTCAAAAGCTCTTTTGTTTCAGAGACTCTACTGCATCCACGGTTTGGGTAAAGATGTAAAATTTGGAAGAACAGTAGCCTTTCTAACAGGGTATATCTGCTATGAAATTCGTATTAAAAAGAGCCCAAATTTGGCCAAATTGTAGAATATAAACTTCTAAGAGTTTTTCAGCTGTGATCTTCAGCATGCTTAATCCCTTTAAGGCTCCTACTGGTGTCCAAACCACATGTTTATTGCTGAACAGAAGGATTGTGTATGACTCATTCCCTGATATCTCTGTTACAGGACTGGAGTGTCATGTAGAGCCATGCAGTCACCTTCTGCTTAGACTGAAGTACAGTGAAGCACTGAAAACGAGGGAGAAATCTGTTAGGGTTGTTTTTGCAGGGAAAAGAACCTGTAAAACTAAAGGAAGGAGAGCAAAGGTACTGGAAATTGGCAGATGAAATAAGTCTGTACAGGAGGGAGGCTGTGCCTGGTTGTGGGGGGTGAAGCTGTGACTTAACATCCTTGAGAGAAATGTGATAGGGGAAAAATGTTGACCACGAGCATAAAAAGTTGTTTGGTGGTTTGATGTTATTTGAGGGTTGGATTTTTTTAATTAAAAAAAAAAAAAAAAAAAANCCCTGACAAGAAGGAATTTGCAGGGCTGCAAAGAGGATAGGAAGCTGCCGCTATGACTTATTCCACAGACTCAAGTTCCTGAGGTCTGTGTGGTGGCTCTGACAAGTCCAACCCCAGAAATGTCAGCTGATGTTACCAGCAGGATTTTCTATTTTTCAACTTACTTGAAAAATGCAAGATGTTAAAGATACTCCAGAGTTTAAAAAATTTTTGTCATTTACAACTAAAACAATTTTCCCCTTATGAAGCGTATACTGTGTTATGCTTTGACTTGGTTACCTAACTTCCTTGCCATAAGATCTCCATATCTGTTAGTCTACTGTATGAACTGTGCTCATTTGGTGAACAGATACTCAATATTTGTTTTTTATTCTGTTATTCAGTGTGTGCTACAGGCCTTACATACTGCATGCTATTCAACTCCCTGCTGTGAAGACAGTCATGGATTTTTTTCCCTTCCCTTTGTAATCATTACAAATGTATCTAAATGCATCATAAATGGTAATGCATTTAGTATCATAATGTGAAGATTTTCCATTATTACTTCCAGTTGACTGATGGAGAGCCTATTCACAGAGATTAAGGTTAAGAGTGCCATGTACTTGAAGGTGTCCACTATGATGCGGCTGGGATCTAGTTTTTAAGAGCTCTTTGCATTATATAGTCTATTATATGTTCAAAGCACTATTCAAGTCCAACTGGATATGCGCAGCTATTGCACTTAGCACTCCCGGAATCGCAAGGCAGGCACTCAAAGATTGAGGGGAAGACCATGCAGTAAGTGCTCAGCTGTGAAAGGCTCCGTTTGAGTGACTTGCCTGGTATTGCCCAAGCATTCTCTATCAGTGACAGGGGAAATCCTGGTTTTCTAGGAACGTGTTCAGTTGGCCTAAACTTGAAACTGCTGTTTCTCCTCCTGCAATCTCATCTTTTTAATTGAACCTTTTCTAATCTATGTTTTTTCCTTCCTACGCTCCTCTTCTTTTCTCCATCAAGCATTCGTTCTTTTCAGCAAGGGGCCTTCTTTTCAGGACTCATCACATTTAGCAAAATGTGACTTTCACTGTATTTGAGACTCTGAGTAAATAAAGTGAACTATTACTAAGATTTGTTAATGTCAGCGGTAGTGTAGAAGACTGATTTTTTTAAAATAAAATGGAAGTATGGTACTAAAAGTCTTGGAAAAGCTGCAAGAGATTATAAATATAACCAAGTGGAAAGCATTGCTCATACTCCCAGTTTTTGAATTCTGAAGAAAAAGGAAACACCGTTAGGTGAGAGAGATACCTAAAATAAGAGTTGTCAATTACGTCAATGGCTTGTCAGTCTCATTAACACTGGGGAAATGCCATAAGGGAGTTTTATTTTTATGCCTCCAGAGAACAGCAAGAGTAAAAATCTGTAAATGTTTCATGTTACATCCTCAGATAACTGCATATTAGCTCTCCTCCCATGTAACATTAATATTTGGAAACTATGAGAAAGAAAATGACAGCTTAAGGAGGCTGGGAAAATTATGTGATGGGCTAGTAACCATGTTCTTGCTCCCTGTCTTCCTCCCCTCCTCCTCCTATTTTCTTTTTCCTTCTCTTCCCTGCCTTATGATGGCTTTTAAAAATACTCTTCAGGACTGATATACAAAGGGTATAAAGACCCCATGTCATGGTCAAAATCTTCTTTCATGAGCAAAGCAAGACCCCCATGGGCCATGGCATATTTTATATAAATCAAAATGTGTGTGTGTACACAATAACTATATGTTGTGTGTACATATTGCAGAATAAATTATTGATGTATATGTAAGGCTACAAACTTATCGAAGAAAATCCTGACCATCAAATCAAAGAATCTTTGTCAGTTCAGTATTACAGGAAAAAGAAGACTAGGTGGAATAATACAGTTGAAATTGTTATATGCACACTTCTATTTTTCTACCCCTTTTTCCTGCTGTTCTGCTCACCCTTCCTCTGTTCCTTTGAAGCCTAACATCAGTGGTTTCATCCTGGTATATAATGGATAATGCTGTGGTGAGTCACCAGTGTGTGGAGTCCTCCACTGGGAGACAGATGATGTTCATGTTTATGTTTTCTTCTTCCTTTGCCCAGGATTTGCTAGGGGTCATTTTTGTTTGTTAACACACTTTTACACTTTTGCTCACTCTTTATTGTTCTGCACATCCACAATATATCTGAATTTACTATGTATGCTACTCTTTATGTGGTTTATATACTGTTTCTTCTCTTTGTTAGCCCTAACACCAGTTTTGTCCATTTACAGGTCTGCATTTCTTTAACTTCTTTAAGCATTGGTGAGTTGTTTATAGCTGTGTGGTCTCCAGTGCCAAGCCTGTTGTTATTACAGCTAAATCAAGTAAAGCAAAGCTGCAGGCAGATCACAAAGAGTTCAGACAAAGCAAGCCTAACAAGCCACAGTCCTCAGGCCTTGCAACCTTATAAGGCCTGTGGTCTTCCAAAGCCTATTAGCAATGGTGATATCATAATGAAGGGCTACAAAGTAACATTAGATTGCTGAGATTGATATTATTGGACAATACTGGTAAGGTAATTAACCCTAACCAAATGGTAGCTAATATATGCCTTACTAATACTGCTTTGGAGTGCTGAGATTAACCAGTAGCACCTTATTTTTACAGGTAAAACATCTCTGATGCAGGTTTCCATATCCTTGTGTTCTCAACAAAGTAGAAAGGATCACACTACATTTTAGAGTGAGAGTTACCATTATGAATCAGGTCTGTCATCCATCTGCCTTGGCTAATAGCCAGTACCAGATGCTTCAGAGAGAAGTGCAAGAAATCCCAAGGTGGACAATTATGGAATAATTTGCCCACGTGGAAGGCTTCTTGCTAATTCTCAACAGCTAAAGATTTGCTTGTTTCCTGACGCATGAAGGCTTATAAACCTTTTAAGTTTTTTTTTCTTACTATCTGATATAACTGTGAATGTCTTAATTTTTCATATAAATGTGAAGTTCTACAGAGTCCTAATCTTTTGGCATCAGTGATTTCTGGTGGCAGTGAGTTCTATAGCTTAACTATGCAGTGTGAAAAAACTAAAATATTTTATTAAGTTCATTTCATTTGGCACTTGCTGCATTTCAATTTCACTAAATGTACCCTTGCTCTCCTTTAATTAGCAGAGTACCTTTCCATATTCCTCAGTCACTCATGGATATTTTTCAAAAATATGTAGGGAAACTTAGGCTCAGGATTTAAGCATCAAACTGAACAGCATTTTCTTTTCCCAGTGGAAAATCTCTGGTTTCTCAATACTTTTGAAATACCTTCTAGTTACTTAGGTGCATGAAGATTAGGCAGTCTGATTTTTTGGTACTGATTTTTTAAAAATCTTGATGAAGATGTTGGGTTTCCCATTTACTCAGTTGAGTTTTCATTGACTTTCGGTATTCTTGTATCTGGTGTATCAGTCCCTGATTGGCCAGTCAAGTAGAAACAATTCTTTTCTCTAGGGCCAATACTCCAAATAAGCTGGGAGTCTGGGATCTTCTTACCTGTGTGCATGTGGATGCTGTTGCACTGTAGATTATTTTCTTCTCCTCTCCTGTCAAATGAAACATAATTGGCTAGCAGAAGACAGCCCTTCTGTCTATGCAGGCTTGTTGCTGAAATTAAAAGACTAAACATTCCAAGTCAAAACTTTCAGAGCTTCCCCTTTTTTCAGAAGATTTATTTCCTGGCATTTACATTTTTGAAACAAAACTGATCTCTAAGCTGTTTGTCGGCTGCTGAAACCCATTTCAATGAAAGACAGTGTTTTCATATCAACAGTATAGAACCCATACGCTATGACACTCTCTGTCCTAAGTCACTTGCTTGGATGTACAATGTTTCCTGATGGGTGTGGAAAACTGAGGCAAGGAGTGCCTGTCACTTGTTAAAATTCAGTTAAAGAAGCAGCGACAATATTGCCCATGACAGTTCATTGAATTCAAACCTGTATTTTAGATTCTAGACTGCTTTTTCTGCTTTGTATAGTATGAAATAATGTTTCTACTGTGTTTTAGATCATCACTTTGCTCAAGGATGTATTTTAAAAGTTGGGCTTTTGTGTGCTTTTTGAATAACGTGCAAACTTTTTTTTTTATTCTAGTCCACTTCTTGAGTAATTGGTTTAGAACAGTTTCCTTTTCCTTAAAAGATGCATTTGTTGTTAATTTACACAGTTTGGACAGTGTTGAAGGGTACTGAGAGAACAAGGGAGAACAGCAACACATTAGACTAACACCTCTTTTTGCTAGAGTGTTTACATTCTTTTTCATGTCTTTAGAAAGTAATTTTATCCAGACTTGTTTTAAGTGCATCCATGGACAGAACTTGCCCTGTGAGGTTTTGATGCAGCATTACCTAGGTCATTTCAAATCTGTATCTTGTAATTTAGTTTGGATTTCCTATTCTGTTTTGACCCTACTGCTTACAGTTGTCTCTTTAAAAATTGCCCCAAATAATTGTGTTCAGCCTGGAAAGGAGAAGACTCCAAGGAGACTTTATTGCAGCCTTTCAATATATAAAGGGGACTTATAAGAAAAACAAAGACTTTTTACCAAGCCTTGTAGTGACAGAAAAAGAGGCAACAGTTTTAAACTGATAGAGGATAGATTTAGATTGGACATAAGGAAGAAAGTTTTTACAATGAGGGTGGTGAGACACTGGAAGAGGTTGCCCAGAGAAGTTGTGGATACCCCATCCCTCGAAGTGTTCAAGGTCAGGTTGGATGGGGCTTTGAGCAACCTGGTCTAGTGAAAGATGTCCCTGCCTATGGCAGCAGTGTTAGACTAGGTGATCTTTAAAGGTACCTTCCAGCCCAAACCAGTTCTATGATCCTACATTTTCACTTAATGTTTGTATTTTCACATTTTGCCTTGTTACAAAGAAGCTATTAGTTATTTTGGATAAACTAAAGTAGGTAAATTAGTGAACCTGAACTGTCAGTCTAAAGCTGGAACACGGGCAGGGATGAGGAGTTCACTTTTTTTAGGCTTATTAATTTCAGTTTAAAAATGCATAAACAATTAGGCCATATGTGGTTTAGTACTGACTAATATTTGTTTCCCCAGAACACTTCCCTCAGGTTGGCCTTGATGAAAGTGAAAGGCTGAGAAGAAAGAGTAATGGGGAGAAGGTAATGGGAAAAGCACAAAGGGATTCTCAAATATCTGTTTAATTTTACCACTAAGTTTAGGACATTTTCTACAGTGGAAAAGATCTTTTCTGTCAAAATAGCAGTTTGTGCCCCAAAAGACTGCATTCTCTGTTCTTCGAGAGTTTTAAATATCACTGACCCTGCTTTGAGCAGAAGTTTGTACCAGATGGCCTCCAGAGATTTCTTCCAACCTGAATTATTCCCTGACATGGGACAGTATTCAGCAACTATTGGTCACAGGTGTACCTTCAGAAATAAATGTATGAAGTGAAATTGAAGGAACAAAAATATCTCTTTCCTTTCTCAGCAAATCCCACATTACTATCTATCCTAGGACAGATTATTTCCCACAAATCACCAGCAACAAGTAACCTGACTACAATTTGTGACATAAAAAAAATCCACATTGTCATGTAAAGATGGAGAGAAAGAAAAGTGGGGTGCTGCTGCTGCTGTTGCAGATGTGATGGCCAGCAGGAGAACAAGGGATCAAGTATGACTTCTCTGTTCTTTATAATATGCAACATTTTTCCACTGAATGCATTTTGAAATCTAAAATCTAGTTGCAAGCTGCTTAATTTTCTGTACATAATGGGTGTTAGAGAGATAAATGGATTCAAATAGTTCAACAAACCTTAAAAGAAAATAGACCAGAAAAGAGAGTATTAGAGGAAAAGACACCTCTGTTTAAAAAGATGAGTGGCTCTGTTTAAAAATCATCTGAAAACAAAGACCTTTGAAACCTATCCCTTATGCATAGGACTCCATAATTAAAACCCTGAATTTTGCATTTCAGGTTCGGGACATTCTGATAACAGGGAAGCAGTAGAGGTGTTGTTAATAAAATTGTTTTCTCCTTGGCTGAAAGTAGTTGTGTGTCACATGGTATGCCCAAATACTTTTCATTAATTCTTGGTATCATCAAACTGTGGATGGTTGAAAAAGCTGAGGAAGACATATTGCTTTAATGGTAACTTTAAGTAGACTGTGAATGTGAAAGTACTTAGAGGGTTATTTACATGAGACTTCAAGCCTTATTTTGTAGGGTCAAGGCATCCTGAACATTGGGTTACATTAATTCGTTAGGAATTAACTCCAATATTGCTGTTGATTTGCAGTTTTGTTATAGCTAAGATTGTGGAAAACATCCATTCTGCTCAGTGTTTTACTGGAAGTGTACTGGTGTTGAGCTAAGGGATACTAATGGATCAGAGAGTTTTCAGTGCTTCACTGCCTGGCAATACATCTGGTCATAATCCAGATTTTCACCTGCATCTATCAGTTAGCCCATGTTTTCCCCAGTGGGACAGATTTCCTGTCAGATCCATCATTCAGATGTTGCATCATCACCACATAAATCACCTAGGTAAATCAGATCAAGCCAGAATCAAATTCATTGTGCCGCTTAAAGACAGATATCATCTCATAAAATACATAACATGTCAAAGCTGACATAATGTTCACTGAAAAAAGAGTATAGCCCATCCATTTACTAAATGGAATAAATCAAAAGAGGGAAAAGAGAATTAAATAGCCACCCTGCTATCTTTAATGGAGGAAAGGTGACTTGAATGTTAGACAGTAGGTACAGAAGAGCTCCACCACTGTGCCCTGGTGATCCTTCGCTCCCATACAAACCTCTTCTGACAGCTGACAGCATCATCAAGTTACAGCAGTCTCAGCATCCTCCAGTCAGGGCTCTTGAGCTATGAGTTCAGCTCCAGCTACTGAGCATTTCACAGGCACAGCCTAACTGCCTAACTAACTTCCTACTGGCAGGACTGAGTACATGACATTATAGGCACTTCCAGCATGATATGTGCACCTACACTTACCCTTGCCCTGTCATCACCTCACTTTGGAGACACTTAAACTCTCCATTGCTAAAATCACTCCAAATTAAATTTATCTCATTTGAAAGACTAGCAAATCTAGAGTTTTGTCCAGAAATTGAATGGCAGGCAATAACATGGCTTGTGTTTTGGGTTGTTTTTTAGCTTGTGTGTGTATGGCTTGAAGTAAATGAACTTCTGGAAACAGGCTGGATATTGATCTCTCTTCTAAAGTTGGTGTCTTAGCAATTACACTATAATCATGTTCTTTCTTCTAGCGCACATGCTGTCTCTCTCTGGGCCCTAGCTCTCATTTATTCAGGGTAATGCTGTTGTAACTTCAGTTAGAAGAAACCTCTAAGGAGTTTAGTCCTCATCTTCAGCAGCTACCTGCTTGGGCTGCTGGCTGCTTTGGCTCCTCATTGCACAACACCTCCTATTTGCCAAACATGGTCCAGGGAGTGAAGGCTCTAACATACTGTTTTAGGTTTTGTCCTGGAGTCTGGGCACATCAATGTGAGGCACGGTAGCACTCAACCATTAGAAGCCTGAGCCCTTGATTTTATTTTACTGTAAATAATTCTTAGCAATTTCTAGATCTGATAATACTTCACATTGCCATGTTTACTAAACTGATGTATTATTATGATATTTGAAATGTCATGGCAGTCAGGTGAAGTATCCGGTGACTGGAAAAAGGGAAACAGTGCATCCATTTTAAAAAAGGGTAGAAAGGAGGACCCTGGAACTACCAACCTGTCAGCCCCACCTCTGTGCCTGGGAAGATCATGGAACAGAACCTCCTAGAAACAATGCTAAGGCACATGGAGGACAGGGAGGTGATTCGAGACAGCCAGCATGGCTTCACCAAGGACAAGTCTCGCCTGACCAATCTAGCGGCCTTCTACGATGGAGTGACTACATCAGTGGACAAGGGAAGAGCTACGGATGTCATCTATCTGGACTTCTGTAAGGCTTTTGACATGGTCCCCCACAAGAGCCTGCTCTCTAAATTGGAGAAATATGGATTTGATGGGTGGACTGTTCAGTGGATAAGGAATTGGTTGGATGGTCACATCCAGAGAGTAGTGGTCAATGGCTCAATGTGCAGATGGAGATCAGTGATGAGTGGTGTCCCTTAGGGATCCATGTTGGGACCAGTATAGTTCAATATCTTCATCAATGACATACACAGTGGGATCAAGTGCACCTTCAGCAAGTTTGCACATGACACCAAGCTGAGTGTTGCAGTTGACATGCCTGAGGGATGGGATGCCATCCAGAAGGACCTGCACAGGCTTAAGAGGTGGGTCCATATGAACCTCATGAGGTTCAACCAGGCCAAGTGCAAGGTCCTGCAGCTGAGTCAGGGCAACCCTCAGTATCAATACAGGCTGGGGGATGAAGGGATTGAGAGCAGCCCTGCTGAGAAGGACTTGGGGGTACTGGTGGATGAAAAGCTGCACATGATGCAGCAATGTGCACTGGCAGCCCAGAAGGCCACCCGTATGGTGGGCTGCATCAAAAGCTGTGTGGCCAGCATGTTGAGGGAGGTGATTCTGCCCCTCTACTCTGCTCTGGTGAGACCCCACCTGGAGTACTGCATCCAGCTCTGGGGCCCTCAGCACAGGAAAGGCATGGACTTGTTGGAGGAGGTCCAGAGGAGGGCCACAAAAATGATCAGAGGGCTGGAGCACCTCTCCTATGAGGACAGGCTGAGAGAGTTGGGGTTGTTCAGTCTGGAGAAGAGAAGGCTCTGGGGAGACCTTATTGCGGCCTTTCAATACTTAAAGGGGGCCTACAGGAAAGATGGGGACAAACTTTTTAGCAGGGCCTGTAGCGATAGGAGAAGGGTTAATGGTTTTAAACTAAAAAAGGGTGAATCTAGACTGAATATAAGGAGGAAATTTTTTACAATGAGGATGGTGAAACACTGGAATAAGTTGCCCACAGAAGTGGTAGATGCCCCATCCCTGAAAACATTGAAGGTCAGGCTGGATAGGGCTCTGAGCAGGGAAGGTTGGACTTTATGACCTTTAAAGGTCCCTTCCAACTCAAACTATTCTATGATTCTTGGATTCTATCCCTACCTGATTTGTTTACCCACAACTAGCCCTTTCTCTCCACTTTACTGGGAGTCACTCTTTTACTGTGTCTTGCATTTACTGTTCTTTCTTCAACATCTCTTTCTCAGCTGCCATTTCTCTACTTTTCCAGACATCTCCCCTTCTTCATTGCTTTGCTTTGCCTTTCTTTTACTTTTGGTATTTCTGCTTCTCTACAGCTGATTGGTGTCTGGTCCTAGGAGATAATGAGCATCTCTTAAGTCTTCGTGTCATGACTGCCCCCTGAAAAAGCTTTCCGGGATTTGGTTCTTATTCCATATATAAAATCGACTCAGATTAACAAGGTTCAGATTTTAACTAGTGCCTTTGACTATCAAAAGAATGTTAACAAATACTAATGAACAGCTTCAACTCTTCAGCTAAGCAGAGATTTTCTCATATATAGCTGAGGATCTGGTACACAACTTTATGTAGATTTCTTTTTACAATATATTTCAAAATATGTAGTAAGAGTTGACAGAATTATTTGATAGTTTACATTTATTAATGTGTTCCTTTTCTCCTGTGGCTCTCCCTTCTCTCTCGTGGCTGCTCATTAGATGCTCCTGATTTCACTAGAATTTTTTCGTTTTCAAATATGTGTGTCCAGCAATCTGCAGCCTCTGCTTCTGACAAATGTCTTCAGGATACTTGTTTCAGCTACTAATGATGTACAACAGATCACTTAAGTCACCTGGAGTGTTGTTTCTTTCCTTTCTAAAGAAGATGACCTTATTAGAAAGCTGAAACTTTATAAGCAGGAAAAGGGAGAGGATTAAAATAAGTGACAGATATAATGAATGCCCATGTTTCTGAACAGGTAAACCCCTTGCCCTTCTGCAAAGAGACATTCACCAAAGAATGAATATGAATAATAAACTTTTGCCATCATATTTTGGATCATCAGGGAACTGTAGCTGTGCTCTGACATGTTACAGGTAGAACCAGAAACAGTATGGTTCTGTCCCCAACTTTGATTCAGAGCAGAGGTGTTCTGGAGTCCAGTATATATGAATTGCAGGGCTGGTGGTGTGGCAACAAGTAATCATGGGATGGTTGTCAGGGTGTAAGAAACGGCTGCTGCAGAGGCTGTAGGTGGAATATTGGAAAGCCTTGGTCTTCTGCAGGGAAAACACTTGGGAAAATTACATACCAGAAGGTATCCAGAAGGGACAGGGGAGAAGAAAATTGTAAAATGATTTTGGGGAGGATAGGTTTCATTTGTTAAAAGTTAGTTATTGTGGTTACTGAACCACTAGTTTCGAGTTCTGCATTTAAGGATAAAAGGATATTGGATCTTTGCCAGCCTGTTCTGTAGGGGTGCTGCTTGAGACCTGCTAAAGTAGGTGCCATGCCTGATCATACGCTAGTGGAATGGTAATATATGTTGATTCATGAAATGTCCAGCTAGAGTTCACGTGTCCTGAGTGGGAAGACAATGGTGAATTATTCTTTCCTGTTGAATGATTATAAAGACTCCTTTAAAGACTCTGATCTGATTTCTGGGAACTAGTGCTGCCTATGCCATATAAGTCTTCAGGATGTTGTGTAGGAAGACACAGCTGGTAAAGAAAGTTAGGGGGCACAAAATGCTATCCTTCTACTGTCCCAATAAGGTCAACATAAGTGGATGTCAAAGAGCTCAGATGATTACTTATCCTGGGGAGCCATTATAGGCAGTAGCCAGGATTAGACTTTCAGCTGAGACACTGCTTCTGAGAATCGGAAAATGAGGGATTATTTAGGTGAAAAGATAATGGCTGAAAAGCATTATGAAACCTCAGAGTGGGAGGAAAAAGGCTAGAGCTAGAGTGACAGCATGGAATAGATTAAAGGAGAATTGTTAAGATAAAAATGACACCATAAAAAATATGTACCTATGTTGCTAAAAACATATGGGACTATTAAAATGGAATGCCTCTCAGAAATCTAATTTATCCTTCCACTTTCTGGTTTTCAGATAACAGTGTTCTCCTCTATTTCATTTTGAGAACAGGAGACTGTGTAAATAGGTTTTTAATAACTGTTTAAATTTAAACTTTCTAATTTAAAAGAAGAAAATATTTCCTTTATGATGCTTTACAGCATTTAATGATTGAACTTTAAGTAAGGATTGGAACCTATAGTGAGCATGCCTCCAAATATGAGTCTTGTTATAAAATAAGTATACAAGCTGATCTGAACAGCCAACTTTTCTTGGTCCCTTTGGCACTGTGAATGGAAAATAAGGTTCTGATCAGCCTATTAGGTGATTTAAGAAGGGAATTTTAAAAGCTATTTCTCTAATATTAAAAAAACCCAAACCAAAACAACAAAACAAAGAAAACAAAAACATATTTACTGTACCTAGTGTTGATAGAAGTGTAAAGCCAACGTATCTTAAGTAGTGAATAAAATATTCCTCTTATCAAAATCCATGGCAGTGATCTGTTTCTCCTACTGTTGTGACTATCCGAAAGACAAATTCCCTTAATGCATCAATATCTCTTTGCCTGTTGGTTACATTACACTCCCAAATTCATGTCAGTATTATAGTTTTCAGGTTCTGAGGTGTCCAGGGCCGACCTGACTCCAGTTCTCTGGGAATTAAAAGTTCTGAGTCTCCTCTGCCTAGTATTTCTGAAGTGACCTCTATCTTATTTAGTAGCAGAGTAGGAAAGACCTTATATTGGGACAATAACCGGTCACTTTGTGTTGCACTTGGGAAAGGGCATCTACTGTTTCTTCATTCTCATCTGCTTTGCACTAGTGGCTAGGGATATCAGAACTATCCAGATTGATTGTTTCTCATTTTGGGTGAATACTTTACAAGGTCATCCTGATCCTGCAGAATTGGGTAAAGAATGAAGAAAAAATACATGATCTTGGTGAACTCTGAAGAAGCTGCACTTTCCTTTTATTTTCCATGCAGTGTGCTTCTGTATATCAAAGAATTCATACAGATGGCCATGAATGTTTGTTCTTGCAGAATCAGTTGTTCATGAATATTTCCATATGGTGACATTGCACAATTACTGTTTACTTGTATTTATGGTCACTGCTGAGAATCAGCACTGAATTACAGTCACATCTAGGATTGAATTGCATGAGAGGCCAAAATCTAGGAAATAAAAAGCATTCATAGTTCTGTGTAACACTTATTGGGTATCAGCATGAAGATTCATGGAAAAGATCACTTTAGCCTTGGATATGGTTTGTGGAGGACAATGCACCAGATTCCACAACAAAATAGGATTTTGTGAGCCATGAGGAATCTTTATAAGCCATAAAGGAGACAGCAAAGAGGCAATTTCATTGAAGTATGTAGACTTAATGGTATCTATAATGTCTGTGTGAATTATTAGAGCAATTCTGGCCCTGATGGCAATGTGGAAGTTAGAGGAGGAGGCATGAAAACAGGAACGTTATATGAATTAAAAAATAAGGAGTTGGAAAGCTTATCACTCACGGTGTAACAGATGAAATGCTAGTCTATGGAAATGCTACTCCAGTACAAAAACATCTGTTGGAGTCCTTCAAAAAACATAATTAGACAATTAAAAGCAGGAAAGAAATGGTGCTTTGGGATCAGAAAAGCTGCTTTCAGAACAGGAATTTGATTCCTTCCAAATACAGTGGGCGATTTAGCAGTCTAAGATAAATCTTGTCAGATTTTCCTGCTCTGGGACTCCTGGAAAGAAGAACCGTATTTGGGTTCTTTACTGACAGGTCAGTATATTAAGGTCAATACTAGTTTTTAATTTATCTTTACAATTATATTTAGAAATGAGGCAAAAGATGCAAAGTGAAGGGACCTGATCAGGATCCCATAGAAACCGATGGCAATGCTGGGAATAGATATCGTGTTAGGGAATTGGCAGTTGTCTGCTTTAACTTTGGATAAGGGTTTCAATCCAAAATTATTATGATAAATGCTTGGACTGTGGAATTAAAAAAAAATAGTCTTCTAGCATTTATTTTTTGTTTTACCTCCTTTAAAAAGAAGACCTGAAATAGGAGGGTAAAGGAAAGTACTCTGGCAATCTGTGTAACTAGCATTGTCAAGATACGCATACTGCAGAGTTTTCTTTCTTCAGACTTGGATGAAATTTCACAGTGCTAGTGAGCAGCTAGGACTTTCATCACCTGCAGAAGAATAAGCTTTGAGAAATTCTTGTACTGTCATTATATGACCCTTGGTTCTAGATCACAGACAATACTCGATTTACTTAGAGCTACATAGTCAATTTGTCCCATCTTTACTGTGTATGAACAACATGCTAGGAAACATTCATTACATGATACAAATATGCTGTAAAAATACAGCAAACAGCATGATATTATTTTACTTTCTCACGTACTGGAGGCTCCAGCCTTGTGATCAAGCTCCTTTTAAGGAAGGAGTTATTTGATCATATCTAGATTTTACACCTTTAACATTAAACCTATGTGGTTTTTAGTAAAGAAAGAGGGAAGGCCCACAAGGTGTTTCCTCAAGGTTTAAATAAAGTACTAGAATGAGCCCAGAATTGCCAGGTTGGTCAAAGTGATGAGAAAACAACCACATCATGCAATCTAGTTTGAAGGCAACAATTGGTAGAAACATTCCACTTGGGATTGGAGAGCTGGGACAGCAGAGAGTAGTGTATCCTTTTGAAGTTTGAGTGGCAGGGCAGAAAAAAACACTGAAAAATCTGTATGTGGGTTATTGTTTTTGTTCTTTTTTCCCCTCATGAGTCAGTAAGACACTTCTGCCACATCTCCTGACTGGTTTTGCCCTTGCATCCCCAAAGTCTGGCTCAACACAAGGGCAGATGTCGTAGAACCTAAGACTTTCTGTGGAAGGTGTGTGCTGTAATGCCTGTGTGAGCAGGCATTATGGGAGTAGCTTCCTGATACAAACATGTATTTTTAGCATGAAAAGAACTGCACATTTGAAATTGTCAAGGTGAGTTTAGCTTGCAGAAGAACTTCATTGCCTGATTTTAACTGAATTAGGAAGAAATCCATTGTAGTATTAGTGACTTAAGGTCTATACTAAACCAGTGAGTAATTATGGTTCTGTCCAGCAGAAGACAGAAGTATGCCTATACTTTGGACACTTAAGTATATGGAATTGAGAGGGAATATGGAGTTAGAGGCGAAGAACAAAGGTGTAAGAAGTATCGGTTTTGAGCTGACGTATACATGTAGGGGAAGATGTATGATGGAGCGGTGTTTCTTTCCACATGTGTAACCTTTCAGGCAGTTAGGACCTGCTGTCACTGCTAAATAAATTATTTTAGTTCTCTGATATATTTCATAACAGGACAACAGAGCAGAAATTAAGAAAAGAGAAGTGGAGGACTATACAAACTATGCAAACACATCATTAATTACTGGAAAATTTCAATATAATTTCTAAGGTGAAAAAGACTCCATACCTAAAGCACGTCTTTTCATAAAAATATTACTTAACTTGAAAGAATTGTTGTTGATTTTAGTTTTTTTTACTTCCTTCTCATACCCCAAGGGAAATAAATTAAGTTCTCCACACTTTTCTGGCAAAACTTCTTAGTTTCAATTTTCAATTTGATTGTTGGCTTTTGAGAAAAATGGATTTTTTTAGTGGCTCTTTCATATATTTAGTACTATAATTTTTAGTAGTGTTGTGGGAAATTCAGCAAGTACGTGTTTATACCTTATTGCAGGGTTTGATTTTTATTTTTTTAAACTGCGCATTGCACTGTAGTACAATTCTGTCTTTAACGAGCTAGCCTAGATATTGGAAACAAACTGTGCAGTACATCAGAACTCAGTAAATTAACCCATGGATAACTCTGTCTCATGTGGTTAGACTGTAGTCCAGTACAAATGCAGTAAAAAGAATTACAATTGAAAGTAATAGATCACAGAAGGCAAAAGCTCTACGGAATGAACAATGCAGCTCTAAAGTCTGTAAGTGTTGGTGGATGTGAAGGTAAGTGGCATTAATAGCAACAGTACGTGCCAGGACGGTCATGGCTGTTGCAGTTAATGGTTTGCCGGAATAATAATTATTTTTGATTACAGTTACAATAGCAATACTGTTTGTGTATGCAGTAGAATATACTGCACAAGGATGCTGTTTCAGAATGGATATAAGCTGAGAAACAAGGGGGCTGTGAAGGAGATTTCAAATTCAAGGTGTGCTGGTTGCGCTGGTACTAGATTGGGAGACCTGTACTGATGACTGCACTAGCACGGTAATGGCAGTAACAATTTCGTGGAGGGTGTTAGCAATGACCAGCATTGCAACAATTCTGGCTGTGGCACTGGCATGTGCAGGATACTATGCGTAGAGATGCCATTACTTTTTTCCCGTACGCTTTTGCTGCACTGTCCTCCACCTGCCCCCTGCATCACTAGAGGAGATTATACATTTCTCATTAATCACCTCTGATGTGCACTTGGCTTCTTATCTGTGAGAATAGGTTTCTTAGAGGATGCACCAACTCCTGCTTGCAGGAGATTTCAAAATATATTCACCAAATATCTTTCAGATAAGAGAGAAATTTGTCAGCCTAAAACTGTAACATTTTTTTTTTACCACTTGAGGCCTGTAATCTCTACAGTAGAGAAATATTTAAAACATTTTAATGATCAGTGTGATCCTCTTTTTATCAGCTTCTGAGTTTCCCATCACCATACTTAACTTTTGCTACAGGAGTATACAATTAAAAAAAATATTTGACTCACATAGTGTGGGAAATATATTTCTCTTAAAGATATTTGTCTTAATTGACTAAGGCAAACATCTTGTTACCTTCCTGTACATTCTAGAATACCAAAGTAACCACTCCTGAAAATATGAACAGCCTTGCTGAATACTTATTTTAGTACACAAATATAACTCACCTTTTACCATCAAAAGTTTTTATTGTCTGATTTTAACTGAAGTCAGTTAACTGAAATAAAGCTGACAAGTAAGTCCTCTACTAGAAGACCAATTGTTTGACAATATTGAACTGAAAATACTTTAAAGTTATCTTTCTGCCAATGTGTTTTAAGTAAGCTTTGTTAAATTTAAGGAAAAAAATCAGTGCAATAACTGGAACTGAAACCACCTTATGAAGTCTATATAGCATTAGTAAGGCAAAAAATCCAAAAAATGTCTGTGGCCTATCACAAGCAGTATTGGAGACTTGTAGTATTTCTGTTTATCATAAATTCACAGTTTCTGATACCATGTAATTCCAGTAAGAATGCTGGTCTTCGTTTTCTAAAAGTATGTTTCTACTCTTGTAAAGAAATGTTTGAAAATCTGGATCTCAAAAAACAAACAAAAAAAGCCTATCAAAAAGCACAAAGTATACCTACACTTTCATTTACTATTATTGCAGGACTTTAAAGTTCAAAAAATTCTAGGGTCTCATTCATGACATTCAATGATAATGATAATAAAAATTATACTGGTGACTGGGTTGTTATTTCTTAGGCAAGAATGAGACAATAAATGACCTCACGGAAGTATGTTTTTGTAAATGCTATCTTTCCACAGAGTTTAAAAATAAAGGTTCCAATTTTACCTGACCAGGAGTCCATATAAATATGTAGATTCTAAGGCCAGAAGGGAATGCGTTATTTTTTTCTAGCTAGTTCTTCAGGATATATAAGCTGTCAAACTTTTCCAAAAGTAGGAATTAGGCCAGTTTTTTAGAAAAGTATTGATTCTGACTTTAAGCATCCCATGCAGTTGCAAATCCCCATCCCCTGATAAATTACTCCAGCTTTTACTTACTCTCATTGCTAAAAAATTGTGTCTTATTTCAAGAACGTATCTGATTCCAGTTTCCTGATATGGGATGTTAAGCGCTACCCTGCTCAACTATTTAACAGTACTTGATGCATAAGTGACAAGTTTAAAACAAAGGCATAAAAACATGCAAAGGTTGTAAGCTGCACTTAGACGCCAAAGAAGAAAGCAGATGGAAAGATAACAAGGCAAATGTAGCTTGTTTCACACATAGGGAAGGGTAGGGAAATAGCACCCTCTCTAGACAGTATGCTCTCACCGTTAGGTCTTAGCTAAACAAGCATTAAATTTTGTGGATGCTATTAAAGGACTCGACCTAATGACCCTTGAGTCAGCTGTCTTGTCATAGCTACAAAGGAGGTTTTATGTCAAGAATACCATACAAGAAAAGAAAACACCCTTTAGGCTGAGCAGAGCACAGAACTTCCCAGAGAACCCTTGCTTTTGGCTGTGTTTCAGGTCCCATCCTCAGCCTTTTATTGCTTTGGCTCTTGCCTGCGCAGTAGGGATGGAGGATGAAGCTCAGCAGCTGTGAGTTAACGGCCAGAAGCAATTTTCATTGATTTGTCCTTCTCTTTGTGGTCTTCCACTGGAAGCATCCCCACGGCACATTACTAATTGTTTGCCCTTTACTTTGGGACCATTGGATTAATGATTTTATATAATTGCCATTTCTTCATCCTTAATACAATAATGGTGTGATGAATTCCACAGTCAAACAGTCCTTGGCTCTCAGTATGGGGGTAAAAAGAATCTTCCAATTTAAAAATGAAATTATCCTCATTTCTTTCACCAGTCCTATCTGTGCTTTTGCAGCCTAATTATGACCCTCAGAGTTAATAACATTTGAGGAAAGAGAGGAAATGCAGCAACCCAATAACATGGCAAGCATTTTTATGACTGATCCTTGAATGATACAAGTCTTGTACTGCCCAGTCAGCAGACTGTGCCCACTTAGGTCAGATCGGAAGAATCCATGCTTTCATATCTGAGACTGTGTTGACACAGCTACATAGGCACCAGAGAGCCTAAGTTTGGGCATTGCCCTGTTACCATCCACACACTTAAACTGTTTGCAATTTAGTATTAACAGTTTGTTATTGCTATCCCACACTGACTAGTGCTTTCCCAGATCAAGTGTGGACATGGTACCAGAGCTAAAACAGGCCAGGGGACATTCCCCATCAGCAGCTGGATTATGCAACCTGGTTTTGGAGTACTGGAGAACCTAGCTGTATGCAGCTGGGCTTAGCCAAGCAACACTTTGCCAGTTTAGGGCCAGAGTATGGCCTTATAGTACTCTTATAGTGTGTTGGCCTGTAGGTTAGTCCTGGTGGCAGTAAGGTGAGAAAGAAAGTCAGCGTTATGTTCTTCCTCTGTCTGTGCTCATTTGGAAGAAGAGGACAGGACTATGCAGGGTGCAAGACACTGGAGCGCCACCTTAGTAACTCTGGAGAATACACCTCTGCAATTTCCAAACCTGTACACAATAAGGCTTCCTGACCTCACCGTAAGGTGTGAAATGGTACTGTGTGATGAGACAGCAGCAATACCTTCAGCTTCTCCAGATGCATGGCCATTAGTCTGGGCAGGACCTCCAGTCATTGTGAGGCTTGGAAGTAGAACTGGCAGAAAAATAGATATCAATAGGTAGGTCTAATTTACACAGCAAGAGATTCTGCGTGTGTGTTATTGAATCTGCTGTAGATGCTTTCTATATACACGTCTTTTTATGGTCATGAAGAGCTTCTAGTAATATGTACAAACACTTGGACTGGAGAAAAGTCAGGAGGGCTGACTTCAAAGTGCACAGAAATCCCATCTATCCTTGGAGCAGGCAGAGGTCATCTGTCATGTCTCCCTCATACTCCCTTATGTAAGGACAGATGGCAAAGTGAAGCTATTTGTGCTAAGTACACGCAACTGGCTCCATCCAAACAGCAAGTAACTGAACCTTGAGCAAATTCTAAAGAAAAGCTCGCACCCAGAGCTTATCACTGAGAATTACCAAGCGGATAGCCTTAGGAGCAGCCCAGAGTACTCCAGCAAACGTATAGCGTACAGTTAGTGCCTTTCACCAAACTCGAGACCACTCATGCACAGAAATGAAGACCCAACAAATCTGTTTTGTTACTCCCCACACCTACAACACAGTTGTGAACGGTAGCGGCCAGTTGGTCTTAATTAGAGTAGGAAATAATACATAGTAGAAGTCTTTCTCCTATTTATTACTGTCTTTTCCTTGTGCAGAATTACTGATCTTGCCCCTGAGCAAGATGATTTCTGGACCCTTTATTTAAAGCTGCAGAAATACAGGAAATATATATGTTGTTCACTCTACAGAGGTGGCAGGATAATTTGTCAATTAGGAATAACCAGTTCTAGAATGACTTTTATGTCTGTGCTATTTCTGAAAACTCTTTAATTAGATCTGAGTTCATCCATATATCAGCTGAGGCAAAAGATATTAACTATCCCATGTGTAGATCTTGGAATGAGATGAAATGCAGTTTGTATTGGACTGTAAGCAGTGGGGAATCCTGAATTTTACAGTCAAAACATGTCTGTGAAGGTTTTTTTTTTAATTTTAATCTTGTATTTGAAAATGAATTTGGTGCTATGCTGCCAGCCTTGGATACAGAAGCTCTCTCTTTATCTCCTGAATGGGTATTACTTGGCTTGACAGCTTGACAGTTTCAGCCCTTGCCAATATGCCTCAGTCTCGATGAGAGGAGGAGATCGCATCTGGTTGTGAGGAGGATGAAGGGCATGTTAAAGGCTGCTCAGTCCCTGGCCTCTGGGTTATTTTGTCCAGGTTTGTGAGGTCATCTGCTAGTGAAAGGTCACATAACATGGCCAAAGAACAGGAACTCCTTACATAATATCATCAATTCTGAATGAGGTTTATCCCTGCAAGTATTTGAACACCTTGACTGTGGCCAGCCTACTTTACGTTTCCAAGTGGAAAAAAATGAGAGCTTTGCTGTCTTGCTCTCCAAAAGCAAGACTGAGTGGGTATTTCTTTAAGAGAAATACTAAATCTGCTACTTTTCTCACATTATTTTATTCCTGATTTAGGGACAGGACTGAGAAGGGAAACACTTTTTCCTTGCATTTTAAAAAACAAAGTATGCTAAATACTAACACCTCGTATTTCTTAAAGGATTATATTTATTTTTTGCATGTATTCTGTGAATTACAATTTATTGTTAAATAAGTTAAAATTATTCAGCAACTAAAATTAAGACAAATTCTAAGACTGGAATATAGGAATGGAAAGGTTTCCTTAGCAGCCAGGCATTTTCTCAGCTAGTTATTTTATTCCTGGTCCTTCTGTCACTAAAAAGGAGTTTCCCATCTTTGTCTCAGAGTTGCTTTGTCACACTTAGTTCCCTGAGCATCTCACTATAAGTGATTTTGCCATATTTATCCACATGCCGCAAGAAATCCTAAAATGTAAAATAATATGTAGAAGGATTTTCAAAAGCAGCCTTCTAAGTGAATAGCCCAGTGAAAATGGGACATTTTAAAGAAGATTCAAATGTGTTCCCAACAAGACACTAGAAAGCCTAAAAGTAAATAACCAGTTTATGTGTACTACCACAGTTGTATTCTTGGCAGAGGGCATTACCATGAAATTAAAACTAATTCAGGAATTTTCTAAAGTTTTGATAGCTTCCCCATTACCCATAAAGGTAGAATATCAGCAGAACACCAGGAATGTAATAGGTCCTGGTATGGCATTTTTAATTTGAATGGTGAGCAGTTCTTAATCTCTGTTTACTGGTTCCCTGGTGCCAAAGGGAAGAAAGTCAGTCTGCCAAGTCCTGGTCCTTGATCTTTCTAACTTACTGTAAAGTCTTCACCAATTATTAATTTTTTTTTTCTTTTGCACCCGTGTAATGGAGATAGTCATTATATACCTCTTATTTGATTTGCTGAGATTATGACATTTGTGGTAATGAATCTTCATAAAACATATCAAGTTCATTGAGATGAGGTACTGTAAAAGGGCAGTGTGTATTAACAAATCTGGTGTATTTGTCCTTGTATAAACTGCCTAAACCTGCTTCAAAGACTGCATGATGTTCTCACTCAGCTTTGCCTTTTAGTCTGGAAATGTACAATGACTGGAAGGGAGTAACTGCTGATTAATTACTACTAAAAACTCTTGGGACAGAAAGGAGACTAAGGCACATAGTCTTGTCCATTCCTTCCTGGATATCAAGGGGTATTGCTGTACTTCTGTGGGCTACTGTTCAGACAGATAAGGCTTTAAAATATTTAACTTTTAAAATCAATATTTCATATCAGTCTCACACACTCTCTCCTCCTTCAGTTTCTTTTCCTACCCGTTTTTGTTTCTGCTTTAATGTGTCTGTTGGCTTTCTTTTGGGTTTTTTTTTTTCCCTCCAGTAACCTGAGAATTTTTTTCATTTGGTGCTTGAAATACTGCTTCGGCCATCCTTATGGCAAAAGATCTGTGAGAGTGACATGTGTTCTGGGAAGATGTTCATGTCACTGATTAAATTCTTATGAGATTATGTAAGACTGTGTGTGAAAAATTGGGATAGGGATGTCAGAGCTCTGCAGTACAACTGAAACAAGAAGAAAGGGAGCCTGACGTATAGAAATGCAATTACACAGCACTGCAACAGAACCTAAGAAATGCTGCTGGAGAGAAACATGTTTAACTGGGGAAGGGAATATGGAATAGCAGGTGCTTTTCCCTAACCCATACCTACAATCCAATTTGTTCCAGTCTCCCAGCTTATCTTTTTCCAACTCAGTTCTCATTCAACACATCAAAAGTAAACTTGTCTTAAAATGTTCTGCACATATTAAATCCTGTCTATAGTGACAACTGCATAGACTATTAAAATATGATAATTCTAACTGTGGCAGTGGTCTAGAACGGCAGTGGTAAAAGGAAGTTTCTCTTCCTTTTCTCTGCTCTGATCCAGATGACATTTCTCTTTAGGCACAAGAAGCATTTTTCTCCTTTCAGAGGTTGGAGAACCTCCAGTGATTTGATTTATTTTATTTTATTCCTCACTCTGACCTGCTTGGTCATAATTTGACTGGGACTAAGAATTCAGAAAGCACGGCCTGTTTTGTATCCCCTGTTGCAACTATACTGATAAAGCATTATACCCCTTCTGAGTACTTCTGTCTTTTCTCGGAACAAGAGATTGTGTACAATATTGATGGGTTTAAATAGCCAGATATCACAACATGGCTCAACAGTTAATCTAAAACCATTATTGTATGATACACGTGTTCTCAGAAGGATGTCCTAGTAACCTCCTTTACAGTACAAAATTTGTTTCTTGTATTCACCTTACACACATAATTTTTGCATCTATTAAAGTGGTGGATATATTTCTATGTACTCCGTTTACATAGGTCAACCTACTGTATATTTCCACCATTAACATCGTTTTCCAACTATCTCAGATCCCCACCTTTTGGACTTCCTTCATGACCTTTGTAGATTCATTATAGAGCTTTTCATTTAATAGAGTAAGGGTGACTCTCTTTTTTTCCGCTTCGCATACATCCAAGATCCTCTCACTGAAATTTTGGCTACAGTTAAACACATTATTCAGTATAGTCTGTTTTCAGTGTGAGCTTTTCAAGAGCCTTTACATGAGTTACTCTGTCTTACTATTCTACCGTATTCTACTTAGGAATTCTATTTCCTTATCTGAGAATCACAATCTACAGTATCATTTAGAAAAGGAATAAAGATGTGGAGACAGACAAAGTGGGTAATTTTGCATTAACATTTAATTTACTGACAGTTGAATCTCTTTTGTAAAAGATACAAGAACACAACTGCTATTGAATAGAATTTCTGAACTTCCTTTTGTGTACCAGCTTATAACATTAAGCAAAGTAGATGGTCCAAGGGGATGCAGCTGTACTTAAATCTGGAATAAAATTATTCTGCATTGGTTATTTGTGTCCTCTTTAGAGGACCATAAATTCTACCATGAGGTAGAATTTAGATTCTTATGCTATTTTTGATGTTCAGGAGGCATAACTTATGGTATATTACAAATTAGTACCACATGGGAAGTTTGCTAAAATTCTGAGAATCCTTAGCAGGAAATTGTGTTATTAAAGAATGATATGTTATAAAAAGCATCTCTCTTATTCACTGTCACAAGAAAAACAGAGTAAACCACAACCAGTGGCAGATCTGGATACTGTTGTTTGTTTAAGAACCAGTGAGTTTAGAGCTTTTACTCCACTTGATTTTCTCACTCGCTCGCTCTCACCCCAGTATTACTTTCCCTAGGGCTTCACTTCCCTGTTCCTAGCAGGGAGATCACTGCCGATCCAGGAAGATTGGGCAGAAAGTTTGTGCTGTGCAGCTGCTCACAGTTACCAGTCTTAGGTGTTATAGGCCATGGCCCTTCAGCATCTACCAGCATTTGTCTCCATGCGCTCCCTGATCTGAAGGGCCTTTCCCCACTTCTAGGATCTTTCCTCCAGCCAGGATCTTCACCTTCTTTCCGGGCCCACTTCTTTGAGACCACTTCTTTCTGGGAACCCAATCTAGTCTATGTGCATAAGCACAACACATGATCAGCCTCCTAAGTGGTGGTTCTCTCATGTCGCTCTATTATTTTGAGGATTCAGGAGGTGCCACTTTTTTAGTCCATCTGTTGACAAAATTTACAACCAGCCTATAACAGTTGCAACAAGTAGGTGGCATGCTTCTACCTGAGAGATTGAAAGTTCATTTTCAGACATTCACCCACACACACATACACCCAATTATCTGCTGCTGTTAGCAATTTAAGTAATTTTTGCCTACAACATTCACCTGCTCGTGAAACGTTCAAATGGTGCTACTGTAGTTTAGTGTTGTGCATTGTCTGAAATCCTACAGGCAGCATCCAGCCAGCAGTTAAGAGCATTATGCACCAGCCACAGAGGAGCTTTAGATGTATGTAGATTAAAACTGTTTGCAGGTAGAGTGGAACTGTACTTATAAATTTTCTGGTTAAGTCCAGGCAGAATATATTCTGCATCTGATTTTAGGAAGCTATCACAATGATATAATGACAGTAGTGACAGCAGCAGCCGGACAGTTCAGTCTTTCCTGGTACAACGCAAATACACCTTTGGGAGATCATACATAAGGTCAGATCTTGCTTTGTGTAATTCTTTCAGATGAGATGACTGGAGTGTAAAGTCAGAGAGGAGGACTGAGCTCAGATAAAAGGGAAGATGGATTATGAGTATGAAGTAGAATAATAAAATTATCATTTGGGATGAAAAGATAAGTGTCAAAGACTAAGGTATACCAGCTCTTCACTTGTATAGATACTCTTTTCAACAGAGCAGAAGATTATTAGTATTTGAAGAGAAAGAATAGGGATTAAGAAGTGACTTTTCACAGCACAAAATAAACATTAGTAGACAGTCTTTCTGAGATAGATAGGTTAGTGAGATGAGGATGGTGGGCAAGTCAAGTCAAGAAATGTCATACTGCCCCAGGAAAGTCTTCTAGGAAAAGAACAAAGTCAAAATAGCCATGACTGCACATGATTCTGCTTTGTTGAAACTTCCACTACCAAGCACCCTCGAGAACAGCCTGGGGGATTACCCTTTTTACAACATTGCTAAATGGTGCAGCACAAAAGCCCTGAGGATGCCCTAAAATGAAACTATTCCTGCCTTGGAAGTGCAACTTAAGGCAAAATACCCCTCCTGCCCCTTAAATAAATAAATAAAAGCTTTTTTTTTTCATTGTTTTGCTTTCTTCTTTTCTTAGATGAGCAGGGATAGACTTCATTCATAGCAGGGGAGGGAGGGTTCCACATACGAGTGATACAAAACTCTTTTTTCCCTTATGTGTTTTCCCTAAAATTCTGTTTCTTTCCCCTTCAGTGTTTTCCCTTCTTCTTCTGTCACTGTGATCCCTCTTATCAGTTATCTCCTTAATTCTCTTAATTCCTAATAATCTAATCTTTTTCTATAATAAACTTCCTATTCCTTGTTTTTACAGTTGATTTTCTAGTCCTTATTTTTGCTCTCCTCAACTCAACCCTTTTAAATTCCCTCATCTTTCTTTGTCCATCTTGTGGTTTTCCAGTTTTTCATCCTCATTACTTCCTTCTCTCTAGCCTCTGGCTTCCACATCACATCTTTTGTCAAAAATACTCCATGTTTTTGATAGATCACCACTTACTTCGTTCTTGACTATCCTGCCATTTTATTGCTGACTGAGATTGGCTTTCAGGTCACTTACCGTCATCATAAAGTGATTTGCCCTAGGGCCTGAGCTCATAGAAAGTGCCATCCTAAGCAGAAAAATGGCTCTGTTGAAATGGCACCTTCTTGCCCAGCAAAGCTGCTTCATTCCTCTATCAGTTTCATATGTTGATGTTAGCAGTAAGCATATGTTCCTGCATATTATCCCTGCAGAGCCATCACCAGTGACAGTAAGAAGGACCTTCTACAGTAAACAGTTCTGCAAGCACTGGGTTCGGGCTGGTCAGACAGACCTAAGAATAAATTCTGATGCGACAGGATGATACTTGTGTTGCTGAAGGCCTAATTTGGCCATTTATGCCCTTTATTGCTAGTAGTAATGCAGGAAATGAAGAAAGGACCTTGTCCTGACTCTGATTCACCTTGGCTTGGCAAAAGAGGCAGGTTAAGAAAATGTAATATTTTAGCTGCAAACTGAGTACATCTAGAGTCAAAGAAGCATGATGAATACAGAAGCCTATAGTGGCATTTTTACACTGTCACTTTTCGGCACAGAACTGCAATCTAATTACTGCTACACCCTTCCAACCTAGGGTAGCTGTCTATCTGCGGTGCTGCTTTTGTGGCAGACAGAACTGGAAAAGCACAGGTTGTCCTGTGGGCCATTAGAGGACAGCTGTGACACAGGGCCAGGGACCTGCAGAGAGCCTATACCTTTTGGAAAGGGTACATTGGTAAGATACTGCTAGAATCACAGGAGCACGAACTAATTCCTGTGGCTCTTCCATTAAACCCTCCAGACCATGAAAGAATGTACAGAGAGTTCATGATCAAGATGACTAGTAAAATGATAGAACAGTAGAAAAGAAGGTGAGAAACCTCCAATAATTTCTAAGAGCTTACGTAAGGAGAGAGAACTGTTGTGGGATGCATTTTCTGAAATCACCCAAAGGAAATTAAAATCTTTTAACCTCTGAGGAGAACTGAAGATGGATCCCTGCAACACCACGTCCTGCTTGGTGGACAGCTCTGGTGGAACAATGTCCTTTTCCATAGTCAGTAATACAAGCAGATGCTTTTTTTCAGGGGCTGCATTTCCAGTCTCCGGACTCGGTTTGAAAAGAGTCCTGTAGCCAAAACACAGCAGATCTGACTCTGGACACTTCAGCCTGGTTGCTCACAGTCAGCACAACTCTACAGTGACCTGGACATGTGCATGCAGAGCACTGTGCATGGATGCATAATGTCCAAATCTCCGGCACCCTTACAATGGCCCTGCAGAAATACCTTTCAAAGGCAGTACAGAGGAAACTGAAAGAACAAACAGGACAAGCAAGCACCTGGCTGTGGTATTGCTGATGTCTATAGTGGCAAGTAATGACATCAGACTTTAATTAGCTTATCTCCTATATAAATAACACATGAAGTTTTCTGAACTCTTAGATGGTAAGGAAATAAATAGTACCTCCCAGTTATAAATACGCTGCAATTCACTTTCCTTTAGAAATGCACAACACTGGGAAGGATGTATTAGTATTACATTGCAGCAGCTGCAGCTCTCCAGGTTTCCTGCAACACCATAAGAAGCAAATAGTGCCAAGTGAATAACTCATAATATTTCAACACTTTGTTATGAAATATTTCATCAGAAATATCTAGTACCTGTCCTACTTTGGATTAGGCTGAGTTGGATCTGCTGTGATTTTGAAGGTTAACTAAGGATACCTGATACTCAACTACTTTGCCTGATGAACATCTTCGTCAGCTGCAAAACTTCAGGTGTGAAATTACCTCCAAAATGGGCTTCATGAGTGTCTGTTGCTGGTTGATTTTAGAGTACACAGCAAGTAGCTTCAGGAGCAGAGAAATTTTATTCATAATAGTTAGGAGTATTCCATTGTGTGTTTATCTGCTCTTGGTCATTCTGTCCATTCTTTATTTGGAGTAGATTAGCTGACAGCAACTGGCTGTACTTGTTTGCAAGATTTGCTTTCATTTCCAAATGTTGTGCCTTGTTATCTTTTGTTTTAACATCATGATTTTAGTTTTTATTGTTTTGTGCTTAGACACCTCTAAATAAATGTTTTTATGAATAGGCTAAATAAATTATCTCCCTGCCCCCCATTTAATTTCTGTAGGCAGAAATAACCTTGGCACAGGGTGTTCCAAGGTTTATTGATTACTGGAGCTGTGCCTCAGGCCATCAGCTCCTTCAAGCCAATTATTAATGCCCTGTACGTCAGCAATTATTGGAAAAGTGGTGAATGCATTTGCTGTGCTCTCTGAATACTTTTCCAAAACAGTAAGGTACTGGCAGCAGTGGCTAACTAAATTACAAAGTGGAGGGAGAGAGTTATAAGTGAAAAGTCACCCCTCTGGGCCAGGTGAGGACAGAGCTGGCTTAGACCTTCACCTGTAAGGTTAAGTCACAATGAAGTGTGGAGTAGCAAGTTGTTCCATGATCCACAGAGCTAATGAAGGTTGATTTCCTGCAGATCTGTGTGCTGCGTGCCTTAAACACACAAAAATGATGTATTCAATTCCTTCTGTGTTCCCTGAACACTCCTACATCCCCTGCCTCTTTGCCTGAGAGAGCGGCAACAAGTGCTGTGGGTGCCTTTAATCTATGCCTGTGCTGACAGACTGCTGCCTCGGGATGGCAAAAGCTTTAATTCCGCTTCCCACTACAGGACCCAGCTTGAGTCTTTCTCCTGTATTCAGTTACACTCTGGCAAATTTGGCTGAAATTAGTGAAAAGGGAAAAAACATAATATGAAGCAACTAATAGCTGAATGGTCAGTTGAACATACAGCACAAGCATGTGAACTATACTTTCTTAGGAAGGCAGGCCAAATCAAAAAATTAAGCTATGTTACATAATTGCTGGACGTATCTATCCGTAATCCTATCAAAGCTAGAAATAAAAACAGTGATGTTCCTACTTTGTAAATAGCAGAAATCTGCAAATAAATGGCCTTGTGTTGTGAATGGAGAAAAAAGCAATCTCTGCAGGCACTTGTGATAGCTCTGCAGAACTTCAGTGTGGGTGTGATATGGGAATAAAACCAGCTCTAGACTACTATTCATATTGTTCCTGTTCCACACACAGCCTGTTATCTCACTGTTGGTATTCTCCAGACTTTAAAGTCCAAGCCTCGGTGATAGGCTCTCTGGGTCAGAGGTTACAATTCCCTGCAAGCTGCTGCTGAAGAGATAAGGGTATGAACTAAGGAGAATGGAAGTTGGCTGCAAGACCCCCCCCAACCTGGTTTCCCTGGAGGAGCTCGTCTGGATGGTGTGTTTCTACTGCACAAGTTCTTTGAAAATGAAGATGGCATAAATTATTTAGGCATGGCAGCACTGCCCACAGCCACCACATGACTTGCATACAAAATCTAAGTTCAGGCTCATAACCTCTGAGCAGAAGTTGTCTTTGAGGTGTCTACAACCCCCAGGATCAACTGACTTGGAAATACAAGTGAGGTTTCAGTCACCCGTTTATTTTTTTTTTCAATTATTATTGTGGTAGTAAGTTCTACAGGGTCTTCACTACTTCTTAAGAGTAACATATGAGTGTACTGAAATATATAGTGTCCTTGGCCATCACTTTTGCCATTTCATCAATCCAGCCTCTGTGGCTTTTTTAAGTCCAGTGTTTTGTCTGTCATATGGCGACAGGATCTAGCACTAACTAGCCAGAGCTCTATGAAAGTTAAAACTTTCTTATCAGTTTCTGATTATGCACTGTGATACAATATCTGTGTTTAAAAACCTGCAGTGTGAACCTGGTTCAGGAAACCTGAGGTAGAAGTTGTGGTATGGGTATACGGGGCAGATACCTGCTGAAGAAACAATAGCTATACTAAGATGGGTGATCTATCTTATCACTCTGGGAGCACTAGTCGCTTGTTCTTTATGACTGTGTTTTACCTGATGGGGGGTACAAGTGCTCACAATGTGTAAGGAGGACAGGTAAGCTGCCACATGCAGCTCTGGGAAAACACATGTAATTCTCTTTGATAATCTGTGATATTTTTTAATACATGAAAATGAATTCTTACTGCAGTAATTTCAGGGCAAGCTAGGAGGTCCAAGCTCCTTCTCAGTGCTTTCCAGCTTCTGTAGGTAGCTATTCATTCCTGTATCTCACACTTCTTCCTATGCCTGGCCATACATAGATGTATAAAGCTGGCAAGGCAGAGGAGCTGTGACTCCCTCCTTGTACTCGTTTGTGCAAAGACCAGTAAGAATTGCAGTCCCTGCTGTCTTTTGGGAAATAGCTGCTACTCAGCCCGGATGTGAATGGAGAGGAGAAAGCAAGAGGCTGGATATTTTCTATCCAAGGCAAATTGAGAAGACAGCAAATGCAGAAATAACTATACGGCACAGGCAGCTACTGTGCAGGCAAGATTTAGACTTTTTGGAAAAGGCAGGTTTGCTGTATGTGCACCATGTAGTTAGAGTTTTTGCTCCTTCTTTGACTAAGCTGTTGGTTGACCATAAATTGTGGATGGCCATTGATGTTTTGTCCTATAACCAGCATGTCCTTGCACAGAGTTCAGACAGTGTGTCTCAGGTACAGTGGATCTGATTCACTGGCCTCCACACCATCTAGACATTTAAGATAAGACTGTAGCATAGACAAGTAGCTCACCGATTTGATGCGCTACTTGTCTGCACAAACACAATTAACTGTTTTGGAGCTTGCTGTTTTCTATGAACTCTCTTCCCTCTCACTGATTAGTGGAAATGCAAATGAAAGACAAAATCGAAAGCAAGAAAGTCTGTTCTTCGTCTATGCTTCAAAACTGTCCCAAGAGTAATAAAATAAAAAGATCTGAGTAGAGCACATTCATTCCAAAAACAACTTGAAGGTGTATAGAGTAAGTGAAGATAAGAGAAACAAAAGAAGCAGCTGCCTTGAGTCATCTCATTCTCAGGTGTAAAACAAAAACAATATTCTTGCCTCAGGGACATTTTCACAGACTGAGGAAAATCTGAACTATTTGTTTTTGGGGAAACCTATCATTATATGCATAACGTATATTGAACAGGCACTGCGAATGTCTCTTTTTCAACACTGTATCACATGGTCTTTCGGATGTAGTTGACAGTGATTTATGCAAAAGTTCGTCATCTTCTGTAGTGAAACGGATATGCCTACACACTTGAAAATTGGTGCACAAAGCCTCTATCCTGTGTTCCGTGGACCTAAGTGTTACTAGTTTCTCTATAGGACTAAATCACATCTGTTCATGTGTGTAACTGTCATATTTGTTAAAGCTATATTTGTTGGAAGGAAAAAGACCTTGCATCAAGAGGAAAACAATGAAACCCATTTCAACACCCTTATTTCTGGTTGTTGTGAAAGTTTTGTATGACCGCATTCCACTTGCCGTCATTAACCAACAGTGGTGGCCCAGGCAAAGTGTCCTTAGATGAGAAGCCCACTTTAGCAATTTAGATTTGAATCTATGATAGGATGTTAAACAAGGACTGAGGCACCCTGCTGGCACTTAACATCTTATCAGGAAAACATATGGTTGAGCTAGGTATTCTCAACAGTCAAGGTGAAGTGGAACTGTCAGCGTCATTCTGAGAGGACAGTAGGCCTCCATGCAGGAAGTAGGACTGCTCAAAATAAGCACATTGCTGGTATACATCTGAAAACTCCATCCTAACACATGAAATGTAGTTGTCTTGCGTTCCACAGTACCTTGGTTACCCTGGTTTCTTAGTATTAGTAATACTGAGGGCTTGCTATTTGTAGCTCTGTAACCTTTCACCCAGGCTGCTGTAGCAGTGCTTTCCAGAGCCTCTCTGGAAATATTTTTCCTTTATTGTTCTCTGCTCTTATTCTCATACTGTTTTTCTCATGGCCTGGCACCTGCAACCCCAATAGTGCTGTTATAGCAGGTTCTCTCATGTGAAGAAACTATCACTGGCATGAGAATCACCCCTGCTTCCCCTCCTTTCCTTACTTCTTGTTTTGTAGACCTCAGTTCATATTAGAGAAAATATGCATAGCAAATAAGCAACAGTCACTCAATAAATACTATCATAGCAGGAATCTAAGGATGGAAATTAATACAAGGAGTGGTATCTCAATCCGAGTGAGTTTTAAAGGAATTTTGTCTCTACTGATATGTTTTTTTCTGGTTTGAAGTTGAAGTCATTAGACTCCAATGGGTTCCAAATAGTTTTCATTCAAATTCATAAATTCAGCAAAGGTTTATGCAAAAACATGGCCCGCGTTTGCTAAGAATTTGCACATAGCAGATAAGGAGTCTTTCTGACCACCCCAGGTAGCTTTCATCTTCAAATAACTTTAGATCTGAGGCAACAAATTATATCAGATGCCTTGATGTAATTTGAAGCATATTAAAATAGCAAATTAGATTAATTTCAGTTTATTATCCTTTCTCTACTTGATGAGTTGATCATCTATATGCCTTTAACAGTTCCTCTTGGATCCTTAACCAAACTTACTCCAAAGATAAAATACCTTATCATCTTAAAAACATCTGGGGTTGCTCCCTTGTCAGCTAAAAAGCAAGCCTTCAAAACCTAACTTGCTCAATTTGTACTGAACGCAGTGATGAACTTCATGATTAGAAAAGCTTTTGAGATTGGTGGCAGGGATACTGGAATATAGGGGGATGGAGGTTCAGAAAACAAGGTGACAACTAAATTCCACGTTTGCTTTGTGCTACTCTATGGGCACTGAGCAAAGGTATTTCAAGGACTGGGTTAAGTTTTCTTTAATCACGATAATGAAACTTTACCTATGGAATGGGATAGAATCAACATCCATCCAACTTCCAGGGAAATGAGTCAGATTTTTGAAGCAAAAAAGCACCATTACGTATAAATAGTCCATATTTCAGCCATAAAATCATGCTGTTTAACTCCTGAATTAAATTTCTGATACTTCTGGTTTGAAACTGGTGAATCTCTGCAGGAAACACAATCAAATTCAGCTACTAGAAATAGGCACCACCTGAACTCAACCGCATCAGTACACAGTTACCATTAAACCAAAATGCTACCTGTTTTCCAACCTGTCTTTTTCTAGTTTCATTGACAATGATTGGATTTTAGCCATGAAGTATTTCTCTGCTTGATTAAAGAATTTTATGATGAGTTCTAATATTTGCCCAAATTTCTTGTTCATCTGCTCTGGGTCACCTTTGTAACCCTCTTTTTTTTTTAAGCCAAGTAAATTTGAGCTCCATAAGTCAGTCACCATAAACATGTTTTCCTGTCTTCAAGGGAGACTTTTGAAGGGAAGTGAGGAATGAGAACACTGTTACATTTCCATAACCCTCACTACTGTGTCAGCCCTGGGTTTTCTAAGTAATTCCTGGCCTAGAAATTAATAAATGCCTAGAGGAGAAAATTATCTACAAATATCCAGTGGAGAATAGTCTGTGTTCAGTGTGCCACTGGTCACTTCCCCACCACACATTGTGTATCTTGAGGCTTCATGTAGAGCTGAATAAGACATCACCACACATTCTGAAGGGATATAAGCAAGAAAGAGCAAGACTCCTTCCACTGGACTCCCTGCACTTCTGGACAGAGTCTGTTTCTTTTTCATATTTTTTAGCAAATTCACAAGGTAGTTGTCAGAAGACAAGTAGTATTCCAGTGAATTTTCAGTGCTCAGAGTTTTTATATGAACTACTAAATTCAAGAAATGCAACATACAGTGCAAGTGTTCAATAATCCCTAAGTATAAAACATACATCAGTTATAATTCTATTTATGTTTGATGCTGTAAGATGTTTGTTGCTGTAATGAAAAACAATACCTCAAAAATTTTAAGATCAAAAAAGATTGTTCCAACTGGATTCTATAAAAGTGATAAATATTAAGATGTACCATACAGTATGAAATTTATGTAAGTAGAAAACCTCCTTATTTAAATATTAAATCCAGAAAATAATTTTAGCATAATTTTTCAAATCTAAATAGTGAATTGGAGCCTTTTGAAGAAGCAGGTGCAAGAACTGTTGCCCTGAGATACACATCAAGGAATGAACACTCTCCAAACTATTTCAAGGATTCTGCAAATGCCTACAAGGAAAAACTTTGGTAGGTGAATAGTGGGGAAAAGAATAGTGGGAATCCGAGAATGTATATTTTCTACTTTTAGCTTCTTTGAATATATTCTGTATTCTCTGGGCATTGTTTTTAACTAAAAGACAGTGGTGAATTAGTTTGTGTAGAGACTCGTTAACTGCCCTTGAGTATAACCAAATGTGTGGGACCTGATGGGTCTGGAAATCTCAGTGGAGTGAAACTCTTTCCAACAGACCAAGTGGTTTCTTTATATCCTTGGAGTACTCAGGGGGCTCAGGTTGTGATTCAGCTCAGGACAACCAAGGTATTAAGTAATTAGTGGCCTGTATACTACAGACTCATCCTTGCATTGGCTTTTGCAGCATAAACTGTTGTAAGTTTCTGTTTTGTTCTCTGTGTACCAGGTGTTTTCTGACGACTAAAATATTCAGACTGAGTCACATTCCTAACTGCGCAGGATTCCCTGTGTTTTACTCACTAGCTTGTCTAATACTTTCTGTAAGTAGGAATGACTGTAAGGTTCTCCATATCACATCTAGTAAGTTTCAACACTCTCAGTACTCATAAGAATTCTCTTTTAAGTTCCTCAGTATCTTATAGGAACCTACCGACACACAGCGTGTGATGTGATGTTTGTGCTGAAACAAGATAGTATGGAGATACTATAATTGGTGCTCTGCAGGCACTAGTGGTGAAAGGTAATCACAGTGAGATAGTTGGGTTAACATGATAAACACAACAAAAGCATTACTACTGGCTCTACTAAATGTAAATGAACTCTGGAATCTATAATTACTGATCTGTTTTAATCAAAACAATGTGATTTGAGATACTTAATTTTGTAAGTATTTCCCAGAGAGCGGTTTTCATCTTAGAGTTATTTAAAGCACTGTTCAATAATGAGAGTTTTCTATTAATCTTTTTACACAAGAAGATATAGTGATAATAATACTAATTGCATTTTATGGTATTCCCATACCATAATCTCAAACAGAATGGCCCTCAATTTTCCTTCTAAGGGTTGACTACCCATAATGTGCGCAGGCTTTTGCTCTACCTGAGCTTGGTGTGGCTGAGCTGCCAGTCACAGGCTCACCATAAGCACCATGAAGCCACAATGAAGCACAAGGCAATGTAAACACACAGGAATGAAAAAACTCCAGATCATGTATATATCTATTTTATATTCTTCATCATCCTCTTGAGGGATCCTCCTGGACATAAACAAATTTTATTTATCATGTCAGCATCCTCTGTCCTCTAAGTGTGTAATACCAGAATCCTATTTGTTCAAATAGAAGAAAATACGCATCTAGAAGTTATACCTAAATTTTCATCAGTTCAGGTACCCATTTCTGATGAGATATTAATACAAGCCCATCAGTTATAAATATGTATCAAAATTGGCATCAGGTGTGAGTCTTTCACATTCACAAGTATATTGGCTAAAATAAAGAAATAAGTGGGCTCTTTAGATCAAGATCTAACTTTATTCTTTTCTAGCAACAGAAACCAAATGTCGCTCTTAACAAAAGAAATGGAACCGAACAACATTCCTTTCCTCTGAAGGTGATTTTCATATGCTGACCTTAGTCATGAAATCTGCCCAGAAAAACCCTACAAGTCCAAGATAGGTGTAAAGCAATACAGGAATTTTCTAGCTGTACTGACTGCCATACAGGAAACACGGTTGGAAATCTTTTAACAGAAAAATTTTTTGCTGAAGAACACATTTATCAAAATGCAGTCTTGAAATTAATTATATCTATATGATTGAAATACAGGTTTCCCAATTATCCAGATGAAGTGTTTCGATTTTTTCAAACTGGAGTCATGTTTTGTAATGTAGCCAAAAAAATCCCGGATCTCAGTTTTTAGTGTTGATGTGCAAGGGATGTTTTGTCCCCTTTTTGTATAGTTTCATACTCTTCCATTATGAAGGTACGGTCTCTCTGCAATTCAGATTTTGGCACAAAATGTATTTCTAGACAGACTATAGTACTGAGTATTATTTAAGTTTTATGTATGGAATAGTGTTTGGACACACAAAAAAACTGATTACATCCCCTCAGTATGTTTTTGCTTGAGTCATGTTTCACTGGCTTGTGAGAATTCTTTGGAACCAGTACTTCCCTATGGTACATGTTTCTTGTGGAAATGTGACACTCTCTTGGATTGTGTCACCAAGAGCAAAGAACAAAGAGACAAAAGGAAGAAAGCTTCATTCCACAGTCTAATTTGAAATTTTCTGCAGTTCTGGACACAGAACTTAAAATAGCATTTCCAATACAATCTAAATACCTCTCCTCCTTTACATTGCTAACCAAAATAAAGGTGCTGGAAGCACTCTGGATATCAGAACTGTTTTCCCAAAACTTCATAATTGTCACCATTATTCTGCTAACATGTCACAGCTTGAAAGCATGGATTGTTTACCAAATTTTCCTTGTGGTTCAAGAGTCTGAAAGCAGAGACTGCAGGTTCTGTTGCAAGTCTGTTGCGAGTCTGTCTACCCTACAGATAGCTCAGTTGTAGCTTTATTAACCATGAAATACAGGGCTTCCTGTTACTGTACTTTTTTTCTTGCTTCCCAGTTGTCTCTTAGGAAACTAACATTTAGTTTATACAAGCTAGTTTCTGATTCATGCCATTCATTCTTAATATTCTTTCCACGGTTTTGTTTGTTCGTTTCTTTTTTATCCAGACTTTTAAATTATTACTTTAAATTACTAAGAACTTGATGGAGAGGTCCATGTTGTCCCCAGGTGAAATTTCTACTCTGTCTCCATTTCTTATGTTTCTCTTTGTCTCCATTCTCACTAATTAGTGCTTGTTGCCTAAGCCTGTTTAATCAGATTTCTGTCACATTTATCCCATTTAACATCAGAGTAAACGCCAGTCAATTAAAGACAATTACTACTGGCTTCCAGAGGTTAGATCAGATTTTGCCCCTCATTGTTAAACACTGTCTGAGAAGGCATCGTTCCTTGGATGTCATGAAAGAAGTATCTCACTGAATGTTTTCATTAAAAGCTAATTCAATCTAATATTAAAAATCCAAATGACAGACTAAGACAGATATCTTCGAAATCCTATGCACCTTAGACTTAAGGTCTCTCATAAGCATTGAAGAAATTATACCTAATTTATCCTAGAGTAATTACATAGATGAAGTGTTGATTGGCACCTCAATTGAGACTCTTAAAACAATTTTATACCTACATTTCTGTATGATTATGCTCATTATTATGTCATTCATTGGCATGCAGGACAAAGAAAATAGAGCAGAATTTGATGTTGTCTTCAATACCTGTTTTCATTTAAAAATTGAAATATCACTAATTTTTTCAATACAGACCGGTCTCTTAAAATGGAATTAGAGGTAGTAAAAAAGCTATATGAACTTCTGTGTATTAACTAAGCTTAATCATTGAAGCTTTACCATCACTAATTATTAAAGGGTAGATCTTTTTAGGGTCTGTATTGCTCAGGAAACGGGTAATGGGATGCAGAGCCTTTCCCTCTGAAATTGTTGGGTTTTATCTAATCCAGGTTCTTGCTTACCAAAATTTGTTCACCCTATGATAGTTATTTAATTATTTTGTTTAAAATCCAATGTAAGGCCTTTCTGGTCCAGTCTAGATGGTCATGTGTAGTTCTAAAGGAAAGGCATTTTTCCAGTGTCTACTCTCCATCAAACAATAAATGTACTTCTGTTTGCTGCGAGAGGAAAAAAGACTTATAAGTGATTGACAGTCACTTTCTAGGTCATTTTGATACTTGTATGGAAACAGTTTTTGAAATAACTAAATAACATTCATCTAGATTCCAGCAACAAGTGGTGAAAATGGGTCTCCCTTGCTTTGATATGCATACCCATACTAGTATGACCAAAGTGGGCAAGGGGCTGGCTGAGATTAACTTGTTTAAATGGCCTGGCAGAAACCAAATCAGAGTAAGATACTGTTGGGGAAGATATTTTGAAGAGTTTGCAGCTGAAACACAGTCTTCTTTGGGTATTCACAGTTACTCAGTTACACCTTACCTTAGGAACTTAATGAACTATTGCAAAGTGCTCGTCTGTTTATGGAAATGCCATGCAGTGTGAGGGAGAGAGGAAATGCCTACTGAAGACATTAAAGTATGGCTCCTTCTGGTTCCCTTTAAGTGAAGCTTCCACAGAGAGGAAAACTATGGAACATCTGGCAGCACAGGGAATCATGTTTGTGCACACTTCTCCAGGAAGACAACATCAGTACTGGAATCTAAAGACTTCTGTTGTTCAGGGAAGGTTATATGTTAGAAAGCTGACGAGAATTTCTGTGTGCTGGAACATGAGCCAGCAGAAATGTGTTCTTCTACTGCTTTTGTAAATATTTCTTCAGTCTTAGTGTATTTGTTTATAATAGTGAACCCTGGTATAACAATAACAGCGTTTTCATTTGTATCTGGTGTGGCAGAGGAAAGATTTTGGTGATAGTCTGTAAGCCCCGTATTTTATGAACTAATAACTGAAATATAAGCATAACCACAACCTAAAATTCATGAGGATTATACATCCGGTCCTCTAGTCATAGAGAGACAGCAACCTTGGTCTCAGTGCCCTCCCTGCTCGTCTCCCAAGGCCCTCAAATTTTCTACTTAGGAGAAGTATTGATAGAGTAGATCTGTGAAAGGTTTTGTCTCTCTTCCTGTGAAATGGAGATCACTGTACATTCACAAAAAAAAAATATATTTTGACAGTTTAATAATAAGAAGAAACTGAATTTTCTAGAACAGCCAGGAATGGATTGATTAGGGCATTCACTAGTGATGTGAGAATTCTGAATTAAGTAAGAAATAATTTAGAGAATTGAGCTGTCTCTGTTTGTCTCTGACTCCAAATCCCAAACTAGACCTGAAAGGCCTTTCTTAAAGGATTCCTTAAAACTCACACGTACTCTCGAAAAGTTTGTTTTAATGAATTAACATTTTCAGACAAGAATATTTCACTAAAAATTTACAAAGCCAACTTTCAAACTTTCTCTTATATTCTTTCCAGGCAGCTATAAAAGAAGATCAACATTTTCAATATTTCTGGTTAACTTTAAAGATGACTGAAATTTAGAACAAAATGTCATTATCTAATATATCCATAGCAATGGTAGAACAAACAGAAATGTTAAAAATGGAACAATATGAAGCAAATAGCTGGTTAAAGATACTCTGGCCAACAATTTCCACATTTCCAGTCACTACTGAATACCAGTTCCAACAGAAATCAGAACAGTTCCCTGGTGGTGCAATGCTCTAGGTTATATATTTGGAGGAGTGCTTGACAATTTGGAAACCTCTCTTCCCTCAATTCATTCCTTCTCAATTCCTATGGCCTAAAGTCTCACTGCATGCATGTTTTCTTCCTGCCTATACCTTGCCAAGGACATCCTGCTCATCAGTGCTGTCCTGTTACCTGATGAGTGTTCTGCTGATTTTGTATAGGAATAGTCATATCAGATCGAGCCACAGTTCAATCTTACCTCCATTCTTGGCTCCAACAGTGGCCAAATCCTGGTGTTCCAGATAGTCATTCCCCACTGAAAATATACTTGCCTAATTTATGGCACTATATATGGAAGAAAGATTACCTGGGATAAATTTTGATCTCTTCAGCATCTGTGGCAATCAGCTTATGCCTGATGAATATCAGTACACCAAGCAGTGAATAAACTGCTCATGTTCATAGTTTGTCATTCTTCTCCATTCTCTTCCATTGATTTCATTCTTCTTCTAGAATAAGTAAATATGTATGTAATATATTAAATTAGATAGAAGGTGTATAGGGTTTAACAAATGCTGTCCCTTCCCAGCCTCACCTGCACTATGTTTTTCTTTATAGTTATTCTGAACTATGAGTGTTCTGGGGCTTTAACATCTGTGTTGTGCAACACAAATTCCGATGCTTAACAAATAGAAATATAACATTGTCTCAGGCTGATATTTAAATATATGAATCTGAGTGGTAGAGAGTGCTACAGACTGAAATTAAACTGCATGATGATTTGCTATTCCTGGTTTTAAATAGACTCCTTTTTACTTTTTATGAAACACACATAATTGTATTGTTATGGGACAGGATGCCAAAATGAGGTAATACTTTGTAAACCAGTTATTCATTCATACATAATCACTAACAAGCCTGGATTTTTCCAGAGCTTTAAATTTGACATACCCCTAGGAACAGGTCACATACAGTGAACCATTTAGGCAGAGGGGAGAAAAAAAAAAATCCAGAAAAATCAAACCAAAACATTCTAATACTTCCAAAAGTGTTCTTGCATTTTTTTGTGTTGATTAATAAAGGAAATAAGGGCTATTAAAAAAAAAATATTTAGGTACCTGTATGCTAGCTGAAATCATTGCTTTTGGGTCCTTATTTGCCCTATTTACCCATTACAGCTGGAATGAATAAATCATCCAGAAAACTTGTGTAAATCATAGTGTTTTGTAGTTGTGCTGCTTTAGTTCACCTTAAGATACAAAAAAGCTGAGTTCAAATGTCCTCTTTCTGATTTATAGTAGGCATGTCAGCTATATCCATGAGATATTCTGAATTTCACCTTGTTCAGTCTTTCTGATGAATTAGTTTTGTTTTGGAATAAATTGGGGCAAATTGAAAACGACTTATCTTTTTAATGACATATCTCAAGTTTGATGTGTCGTATGGTGCTGACCATCTTTAGATCTCATATTGGTATAATTCCATTACATTGTGGAAGTTGACTTATTCACAGTTTATTGCTTAATTAAAGCGTATTCAAACCCTGTTAACATTCAAAGTATTCCCAGCCTTAGCTTTTACTTCTGCAAGTGCTTTCCTGGCAGGCTGAGATGCAGCCTTCTCTAAAATGAAATACAAAGACAGCCTTGCATTATTCTGCTGCTACAATTTGAAAACAGCAGGTTCCAAAAACTCTGAAAGACGTGGCTGACAATGCTGGCTATCCACACTTGACATACTATCAAGAGTTCTGGTTCCAATTTGCTTGTTTCCAATTAGGGAAGAAAATCAAGAATGGGCAGGGACACCATCCCATCCCCCTCTGAAGACATGCAAATTAATGCAGGCGTATTACTAAAATACACTCATTTTTAATCAGCCTTAGTCAATGTAACCTGTCAGTAATCTGTGGTACTGCAAGCTTGCACTACAACCTACGTGCACTGCTGACCTCTCATTCCAGTCACCCCGCTTCTTCACCGTACCCTCTTCCCAGCAGATCATAGTATAGAATAACTTTCTAACTGTTCATTCTGACTTCAATTTTGGGCCACTGAGCCTGAATAGCGAGCAACAAATCCTTAAACAAGCACAATGTTGGGGACATACTGCGTGTGTAAAGCAACACAGAGTTTGGCATGGGTAAGTGTGCATGGTGGGGAAAGGGGAAGATAGCCAGCATGACCGTTTCCCAGTATTTTACATAAACCCCTGCAAAACCACAACCTGACTCTGCTCTTTCCTCCTGTTTCGAGGAATTTTTCAGCTCCTCATTTCTCACATTGCTTCAGTGCATAAGTGATCCGTATTCTTCCCTCTCTCTTTCTCTCAACCTGCAATTTTTGAAGCTTACCCTTTAGACCTGTCCCTCTCTTTAGTAATTCCATTACAAACTGTAGCTGTGACACAAGCTGTCAGATTAGCTCTCATTCTGGGCTGCTGAACAAACAACACCAGCATTAATTTCTCTGTGAGAAAATAGTGTAAGCACAGAGACAAGAAAATAGTGGGCATAAAGCTATTCGCCTGCTTCATGTGGAATTCATACAATATAGAGGGATGGTGCTGATAATACGTAAGGGCAACACTTCATTTAATACATCAGTGCCTCAAATGCACATGACCCACGGCTTTGCCCACAAAAAATGTTTGAGATTTTGTGCTATATAGTTGGTTCTAAGCTATATTCATCTATCTTTTTTTTAACAATGTATTCATGCCTGTGTGCTTCACATATCCTGTCAGCTCACTTAAACAAAGAAGAGCTGGAGGAAACCTCCAGTTTCATAGTTTACTAACCAGGCTTGCAGATCATCTGAGAATACTGATGTGCAAATTGTATTTCAATTCCTTCCTTTAAACATAACTTTTGCAGACCCCATGAATGATGGGAAGGGAAACTCCCTGTCCCCATCATGAGCCAACAGTCGACATGAGCTGGCAATATATGCTTGCAACCCAGAAAGCCAACTTTATGCTGGGCTGCATCAAGAAGAAGATGGCCAGCAGGTCATGGGAGGTGATTCTGCCCCTCTACTTTGCTCTGGTGAGACCCCACCTGGAGTACTGCATCCAGCTCTGGGGCCCTCAGCGCAGGAAAGACATGGACCTGTTGGAACGGGTCCAGAGGAGGGCCACAAAACTGATCAGAGGGATAGAACACCTCTCCTATGAGGACAGGTGGAGACAGTTGGGGTTGTTCAGCTTGGAGAAGAAAAGGCTTTGGGGACACCTTAGTGCAGCCTTTCAGTACTTAAAGGGGGCTTGTAAGAAAGATGGGGACAAACTTTTTAGCAGGACTTGTAGCAACAGGAGAAGGGGTAATGGTTTTAAACTAAAAGAGGGTAGATTTAGACTAGATATAACAAATTTTTTTACAATGAGTGTTGTGAAACACAGGAACAGGTTGCCCAGAGAGGTGGTAGCTGCCCCATCCCTGGATGTGTTCAAGGCCAGGTTGGATGGGGCTTTGAGTAACCCGGTCTAGTGGAAGGTGTCCCGGCCCATTGCAGAGGGGTTGGACGAGATGGTCTTTAAAGGTCCCTTCCAACCCAAACTATTCTATGATTCTATGATTCAGGCCATGTCCTTATGTTGGGGGCCCCAGAGCTGGACACGGTACTCCAGGTGGGGTCTCACCAGAGCAGAGTAGAGGGGTGGGAATCACCTCCCTAAACCTGCTGGCCATGTTTCTTCTGATGCAGTCCAGGGTACAGTCAGCTTTCTGGGCTGTGAGCGACATTGCCAGCTCTTGTTGAGCTTCTCATCAACCAACACTCCCAAGTCCTTCTCTTCAGGGCTGCTCTCAATCCATTCTCTGCCCAGCCTGTACCTGTGCTTGGGATTGCCCCAACCCAGGTGCAGGACCTTACTCTTGGCCTTGTTGAAATTCATGAGCTTGACATAGGCCCACCTCTCAAGCCCATCAAGGTCCCTCTGAACGGCATCCCTTCCCTCCAGTGTGTTGACCGCACCACACAGCTTGGTGCCATCGGCAAACTTGCTGAGGGTGCACTCAGTCCCACTCTCCATGTCACCGACAAAGATGTTAAATAGCACCAGTCCCAGTACCGACCCCTGAGGAATGCCACTTGTCACTGGTCTCCACTTGGACATCAAGCCATTGACCGCAACTCTTTGAGTCCGGCCATCCAGCCAATTCCTTATCCACCAAGTCGTCCATCCATCAAATCCTTGTCTCTCCAATTTAGAGACAAGAATGTTGTGTGAGACAGCGTCAAATGCTTTGCACAAGTCCAGGTAGATGATGTCAGTTGCTCTTCCCTTATACACCAATGCTGTAATGCCATCGTAGAAGGTCACCAAATTTTTCAGGCATGATTTGCCCTTAGTGAAGCCACGTTGTCTGTCACCAATCATCTCCTTGTTGTCCATGTCCCTTAGCATCATTTCCAGAGGAATTTGCTCCATGATATATGCTTGAGGGGGATCTTGTCCATCATATTTGGAGGGTCTCATTTTGGTGGGGAAATTGCTAGTCTAGGCCAAAAGGAAACTGTGTCTTTAAATTGAACAGGATGTGTCTTATGGTGTGTTCTAACTTTACTCTGTTTTTGTGTCCTGAACAGGTCTAGGCTTAGAAACTTTCATCTCCTTTTCATGCACCATTCTGTCATTCTGTAGAAGTCTTTTTCAGCATCCGCCCTGCCTAATTTCACCGTATATGTGAAATATCTAATTGTTTTCTAAAAAAAACCCAAAAACATGACAGCTTAAAGCTGCCTTTTTAATTAGGAATATTAAATGGACAGTTGGAATTGAAATTGAAATTGGAAAAGCTCTTTCCAGAAAAAATTAAACTCATTCCATGTTCTGGCAACTCCTTTGTATTTTAGACTATCTCCAATAAAAGGTGTTTGTATGATAAACTGACTAGCATGCTAGCATGTAGGGGAGAGATTTCCATGAAATAAAGGAAGAGGAATTCAGGGAGTGTTTTCAGTGTGCTTTTCTATAACTGCATTAGTTTTATATATTCTAAATTCCTAATTTAGAATTTGCACACTTATAGGGGTCTAATGATGCATTTACATCCTGTTTGACCTCTTCCTTCTTGGCCTTTTTCTCCAAAGCAAGGCTCAGGACTAGAAGTCAAAGCACTTTGACAGACTATGTCAGAAAAGACACCATGTTATTTTCATTTTTCATTTTTAGCCAGGGGCTTTCCCCCACTTTATGGTAAGAGATCTGCAGATGGTTATATGCCGATTCTTTTTTTCCTTAAGGGAAAAAAGAGACTTTTAAATATGGTGTGCTGAATTTAATCCTCGTTTAGGATACCATCATTCTGTTAATGGGCCCTTCCTCCATGTACAAACCACCATCTTACTGTGCATTTTGCTGACAGATTTAGTCTGCCGTATGTACTCTCCTGAGGTATCTCCCTCGAGCGATGATTATGCACCCGTGTAAGGGCTGCAGCCTTTGACTGCACCAGGTTTTAGCTCACCAGAGTTGAACTTCCCTGAAAGGATGCACTGGCCAGAAAAATCTCTGTCTGTGGGGAGAGCGGAGTGGCCCCCAAGGTAAACAGTTCAAAGTGAGGCATTTAGAGAAAGCACTCTGTGATTGTGGGGAGGAGATGATAATGGGGTGGACTGTAAGCACCCTGCAGGACTCCGCATAATGTTCTCTTCATTTACCAAGCCATTAAACTGAAGCTGATTTTATTATCATAATTTTTTCCACTGGCATCTGAAGAAGTTTTATGGCTTTCAATAAAGCCTTCTCTCTACTCAGAATCCTGTTTGATTTTTACCATAACATCTTCTAGTGAGATTTATGTTCTTGTTTTGCTTAAGATTCACATTTTAATGTAGCCATAAAAACAAGCTAGATTTGCTTGTTTGAGGGAATCTTATTTAGTTAATTATCAGACACCACGTGGCAAATCATTTAATTTGGCTTCTATTGTACAATGATTGTTATTTATTTTCTTGACTTGTTTCACAATGGGGAGAAGGAACAGATAAACCAGAACGCAGTAGGAATCCTCACATAAGAAAGGAACCTATTTCGGTAACGGGGATGTTCCTTTGGACAAAGTAAGGAGCCTCTCTCAAAATGACGGCTCAAATTTGGAATAAATACTGCCATCCCAGACCTTTTTAAAGTGAACTTTATGTTCTCTCTATTTTTAGATTTAATTTGGTTCTTCTTACCAAGAGAATCACATGTGATATTCTCATGGCACTATGGATACTAAAGCTTTGGTCATCCTAG
>RSEF01000005.1:23746207-23765498 GCA_003993805.1 Himantopus leucocephalus
TGGGGCACCCCAGATGGGACCAACAGATGCTCACCCCCCTACCCTACCTCTCCCCTACATTTACATATGTAAATTGTTTATTAAAAACCTCACATGATATTCACAGGGAATCATTGTCTTGGGTGTCTAGATTTCAATTTCTCTCTTTCCGTCACTAAAATCTAATGTTCTTTTCTTAGGAGTAAGAACAAACAATATTTACAGTATTTAAGCAGACCAATTCCAGTAATGAATGACATTTTGTCAAAAGGGGGGCAAGATGACTTGGGAAAAAAGGAAGTGACATTTTAAGTGATATAGCATAAGTCATTTACATTTTGGCTTAGAGGTCCTGTATGAATAATGACAGCATGGAATAAATGTCTTGGTCCTTTGTTAGAGGTGATCCATCTCTTTATGAAGGATGTGTATTGCCATTGTAATACACTCTTAAAACTGGGCTTTTCCAAAGCAAGTTTTTTGTTGTTTTGCATAGAAGCTAGCTTTGTCTTATTTCCTGATACATCATTTACTTCTCCTCAGACTGAAGTCATAAATTTTATTCAGTCAAGTAAAAAAAAAGCTGATAATAATGTGTTATTAGTTTTATACAGCGATAATGAAAAATGACAATATACAGAAAGGACTCAAAAGCAGCATTAATAGAGTTATTTTGTTCTTCCTGAATATTCTATTGTATTTGTTTTTAACAGAAGGTAGCCAAGGTATAAAATCCACTGGAAGGATTCATTAGAAGAGTAACTGTGCATGTGGAATAGCATTTAGAATCTGCAATTTCTGGAGTTATCCTCACTTTAGGAACAAAGTTTAAATGTTATATTTTATTGCTTTGTTTATTTGGCTGTTTACAATAAATGTGCCGTCACTGCTTAGGAACTGAGCTGGCTTAGCTGTTACTGGTTAGATATCACATAGCACACTCAGATGCTCATGACTGCCATCAAGATAAGCTTTGATGCACAGGCAGTCTTAGATCTATGTAAAGCAGATGGATTTTAAGTGCCTTAATTTCAATTAGAAGCATTTAAGCTTCTTTTTAGAGGGAGACAAGTGTAAATAGTAAAAGCTTCAGCACAGTACCAAGGGACATGCTCAAAAGTGAGGCAACTTTGCCAGGTATTCTACTATCACAGGATGAGGAGGTTGTTTAATATGCTGGGGCAGGAAGAGGGGAAAAAAAGGAAGATGGCAAGCAGGAGAAGTAACTGTAAGTGTAATTCTTGACTAGGAGAAGAGAGGCAGAGCTTCTTACAGCACAGAAATTGTCAGAGGGACAAACTTGGAAATTGATCCATGACACTGTGATCAGGATGGTGATGTTCATTGCTTCTCCATTCAGAGTTGCAAGATTTTCTCACTTCCTTTCTCTGAAAATAAACAAATGGCATGAGAGAACCACCTCTCTTGTTTCATCTCTTCCTCTTCCTAGGAAGCTGGGAATTGACTATAAGGAGCCTCACAAAGAGAAACAAGAAGTTGCAAAGGAAAATGTCTGCAGTGTATAGACAAGTGCTGATGAGGTGCCGCTCCATTTGCTGATACCCCTGCTGTTTCTGAAAGCAACACCTCTTGCTTTCTCCTGCCTCCTCTCTTGTCACAACAGCTCCTGTCTTCACAGGTGTGGCGTTCATATTTAGAATCTAGGCCCTTGAGCAGTTGGAGAACAATGGTATACTATGGAAGCACGCCGTGTCTGCCTCCTCCTCTGCCTATGGGGCACTGTAGAATAACCTCCTTATTTCACCCTTTCCTTCTTTAGGAAAAGCAGGGTCCCTTGCAGCACTTTCTCCCGTCTCCTAAAACTTAGAATCATGTAGCACAGACTCCCAAATAAATGTGTTTTGAATACTGTTCTTCCATGCCATCATCTGTGTCAACATTTTGTTAGGTGACAGGAATTTATCCTTAGGACACATAACACAACTTTGAGTTTAGCTAAGATGGACAAAAGGGACTGTTTCTATAACAATTTGTGAACAATCATTAGCTAGGTGAAGATATTGTTTTGAGAAGTGTCCCTTTGTATCTGTTTGGAGTTTAAAGATGTCAGTCTGGAAGATAAAGTCTGTCTTCTTTTGCTTTGTTTACTTTTATTCTTTGGGTACTGATGACTAATGAAATAAGTTAGAATAGCTTGTACAGGTGGCTGTGTGACACAGCAAAGATCTGACTACATCTTTTGCTGTTTAGGAACTCACGCATCCAGGCATGCACACTGTACCAAGGGAAAATTAAATTTGAATATTTCACCTACCTAATAAATCACATGGAAACTTGTTTTTTTGGTATGAAAGTGTGAGCAATAACTTTATAGCTATGGCTGCACTGAGATTTCCACTTAAACAAGATTCAAATTCTTCTGTTCCATAGTTTCAGAAAATTGACTAAAAATTAAGTACATCTCAAAATATGGCACAATAATTCTCCAGTAGACATTTGAAATATCTGGGTAGTTTTCTAGATGAAAAATTCCTTTAACAAAAAAAACCCATTTAAAGTAATATCATAATTATACCTGCCCTAAAGTGGCTTAACAATTTTTTTCCCTGAACTCTATATGTTAACTTTTAAATCAAAAACTGTGTTTTAAATATCATGTGTGTCAGAATGTCATGTCACTGCTGCTTCTTTTTCTAAATTCATAATGAGGACACTTTTAATCCTTATCTCAATGAAATTTTCCTCTTTTAAGTGGCCTCGGAGAATTCTGAGGAAACAAAGAATTGCCTGGTGAAGTTGTTGCAAAAGATTTTGTTGAAAGGAGCTGCTTTTCCAGTAACATTTAATTATTTAGCAAAATAAGTCTTCAGTGGAATGCCCTTTATGTAATCTTAATAAAGTCAGTATGATCAGCGATGCACATGCATCCTGTCTGAAAAGCTAATGTTTTTAGCTACTTTAGAGGCATACCAAAAGCTAAGGAAGCTCATGAGGAAAAGGCTAAAAGAATTAAGTGTGCATAAAATAACTACAAACTGAGGAAGCAGAAGTAGGAAATCTGCCTGTAAATACTGGAAGGGCAACACTAAAGTATTGCTTGTGAATACAGGAAAGAAAGTATCTATTAAACAAGGAAAGGTGAAACTAAGGCTGAAGAGCTAGAATTATTTCCCAACTAGAAAGACTAATTACAGTGTTATCAACCTCTTAAGGGAAGCATTGGAAATCCCTTCACTAGAGCTGTTCAAATTTAGGCTTTGGCAAAGCATCAGGGGATGTTCTGCAAAGAACAATGCTTCTCTGGTGAGGTGAACAGGCTGGAGAGAAGCTGATAAAGAGACCGTATTAGCATGGTGCACAGCTGCGTGAGAAAGACACAGTAAATGCTGAAATCAAAAGTAAGCGGTTTTGTTTGAAAAGGGCATAGGCAATTACTGGTGCTTGAATTTAGAAAGGTTTGCTGACATTCTGCATGGTTAAAGAAACTGGAAACTTCTAAAGCTTTCCTCTATTTCCTCTAGAATAGCCCTTTTTGGTTCATTATGACCAACTGATTTAATAGTCAAATCATCTTTCTTAATGGCTACAGACTGCGAAGCATTACAAAGAACAGTACTCCACACCCTAAGAAATTCATTCCATACAATTAAAAATGCCATTTATGTGAAATGCAGGCACTCTGCTTAGTGGCATGTGATAAGAGCTGCTTCATATTCTCACAAATAGTCTGAGGACCATTGATGGGTTTAAACATTTAAGGAAATGAGAGTAATCCCATTGTTGGTCTTCTTGAGTCTCTCTTCTTGTGGCTTCGCTGTGAGTACATTAGCACAACCAATTTTTTCTTATTTTCTTTGCCTGTGCCTCTCCTTCTGCTGTTATTTATCTCCTTCAAGATTCTATAGTCATTTGAGGATGCCAGTTTGTATTAAAGATGGAAAATTAAAGTTGTTCTGGGTTATTTTACTGTTCATTCTTTCCTCATTCTTTCTTAAATTTTTGGTCAGATGAAACTTGTCAAGTTTTAGCCTATACCATATTTATTTCATTTAGTTTTAGTTTTACAGTTTCAAAAAACAAGAGGTTTTTATTCGGTAGGATAACAGCAACTTCACTATTCCAGCTTGTCACCCCTCACTCTAATCTGGTGTTTGTATAAAGTAGAATAGGAATTAAATACATAAATAAAAATGAAAGTATTTAATGCCTGTGTAACTGTACCTGTTAGTACCTTTGTGTCTGTGGAGATGATCAATACTGATTTACTGCATGGCTACAGTATTTCAGAATCAATTCCTTGCCATATAGAATGTGAACAGCTTCAAGTATTTATTGGAAAGCTAGAGATGAAAGGTTTTGTGCAGACATTTCAGGCAAAGTACAAAATGAAATGAGTGAACCTTGCTAAGATGGGAGCAACTATTCTATAATTCTTTTAAACACCAACTCACCCCTGTAGTCAAACTTGACCCCAAACTAATATTCAGATCTTTGTGGCAATGCTGTTGAGATTACAAATGTAGAGGCAAACTTTTCCAATACCATATCTTAAGAGGAAGGTAGGATAACTTACCATCTACAAATGTTTGAACTATTCAGATGCAAAGGATTTACATAAGAAAAGCCAAAAGATTATAGCTTTTATAATAACAGCATGTAACTGAGCAATGCAGAATATGAAATGGTTATTTTATGGGAAAATAAAACTCTCTGGAAATAATATAGGAAAAACATAATGGCAAAAACCTGTACTTCAAAAGAAATACCTCATACTGGTAGTAAAATAAACATTGGTGGAGTTATAACTCTTCGTTGCTTCCTTTTATTGTTCTAACAATATTACTCATGGTAAGATCCCATTTTGTAGGAGTATACTTCACTCAAGTGGAGCTATTTGAAAAGGAAAGAACAAACAAGGAAGAATAAATGTGGGCAAGTATCCCACAGTTTCCAGCCAAGAGATAGGGCCAGGCTCGCATCACTGCTGTTGAAGTCTCCTGACATGTTGGGGTGGAAAGGCTGCATCCATGTGACACATCAGCATGGGCACACCATAGCAGTAGAGATGTCAACAACCCTTTGTCACTCAGCAATGCATGCTTCTTTGGACTGCAGCTCCCTCCAGTCTGTCCACCTCATACGCAAACCATAACTGCTCCAATGTGCTCTGTGTAAAATCCCGGACACAGTGGCTCGTGTTCTCCTTTCCTTTGCACTGACTACCTAGTCTTGCTTGCTGCTACTACTACTGCCGTTAGTGACACAGGTGGAAAATTAGACCATGGAACAGGGTGTCAGAATAACACATTCTGTAGAATGGTCCACAACAGGATAGAGGTTAGGACCATAGATATACCACACAAGCATGCTGTACACTGCGGAAAGGCAGGTCTGTCCCCAAAGGGATGCTGCCCTTTACTTCCTCACCAAATATTGGCTAGCCATGATTGGGAAGTTTGATTTCCCAAGTGCTAGTGCCAGACAGGTTGCAGGAGGTGTCTCCTACCCTAGAAGAACGTTCCCAGCTCAGGGAATATTTCTCTCATCTAAGAGTAAATCCTAAATTGAAACTAATGCACAGATATGTGAATGATCATAGAATTAAAACTGTTATACCCTGTCATGAATCATCTAAAAGTACCCTCTCAGTTCTTCGATAAGAGAATGAAAGATGTTAAAGTAGATTTTCAGTTGTTTTGAAATCAGCTCAACTAATCTGATTTTCTCCCACGGAACTAAGCTGCTACTTTTCATCCGTCTAATGCCTCATGACCTCCGTTTCCCTCAGCTCTTTGAAGCTAGATACTGTGCCCAGTTAGGTGCAGTCAGAGACTTCGCTTCTGATCTCAGCAAACCTCTGCTATTAGTACTATTTTTATCTCTAAAAACCCGCTTTTTTAACTCAAGCATTTTACAGCAGCAGACCATTGGATAAAACTAAAAGACTACCATTTTCCTAAATACAGCCTTTCCAGTGAAGCCAGTAGAATTTTTAACTTAAATCACACACACACACACACATATACTCTGAACTGGTAACAGCTGCTGAACATATATATGTTAAATTTCACTATGAATCAGTGTTGATTCTAGTCTCCCTGTAGTCAGTGGGGGTTCATTAAATCAGCTCTGGAGAATACAGTGAGATTAGGGTATTGGGAGTTCTGCAGACATGACTCTAGTGCCAAAAGCCAGTGAAGTACTATGTGAAGTAGAGTGCAGTCATGGGTCACTTGAACATACTGACTTGAGAATCTTAGGATTCGATTCTTACCCGCTCTGTAGCTTAGACAGTCACTTCTAACTGGAGAAAACCAATGTGAATGCCATACTTCTAAACTGACAGCCTTTCATGCCCTCTTTTCATTAACTTTGCAGAAATGGAGGTGGCCCCACAGGAATTGTGTCAGCAGAGAATATAGGCAGATATTTAAATAATGTAGAAGGTGGTGGTAGACAGAAGGACACAAATTGCACAGAGTAAACACAATACCAAACCTTGAACCTGACAGGAGGTAGCTCGACTGAGAGATCTGCAGCTAAAATCTGGTGTTTTTTCAATAAAATATGTGTAAAGTTTAGACTTCTAGGGAAAGTGATGTAAATTAGACATCTAGCCATTTCAGCGGCTCTGCTTTACCAAGGGCTTTCCTTAACTGTTTGTGCTTTCAAAGGTTATCGTGGTACTCTACTGAGTAAACAAAGTACGTGATAACATGTCTCTCAATGACCAGTATTTTTAGCAAAGAAATATATAGTAACCAAAGTTGAAACTTCGTTCTAAAATGGCAGAATAATCTTGAAGTTCAGAGTGTTCTATGCCTTGCAGCAAAGTTTGTCATCGAAACACTGAAAGCTTTTTTTTGGCCCTCCTGATGTACAAAAACCAGTTTCAGTAATAATCTGCTGCTTGATTCCACAGCGTATGTGTCTGAGGCAAGTGAGCTGCCACAGAGCCATCTTTGGTTTTGACGCTTGCATAAATCAATTTTAGAAAGAGAGAAAACACAGAAATCACAAGCCCAAATAGTTAATGTTTACTTAAGTTGTACACAGCTGAAGAAAGAGGGTCACAGTAGAGAGCATTAGACAACCTTTATGCAAGACAGCACTTCTGTTCTGCATCTGTCAACTTGCTAACTAATCTTGTTCTTATGAGAATCACCCAGAAGAATGATCAATGAATCAATGGCTGCAAAATATCTGCAGAGAAAGACTAGATGTCTCTGCATCTTGGCTTTTTTCGAAGCAGATTTTATCTAAGACCTGCAAAAACAGTGGGCCAGGTTCATTCCTAATATGCAACCAGCCAGTGGATCTGGCCCCAGACGACACGGAATAAGCAAAGAAACATAATCCTGACATGAATCTTCTCCTCCTTCATTCTTTGCGTGTTCCCAACCTTATTGTAAACTTTAAAGCAATCTACAGTAGACTGGCAATAAGGAAAGTATTTAAGAATGGCAATATGTATATATATGTAAATATATAATGCACATACACAGAGGTTTCTTTATCTATTAATTTAATTAGAAAGACGCCCAATTAAATGCAGCCAGTCTCATTTAATGCCCTTCTTCTAGGAATGAAAGCATTTGGCTATTGACCAATACCATTCAGTACTTTTTGCCAGGCTCCAGCATATTACATCCTATTTCATCTCCTCTTCTCTTCCTAAGGAACCCCAGGATCTCCCCGTGCTAATAGGGTTGCAGATACAGACAGAGTCAATGCCAGATCAAATACTCACAGACAAGCAGATTTCCTCCCGAAGTTGAGGAGATTATTTTAAACCGTGCAATTAAAATACAAAGAGGGGGAAGGAGGGAGGACAAGACCAGTTTGATTGCTGTCCAAATTCATCTGTTCTCATACTGTCTTTCCCTTTGCTCTCATTTGGGCTGCCTCCATCTGGGCCTCATTCCCCCTGTTGCTGCAGCATACAGAGAAGAGCAGGGAGCTGGCACATTGGAGGTCATGCAGAGAAGAAACTCTTTCAATTAGGCTTTTCTTCTGAAACTGAACCTAAAGCTGTTGCCATATACACACACACACTATGGATGCTAAATTTTGTCTACCAAAAAAGTGGGATTCAAGGCTACAGCATCAATGTTATTCATCTCCCCTGTGACCACTTTCTAGATTTGAAAAGTGTGAGGTTCACTGTCAGAGCATGTCCCTTTTTATACTTGAATAGGGGTTTGGGGTTAAACATGTGCAGACAACAAAAGACAGCTGCAATTTGGAGTCAACTGATTGCTTGCTCAAAGAGGAAATGACACTTATGGACATTCAAACTCTTAGCTCTGCTTATTCCCACTTTCCGGGCAGGTTTCACCCACACACGTGATCATGCCGTTTGGCTCAAATACAAGGGTATAGAAAACTGGCACAAACCTATTTAAATCAGCAGGCATCCTGCAGGCAGCACTTATCACCAGCCACTTAAATGGAAATTTCACATGAGGGACAGAGGAGCTGTGGAAGAAATGAATGACTGTTTTGATTCCAATGCCCATACTACAAATTTACAAGAGACAGCTAAGGGTCAAGTGTGAACGTTCATCTCTTGCAGCGCTCATAGCTGTGCACAATTCACAATTCTGTGCACATGAGAATCCACTAGGCCAAGCATTTATATACTCATATGCTGAAATATGGCAGTTTACGCTTTATATTACATGTTAAGCTAGAAGTGGAATAAATGACCCACTGAAGTCACACGTGAGCATTTACCTGGTTCTGGTACCGAACAAGGACTACCTGTGGGCATGTTGCAGGTGCCAGAAGTTAAACGCATATTTCTTTCTCAGCCATCATATTCAGCAGAAAAATGGTAATACCACGCCACGCTCAAATCCTGGCCTTGGGGTTCAGCAATAGCAGCAGAGTGAATGCGGAGCAATGGGTTGAATGCAGTTCATCACTGGCAAGTCCTGGAATACATTTTTACAACGGAAGGACTCCAAGTGCATGCTTGCTGAGTCAGCACATCTGCATTCCTCTCTGTGGCTCTTCTGTTACTCTCTGTGCTCAGCGTGGGCATACGCAGGGTGAGATGTTCATGGCTGTCTCACCATTGTATTAGCAAGTGCTACCATGTACACCCAACATTTTCAGAACAAGCTCTACTACTTACTTCACAGAGCAGCATTGTATAAATTTGCCCTTACTTTCCTTAATGTATAAGGATGTTTAAGTATATTTATATAAATATTTAAGTATATTTATATATATTTAAGTATACCAGTTGTAATGTTCTTACACGGACACATTGTACAAAATACTCTTTCTTTCAGCTTTCTGGTCAGCATCACACCAAAACCAAGTGATGTTTCATTCTGCAGCTCTAGTGTAGGATTCACAGCAGAGTTCTCATAGATCCCTTGGCAGGTTTGTTGGTAACCCCCAAGGCAGTACTGGCTGAAAGACTGAGCAGTGGGCCAAACTGGGGAATGGAGTAACTAGGAAAACTAATGTTTTTTAACTTCTGCTGGAAGTGCTTCAGAAATGTCTTAGGAAACGTGTGGAATCTGTAATGGTATCATCTGCAAAAATAAGCGGAAGCTTTCNTTTTTTTTTTTTTTTTTTTTTTTTTTTTTTTTTTTTTTGTTCTTTAAGACAGTGATTAAACTGGCAGGATAAAAGCATAAAAGCAAAGGGTGACAGACAGCTGACATCGTTTGGTCAGTTGTTCCAGAGGATTCATTTGATGAGTCAGAATACATCCCTTTTAAAGCAAACTGTCATAGACATGTGAGTGCCTGGACATTAGATAATTCCTTTTTCCATGATCAAAACAGGTATTCACAAAATCATGGTCAGTGTATGGCGGAGTTAACTTTCCGCTCCCTGTACTTCTCCCCTGTGTCACCCTCCAATCCTTATATCTGATTTCCAGCAAATATCCTTGGAAAGAGGTCACCTTTTAAGAGACACAAAAAGGGAGATGAGAGGGAGAAAAGATGTTTGTACTCTGACTGAGCCTCTTGACTTTGCAAAAGCTTTTCCTGCAAATGCATTTCTTTCTACAAGCACCTTTATCACAGCCAGTCTACAATTTAATCTTTAACATGATTTCCTCATTCTTATCCAAAGGATGCATTATTCCTCATCATCTTGGACTCCCAGAAAAATGGTATGCTTCCTCCCCTTCCCCTCTGGGCTTTTCCATAAATCCCAGCCTCCTGCTGCTGTTCAAATTTTTTCGGGACACATAGAACTCTTTATAATCAACGTGCAACGAGGTCTCTCAGACTTTGGTATTGATCTCAGTCAATGAAGAGCTGTAAATTGAGCATACTGTCTTTCTTAGCTGAGCCATCTGTATCCCTAACGCTATGAGAACCACAATAGCTGTTTGGGTAACATATAGACTTCTGGACTGGGCTATTGGAGATCTGAAATGAGATTTTATAATGTCTGCTAGAGACTTTGCAATGGAAAGCATTGACAGCAATCTCCCACATTACTGCAATAGGCAAGCATAGAGTAATGTAATATAAGATAGACTAATCATTCCCCTAACTCCTTCATCTCCATTGCATCTGGGCTCTCAGGATTTATCATCTATCAATAATTTTTGAAAACGCTGTGAGTACCCTCACACTCTAGGAGTCTAAATCACCAGTTCTGCTTTTGTGAGTATTTCAAATGTTGAGCCTTAGTAGTAAAACTAAATTTTGCAAAGGAAATCTGAAACTGTTCTTGCTCTCAGCTTACTGTCTTTGTTGCTTAAGATTTCTAAAGCTACGTTGTGATCAGAAGTGGAACATCCTCAGACCTTAAAAGAAGCAAAAACTGAGGCAATTGTCTTTTGAAGCCCTGCTACAACTTCTGCTGAGGCAGGTGCTGGAGTAGTCATGATGCAAAACTATGACTCCTCATTGCTAAAACCAAACAGATTTTTTTTCATGCTATTCACAACCAGTTCATCCTGTGAAGATAATGGGGAAAAAATTCCAGTTTGGAGAAAAGCATATTTTTTGACATTTCCTGCATTCTTTAAAGAAGGTTACTGCTACTTTGTCAGAAAGGAAAATATTGCGTAGCTGCTGCTCTCCAGAAGGATTCTCTCTGGATTTCAAAGGCAAGATTTCTTTGTTTATTAAGAATTTATTTTGATTGGCATACGAGAGTCTCAGAGCATCCAAGGTCTCTGCTAGCTGTGAAAAACCAAGAGAAGCCAAGTGAATCAGCCTATAACCTTAAGCAGCTGTGGGACAGCCTTTGAATGAACAGGGATATGTCTCTTCTTTTTTTCGTGTGTCTCTGATTCATTGGAATAACTTTCCAAGCACTGCAATAATAATCTGTGTGAGTTGGGATTTTTGGCTTCTGATAGTTACATGTTATAAAAGGGCCCAGAGGTATTACGCAAAGAGCAAGAATGATAGAATGTTCTCCTTGCAAGGTTTGTGTGTGTGTGCTAAAAGGAAAACAATCCTTGATTTAGATTGCAGATGGCTTGGTTTATTTTCTGTTGTTTCCCCTTATTTTTCAAAAATTCCAGAAGCATCGTTGTCTGCCTATCTTGCAGATATTTATGTGACCCTTGTGACTTTGCAGCTAACAGGCAGACTGCTTAGATTCATCACCATAGGAGAGCAAGAAAAATGTAGCACAGCTGTGTGGCGTAGTGGGTAGCGTGTGCTGCTCAGGAGCAAGGGAAGGTCAGATTCAAATTCCTGAGCTAGGGCTGAGGTTTTGATTTGGATTTTTAAGCTAGTGACTCTTTGATGTGAAATACAGAAACTTTTTTGTGAGCAGGAAGGTGAAAGACATTCTTGCTGAGATGTTTATTGCAGGTGTTTCATAAAATGAGTTCTGTGAACTTTATTTTTGACACAGTAGTACATATAAATAAATGATGATATTTGTGTTTACTGTTCTAGGAAAATTATTATATTTAAATGCATCAATTTCAAGTAGTGTATTGTAAGATTTGGTATGTGATGACATAAAAGCAACAGTTATGCACAAAGCAGTGACTGAAAGTTGAACAAGCTACTTTAATTTTGGTACTCGTGGCTTCTTGAGTGCCTTAGTATTCAGCACCAACATTGTCTTAATGTGATATTTAAGTAGTTACACAAGGGAATCAGGCTATGAAGTCACAGAGAAAACTAAACAGTTTTACAGCAGAACTAACGAACACTTATGTTAATATTCCTAGACTTACAAAGCATAGTGGGCTTTTTTTTGTGTTCAGACCCATGGCTTTCCAGTTCATTTCAAAGAGGTTATTTCAGGTGCCACCTCCAGAGGGACTCATTAAGATTTGACTCTAGAGATCATGAGGTGTCAAGTCATCAATATTATTTTCCATATTACCCCAGTTTTCTGGGAGTGCTGTCCTAATCACATAAATGATTGGGCCAGCTCTTAATAGACTGTGATTGTAGCAGAGCTGTAGTACTCCAAGATATGCTAGAATATTTTGGAAAAGTAGGACAAGTTTTACTAGTCCTAGGAAAGCGCTATTATTAAACGTAGCCTTACCAAAACGAAAGCAATGATCATATCAACTACTTTTCTTCTATATTATGCCCTTCTTATCTTCAATCTATTTGTTAGTTTTATTGTCACTGTCCTCAAATAAGAAGGTTCTTGAAAAAAAAAAAGGCTAAATTTATGCATGTGTTTGAACGGCACTTCATACATTATGCTATGGACAAATAGAAGCATGAATGACAGCATTTGTAATTTTTTAAAATTCACCTTTTAAAACACATTCATCCTTTAAGAAGTATCAAGTTTAAGTCAGTGTTTTTTGGGGACAGAATGAGGAATTCAGGCTTCATTCAATTTTGGTCCAAGGTGTTATGTTTTCCTCAGCTTGTCAAGACAAAGAGATATGGGTCACAGCTGAATGGAACTGATTTCTGTCAAAGAAAATCTGAAGTCAAATGTCATTGTCATTCTATATAAATATTCATCATGTATGCAGTTCCTCCCAGGCAAGTTTTCTCTGTATTTCAGGGCACTGGCTTGAGTTACATTTCTCAACAGAAAAATAAAAATTAAAAGAAAAAAAAAGTATAAATTATATAAATGGCCCCAAAAATGCATATTCCCACACTTTCCCAGCTGAAGACTCACTAGTGTTCACTTAAAAATTATTCACTGAGGACAGGTTAAGTTCACAATACTTTTGCTGTCACAAGACAAGCTTTGTCTGAAATTCTAATAATGTTGTTTTAATATAGGAACTTTCACTGCATTTTAAGAAATCAGACATAAAGGTACAGAACCCAATACCAACACTACAAAAAAATATCCAACAGTGAAACCACAGCCCACCATGTGTAAGAATGCTTCCTCATTGACTGCTGTTACGACTCCAATGATCTGGTCCTGCTGGAATCCAGCTTCTCGTCAGAAGTGACGAAGATGGCATAGCACTGAGACCACAGTTGTACCAGGGTTAACCCCATGTTCTGTTAACCCCACACTCACACACATGCCCCTGGGCTGCCTTCACACTGAGGAGAGGAACCTTAACTATGCTATGTATCTTGCTGTTTGAAAACCAAAAATTTTTTATTAATTTTGACTAGTAATGATTCCTTTTGTTTTGCCTCAATATTCCTCCAGGAATGTTTCAGGAACCAGTTATTGAGGTCACAGCTCCAGTGTAACAACAATCCAATGATAAAAATCCATGTAGTTCCCATAGAAAATGTAGGGTATATTCATAGACTTTTTCTGCAATATGGATGCACATTACTGCATTTAGTGGTCCTCATGCCCTGCTATTTTGGACAGTTATCTTCTGGATCTCTGGGCATCTAACAGCCTCAGTCCTGACTGCTGGATACTCCAGCTTGCAGGGCAAATTGCTGCTATCCATATGCACAGAGATGCTTAGTGCATGGTGAGAAAGTCCAACACTGAAGTAAGTAGTCTGTATTTTCTCCTTTTAGTCTTGACTGTAATGGCCAGTTTATATTTAGCAATGACATAACAGATGGTCTAAATTTGCTGCTAAGTTGGTGAGGATGTTGGTTTATTGGTATATTGGCCATTTGCAATGTCATCCATGTTAAGTGAGTTCTATTTCTGTGCTAAGGGAACTAAAGAAGTGGGAAGAGAAAATGAAAGCAAGTCAATGGGAAGAGACTGTAAGAGCATTTTTCTCCCCTTTTTCTTTGTACTTTTCTGTATTCACTTGTCATCACCAATGGTCTTCAGTTTTGGCATATAAATTAATCCAGTTGTTGTTAAGCACTTAAAGGCTAGAGATTAATAATCATTCATCCCCACACAGCCAACTGCATCCTTAAGCATTCAATGTACTATTTACCTACACAGGGAAACAGCCATTTTTGTATTTTCATTTACAGACTGCATTTGCAGTTTATATTTCCACCATAAGATGGCACCGTCAGTTCCTACATTTGTTCCACTGTCCTGATGTGGGCTGGAGCCAATGCTGTAGCTGCACTTCCAGTGGAAAAGTCAGTGGTGTATGTCAGCACTTACCCCACAGAAGACATGTGTAGCTCCTAGGATCACTAGAGGAGGAAGTGCATTGTAACTACGGAAAGAGACAAATTTTGTAAACCTTCTCCAAGCAAGCGTCAGGAATAAAAATATGTTCTTTAGCGATAAATGTAAAGGTCAAAAGAAAAATCTCTGTTCCCAGAGAGAATGATCCTCTGAAAATTATACCAAGGGCAATTTTAGTTTAAAGTACTTAAGAATATGCAAAAAACAAAGTGATAATTTGACATTTTTAAAAGGGCACTGGCAAGGTATTTTTCATGTTGCTCAAAATGATGGGCCTGATCCTCAATTAGAGCTGAGAAATGGTCAGGGCAGCTAAGAACTGTTCTGAGTTTATCTCCAAAACCAGATTAGAACAACCATGGCACCATCACATCTTAAATGGGCAGTTCTGAGACACAGACCACTGTGACAATCCAAATTCATGTAATAGATGTCCCACCCATGTCACCTACTCTTTCTGCCAACTGCCAGGAGGTGACTGGGCATAAGGACCTAGACTACCAAGAAAGTCCTAAGCTCATCCCTTGCTCTGGAGTGCAAATTACTTACAGGAAAAGGATCTAAGCATATAGTTATCATCCTTCCTGTTTATTAAAAGAACAGTGTGCTTTCAGATCAATCAATGGCCTTAAAAGAAAGGAACAGGAATTATATGTCCTGGCTATTGTGCAGACTACTGGAATCTTAATGCTTGAATGTCTCTGTACCCTGTGCTGTCTGCCGTGACTTGTCAAGATTGTTCATATCTGCCTCATCTTGCATCACTTGCAAACGCTGTTTTGAATGTCTGCAAAATGTTGACAGTCTCAACGAAAAGATTGTTATTATTTTCATTTTTCTTCTTTCTTCTTTTTCATGGCTGTAGCTTAATTCTGAATTTCTTTAGTTATGTTGTGCTCTCTGTAGTATCACCTTCTGTTTTTCAGCAAGGATATTTATTCTAGTGTGCTTTGTGGCAATAGCACAGGCCAGCTTATTGATCCCAATGGGAACATTCACATGATTAAGGTCATGTATTGGCTTACATGTTTGGCTGAATTGATGTTTCTCAGCATTACATTCATCTTGAACATTTGCATAAAGTTGAGCACGTACTCCTGGTTTCATCAGTTTGACCAACAAGCTGATTAGAGTGTTTTCTCTGCTGTCTTAACCCCTTCACCTGACTCCAGATTCACCAGGGAATGTTTCTGAGACATGGGTCTACACAGTGATGTACAGGTCTTGCAGCTTTAGCATAAGATATATACCAGTATCTACACATTCCTGGTAGCTTACAGAATTAACATTTATTTCTGAGCAACAAAAATGAAGCATGTTTAAAAAAAATGTATTTATGCTGCTACACTCTGACCCGTACAGTCTTTAATTTAGAAATGTTTTTTTTGTTTTGTCTTGGCTGATTAACCAGTGATAGAGATGTGAAAACAGTACAGACACACACATATATATGTAATTGTTTTCCTATATTCATAAAACCCAACCTCACAACAGTTGAATTGACATCCGTCAAAAGGTAGGAGGTAGAAACCTTTGGTAGGAAAGTGGGAACAAACAGCTGAGAGTCTCCTAACATGGCATTGCCCCAACATAGAAAGTTTCTATTCAGTTAGCGACAGCTTCTTCCTTCCTGTCCACCCATCCTCTGCTCTCCTCCTCCCCAAAGCCACTTCTTACCTTCTTCATGGAGGGTCCATCCCTCTCATTTATACAAATGCCAATTAATTGCCATACACAAAGTAAGGGTACGAAGGTAAGGTGAAGGAGGGAATGGGAACTTCTTAAAATGGTTACAAGAGAGTAAACCATTTGCCACTCATGAAAAATTAACAATATAATAAAAAATAAAGTGTCATTGTTTTGATAAATAGACAAATGTGTACAAATCTGGTATTTGTGAAGTGTAATCAGCATGCTGATTTATTTCTTACCGATCAATGATTTTATTGTTGATTGTGACAATCAACTACACTTGTATCTGGGGAAATCAATAAAAAGTTTCAGTATATTTCACAATGCTACTTCAAGTGGTCAGACAGTATATTTTTTTAGTCTACCTTTATTTCAGATAGCACAGTGCTACCTAATAACGCTTTCCTTTGATAAGTCTTCAGGGTTACCAGAGGGAGCTCTGGGATGCAATTTCAGTGTTTTATCCAAGCACTTTAGGTCTGAAAGTAATTTGTTAAAATACCTGAGTATAGTATATTGAGTTTCAGAGTGCATCTTTCTAGCTACATTTCCTTCTGTTACATCATCTCCGATGAGTATAGTGCAGATTCCTCATTCAGGATGTCACCATCTATAAGTCGCATCCTATAGATGGTAGGTGCACACTAAGAGAATTAATCTATCATTGGTTTTGTCCAATGTGGATGGATCAATCTAGGAACATATCAGTTAAAACCACTTTTTTCCCTTAATGATATTTTTATGTTCATTAGACTTTATTGCAGGTTATGAAATACAACTACAAGCTTATTCTAGCTTTTCTGAGTCCATTTTACTTTTGAAGAGATACAGAAATTTTCTACCCCAAGATTTTTCCACCTGTGATAGAAGAATAGACAAGCTGTGTATGATAAATTTTTCCCCCAGTTTTCTGAAGAAATGTTATCACCGTGGGAAAATAATTTAATTATTCTGTATCTGAACTACTTTATCCACAGATGGGATATTTCATACTATAGAGAAGTGCTTAGAATATGCAGTGCTTCAACATTTTTATGGTGGTATCATGAGAATCAAGAGGTAGGCAGACCATTCTTTTTCACTGTTTATTTTGGCATCCTGACAGGAGAGTTCAGGAATACAATTGATCGGCAAATCTTCAGCAGCATTTTGTTGAAATTTTTATTGGATATAAAATGTTTCAAATAAAACATTTTGACTAATGTCTCTAGCATGGAAACACACCTAGATTCCTAGCAGGCTGCTGAGATCCTGCTATACACAAACTGTATGCACCAGGGCTCAGCTTCCAAATTCCCTTCTACAGATCTGAGACTTGAAGCCTGAAAGTGTTGCAAGAACTTTCCAGGGTCTGAAGCTCCAGGGCATACAAGCCAGTTGGAGGTAGAGGACTCCAGTATTTCCAAGATACTACTCAATTTATGAGCAAGCAACAAAATCCAGAGTGCAGAGTTAAAAAGATGTGGGATCCAATTCCAAACAAGTCCGGTGTGGAAAGCTCCTCCAATAGGCAAGCAACAGTCTGACAGTTGGTTACCTCAGAGACAGGGAGGCTGGGGGCTCCAGCCACCATTGTACCCCTGTGAGTGACAAAAAAAGGACATCTGAAGTTGAAAACATTATATTTCAGCATTTTTCAAAATGCATCCACCTTCCAAGTCCTTATTTCTCTGTTGTAAGAAATACAGAATATTAATTTCAGTCTTATTTATTAAAAGAAGCAGGAATCCTGAATCTCTATGTTTCTCCGTTCTTTTTCAAGTTTGCATGTTTTTAGTAGAACTTTAATCCAAATGGGGTACCAAATCCATAAGTAAAGTCTAATATTTGTAAGGTTCTTTAAAATGTTTATTATTTTTAACTATTGACATCTTGCTATTTATAATCTTTGTTATTCAAGATGAATTTCTGTTTATGAGCTCATAAAGGTACAACTGTCATTTGCTCATGTGATCATCTTCAGCGAGTGTTCCAGCACTGCTTTCTGATAATGCATCAGAGGGTTGTCATGGCTTTATCCAACAAGGAGCCCTGACACTCAGATGTGTTATTAGCATTGTATTACTCATGTTTTTGTGACTGTTTTCCTTGCAGTGCAAGGGTTAGAATGACCTGCTCCTCTTGAGTCAATCTCAGAGACAGAGGAGGATGAGTAGGGCAAAACCTCTTAGGACCATTAGTTGCTTCTCTAGCACTGATGTTCAGTCTTCATCTGCAGAAATTGACTGGTACTGCAGCAAAATTTCTGTAATAGTGTTTAAATGCATTGCTGCTTAGCTGAGGTCAGAGAATATGGCACTCAGGGTCAAGTTGTTCATTTTATGTTTATCCATATATAATCACTTGTGCTGTCATAGCCTGTCCTTATCGTGCTTTCAGTGAACACCCAAAGCAGGGTCGAAGAAAACAAGTGCAGTTTTCAGTTTTCAGTGTGAACCATGTTCTTGACTTGTACTGAACTAAAAGGGATTTGTTTCAAGCTAGGAACAAGACACAGAAATGTGGTGCTTCATGTGGAATGTCTAAGATATTTTCCAGTTCTTGTATTGTTTAAGATATTTAATCCTAAATTTAACTACTGTTGTTCTTTTACAAAAATTTTGTAACCTCAATCACGTTCTTTCCTGCAACACCCAGTGTGTAACCTTTCTATGCTAGCACAGTCTGGTTACAAACACTACGTATACCACTTCACATGCTGTCATTGTGAGTTGATGTATCTTGTGCAGAAACTGTACTCATGTCAGTTGGAGAGCTCAACCATGAGAGCATTGTGAACATTGTAGTGCTGTGATATTAAGCATCAAATATAGATAAATAGATGTAACTCATCTTTACCTGAATTATTCAGAATTAACAAGCAAAAAGAGAGAACTAGGAAAACAAGGTATCTCTTCAAAGGTCCCTTCCCTTTCTTATAAGACCTAGAAAATTAAAAGAAGCACTGGGGTACTTACTACCCCCAGGTCTCATCCTTCTTACCCACAGAATTATTAAGTAGGATTCCCACCCATCTTTCCATAGCTGTATATGACATTAGCCTTATTATTACCATAATTTAACTGTATAAAGTACTTGACCACAGATAAAGTATTATATAACACGTGAACTATCCTGTAGAGTAAGTGAAAGGCCCCACAAATTTAAA
>RSEF01000005.1:23765598-23816795 GCA_003993805.1 Himantopus leucocephalus
GCAGAATCACCTCCCTCAACCTGTTGGCCACACTGCTTTTGATTCAGCCCAGGATACGGTTGGCCTTCTGGGTTGTGAGTGCACATTGCCAGGTCATGTCCAGCAGTATGCCAGGTCATCCACCAGTACCCCCAACTCCTTCTTGGCAGGGCTGCTCTCAATCCCTTCATCCCCCAGCCTGTATGGATACCAGGGGTTGCCCCGACCCACATGCAGGACCTTGTGCTTGGCCTTGATGAACCTCAGGAATTTCACACGGACCCACTTTTCGAGCTTGTCCAGGTCCCTCTGGATGGCATCCCGTTCCTCAGGTGTGTCAACCACACCACTCAGCTTGATGTCATCTGCAAACTTGCTGAGGGTGCAGTCAATCCCACTGTCTATGTCATTGATGAAGATATTAAACGGTACTGGTCCCAATATGGACCCCTATATATACACACTTTGTTTGCCTGTTGTAGCAATGCTCCTTTATTATCCCCCCAATTCATCCCTGTATTAGATAGCTGCTGTGAATAGGCTGATGCAATACCGTACAGGGGAACAATGTTATGAGAAATGCAGTTAAGGATTACATTGTGAAGGATACACGCCTACAGGTGTATTAAGGTTGCATAGCCACACTTCATTCTGGAAGTATTTGTGGCAGGTTTGGCCACGCAACTTTAATTGTGTTATTTAACCAAGCTGTTACCATGCATCCAGTTTACTGTTCCTGTCCTTCTCTGACTGACTTGAGAATTTCTAATTCTGGTGGAAGAAAGAGAAATTAATCTGCTCCCTGACTCCAGAATTATTCACTTGAAGGATAATCTGGCCTTTCTTGTGGCCTGTTCTTTACTGAGGAGCACAGATGATACCCAGGGAATTGTCTTGGCAACACTCAGTTGTTTACAGGATTTTGCAAGATTACATACAGTGATTTCCTGCCCCCGCTCCCCCAATGAAGTTATTGATTTCTCCTCCCTCTCCTTCTCCACAGAAGGATTTGAGAGGACAATTTCTGAAAGGGGCAAGGCTAAACTGCTCCATTTTTGTGAACACAGTTTACTTAAGACAAAGAGATGAAAAGTCTGTCTCAGAAACTAGATGCAAATGAAAACAGCAGTGTTTACACCCGTACCACACAAAAAGGGAGAGCTGGGACTACAGATTTTTTCTGATAAGGATGCGATCTAACTCAGTACTCTTTGGAAAGCCCAGCAAACATATGGAGCTGGGGGGAACAGGGTAGGGCATGGGGGTGGGTGAAGAGAGAGACAGAATCAAGAAGAGATAAATTTGCATGAAGGGAGGACATCAACAAAGGAGTTAGCTACAGTGAAGAGCCCTAGCAGGAGTTGGGTAGAGCTGAAAATAGGCTGAGTGTTAAACAGTGAAGCCAGTTGTCAGCAATACCTGCACAGAAGCAAAGACAACCATAGCACTAACAAGCTCAAGACACGTTGTTGCCCCAGAGGCAGCATTAGAGAGGCACCCCTACACCACCACAGTTGCCAGGAATGGGATTTACTAGAAATGTCCTTAGTTTCCTCTTAGACAGGCACCCTACAGTAGTTAAAAAACAGGGAATGATACATTTAGTTCTCTATTGGGCTGCTCCCTCTGAACAAAGCAAGCTTTAACTGCAAGAGCTCAAGCCCTTATCCCTGTAGGATTTAGGGGGAGGCAGGGGTTACAGGCGATAACAACAAAACCAGACAGGAGCACATTAATTTTTTAATCAAGTATTTGAGTTGTTATTTGCAATTCATTAAGAGCAAGAATCAGTAGCTTCTAAAGGCTGGAGCAGCCACTGTGCCCATCTCCCACTTTGTGGCACACAGACCCTCTCACCGCACACAGGGTAGTCATTCCCTCCGGTTATAACAAAACAGAGAGGAGATGCTGCCAGCTAGGGAGCCATTACACAATTTCAGAAGCACCTATGAATGTAAACTACTGAGCTTAGGGATGACAGTCATCACCTAAAGGTGATCATACAGGACTTCTTGTTCCATGTATTTCGCTGGCTCCAACCACCAGAGCAACCTAAGGTTTTCCAACACACGGCACTAAGTGTTAAGGTTATAACCAAACAACAGACCTCCAGCCTGTCAAGAGCAGAATAATCAGGCACACCGCAGTCATGCATATTTTATGCTTTCTAGATCAAAATGAGCACAAACTTTAACTGAAACTGATTTCACCCTTTAAGGAAGAGCAAAACCAAGCACACAGCTTTTCATATCCTACTGTTGCAACACACAGGCTTGCATTTGCTTTATTCCAGCAGAGGGCAAAAGCTACACAAGGAAGAGCATTTGAGAAGACAAATAGGTCTGAGTAAAGGGAAAGGTAAAAGAAAAAGAGTATCCAGACTCCTGTCACCTAAATGACATTTTTAATAGCATTAAATAGAACTTTTTGCAGGTTTTGTCCAGCTCTCACAATAACGTGTAATACAACAACTAAAGCTTCTGTTCATGCCTTTTAAAAAAATAATCAAATAACATCACAGCAGTTCACTCATCACTTTGATGATACATAATTCGCATCTCCTCAGACTGCATGCACTCATTTGTTTCACTAAGTTTACAGTGAACTGTTTGGAAAGATGATCTGAACTGACAGCAATTCCACTGCACAAATTGACAATGCTGTACTTCAACGTGTAATACGTACACCTCTAAAAAGCATATGCAGAACCAATACACAAAGGTTCCTTCGCTTCAACACTCAAAAACTAGTAATATAAACGTAAAGCGGCAATTTTGTTCTATTTACTGGACAAATACACAGAAACATTGGGATTGCATAATTATTGGTAATGGTAAAGAAACTGCTGGTTTTGCAGATCACATGGCCCTATTTAGCCATAAAGAAGATAGCGAAGGGCCGATTTGAGCTCTTGAGCATGGCTAGATTATCCATATGGCACTTACCACTTTGTTAGAAATATCTGGATGGCCACATTAATAACAATAACAACCACACTATTCTTTGTCACACCTCTCCTCAATACATAATGTTATACTAAAATACAGTCCCTTTGTCACATTGCTTTTGCTCGTCTGAAACAGTCAAGCATCTAGCTGCCAATAAAAAAAAAATAATAAAGTAATCAGTGTCTTAATTTCTGGGCACTTTTAGGGGTAACACTGTTTTACATTAGGTCCCAGTATAGCAGTTTATATTTGATAGCATATGTCAGCTATAAAAACAAAACAAAAAGGATCAGAAACTACACAGTACATCAGTTAAATTTTACATTTTCTTCACCATAGTATTTAAATATGGCACTGATTCTACACTGTTTATTTATATCAGTGATTGCAATAATTTATAATAAACGAATATTAATATAGATGAACTTAAGGAAACTAGAATGCGATATGAACATCAGAAAAAAAAACATTGCAAGAGTAGAAATATCTCCCAAGGGATATAGTGAAATCTTCCATCTCTTGATTCCTTTAATACTAGGTTGGACGAGCCCTGAGAAGCCATTACAGGGAGGGCAGGGGAATCCTGTAATAGACTGTGGGAATGGATTGACATGATCTGTCTACACCAATCTTTTCTGTCTTTAATTGAGGTAATTCTGTGGTGATCCTGTAGGCAAGATTACGGATGTAAGCATATTGTTGGTACAGCAATTAACACATAAATATTCAGCTCTGACATTTCTTATCAGCTAAGTATAAATTTCTGCCAGGCCGCTTCCCTGCAACACTTGGCAAATGAACCCATTTTGATCAGAAGGTAATTTATTACACACTGGAGTTCAGTGTGTGTGATCACTGAAAATGACAGATGAACAATCGGCAGTTTGGGGAAATAATAGAATGAGCAACATATTTACACACACAGATGAAGATGACGTCTCTAATGCAAACATTTGCAAGCAGTTTTTTATAACTGCACAAATCACATGGACTGATAAACCCAGGGGCCAACACCCTCAACGGCAGGAAGGCAGAGACAGACAGCCTCCAAATCCCACAGGCAGCTCACTACTCCAGGAAACCGAGTTTCTAAAATGCCGACTAAGCATTCTGCTGAGAGAGGTTTAGGCTGTCTACAAGGCAACCCAATGCAGATTTAAACTAGCTCATTTGGGCAGTGGTAGCTATGCAGTTATAACAGCATGGACTGCAAAAGTAACATAAGAAGCTGAATAAATCCCTGGAGAACTGTCCCAGGGTGGCTGCGTCTGATTCAACACCAGCTTTGAGTGAAGCATAAACATGTTTGTATAAGCCTAGCTTTTGAGATGCGCTCATAAGCTAAGAACCTCAGCCTAGGCTGATTTTCAGAGTGCCACATCAACTAGAGGAAGCTGCCAGTGGGCAAGAGATCCCTCATAACTCTGAAAAGGGGTGTCAACAAATCGAAGTCCTGGTTATGCCATTTGTTATGCTACCTTTAAGTCATTTGGGTTCTTTCTATACTCGGGGTTCTTCCGGGTAAAATATATTCCCACTTCTAACGTAACTGCTTTCAGAGGCTAATTTTGCCCAGTGAGCACTCTGTGAGTGAAAAGTGTTGTGTTACTGTTAAGTGCACAGCAGTAGTTGATTCAAACTTATTTGCCGTGAGGAAAAAATAAACTTGCATAAATGTTGCTACAGAGCTTTCCGGTTCACAAACGCACAGAAGCTTTGAAGACCAAATCACTTATAAAACTAGCAAGAAGACAGCAGACTGTTCTACAGTCATCAGATATTGCAACTAACTGGTGCTGTGGCCTCATAATAAATTTACCAGGAGACAAATGCACTTCCTATTGACCCTTGCTAAATCTTTAAACAAACATCTTTGCAATCTTTTCCAGCCATCTTCAGAGAAACTCATTCCTTTTACTATTGTACCATCTAAAATGAGTATAACCAAAGGCAAAATGTGTTTAACAAGGCCAAAGGAATAACAGTGCAGAAGATAGACAAGCCAAGAGCATGGCCCAGAAGCTATTAGTTAGCCTACAGGTTCGGCATGAACAATCTTGATTTATATGAACAGCCTAGAATTTAATAAAAGTAAGGCAAGTAGCAGCATTTTTATCTAATTTTCAGCTTTTTTAATATCTAAACAAAAAGTAGGCACCAAAGACCACTTAAAGGTTTCTCCCCATTTGCCCTCATTAAGCTAAGAAAGAAAACCAAACAGTAAAACAATTGAGATGCACTAAGATACTAGGACACGAAATCGCCAAAAATGTCTTTAGACACTGGAGAATCCTGCAGAGAGGACTCCCACTAGCAGTATTTTATTTGGTGGAACTCTAAAACAAGACATCGGTCTCTAACAAGCTCTAACCCAGATCTAGCAGGCATTCAAGTCAAAAGAGCAAGGGCTTTTCTTTAATTCCAGTAAACCTGGCCTTGACTGTTACTGGAGAAAAGCCTGTAAGCAGAGTTGACTGGAGTATTCTTAATAGTGTAAGTAACTCTAGAGGAGGAAAACATAGGGCCAGGTTATTTTCACTACCAGAATGGGCAAACCAAAACTGGGAGCAGAGTTAAATATTTGAGAGGAGCAACTTTTTTTCCATTGATTTTCCGCTACCCTGTTTTTCTCAGCCAACTATTGCTATCAACCTGTGTATACCAACACCTCTCTCAGCAACAGCCACTGCCACTTTCACCTGGCATAAAGCCAAGCAGGCAGCCACCCTCCATTTTGCCTATGCCTAAAATTAGGGCTAGGTATAAGCAGAAGGAAAATACAGACAGAACTGCTATTTTAAGGAAATAAATTGAAGAAAGGAGGCAGGAGAAGGAATAAAGAAGGACAGCAAGGAGAAAATAGACTTGAGACCCTAAGCTTTGCCTTTTGGAGTAATTAAGCAGCAAGCCTCAAGTTCATTCTCAGGCCCCACTGAAGTCAGTATTTAACTTCCAGCCAAGCCTAAAGAAAGACAGGATTTCTCAGTCTCTCACAACTTCCTACGTGCACCTTTTACATACAAAATATAAGCTTCCCCTTTGACCAAGGTGGAAACAATTGCCTTTGAAGACAAGCCTATGAATTCAGGGTCACAACAACGCAACATGACATAAGAAATGCCCATTCACCAGCACTGACATACCAGCTCTGCCAGAAAGAAAAATTCAATGGCTGCGTGCCTTCCCCATAGCCATTTAAAACAGGATTATGCATCACAGCAGCTGTGCAAAACAGCCACAACACATTAGCAAATTCTTAGCACCTAAAAGAGAGACAAGAATGCAGAGATAGCCCTACTTCCACTTCAGTACATCACCATACAATTGCCTGTCCCAGGAGACAGAGTAGCCCAAGGCACTCTCAGAATCAAGAGAAAGGGAACGTTGATTAAAAGAATATACTGACACACATAGTAGCTATCTGAAAAACGTAAAAATAGTAAAGAAACACCATACCTTAAATACTGCCTGGCGCTTTGCTAAATTACAGCTGCTATGTGATAAAGTTGAAACAGATTAACACTCCTTTCAGATGCTTAACTTCAGCATGCTAACAGAGCCGATGATTATCCATCTCTCGAACTGAAGGAGGCAGAGAAATGCAAACGAGCTAAGCATGAGAAGCAGGTGTAGATGATGCGAGGTCCCTATCAAACATGGCTAGAGAAGGCAGGTTCTCATTTTCAGTTGGTTTGTGGTTAGCTGGTCACCTGCTGGGAGAGGGGGATTTATTCTTTGCACCTGCAGGTTGAATATAACCCTCCTCACCCCAAATGCATTGTGCACCTTGGATGTGTGTTGTCACTGACTGACAAGAGATGTGCTATGTTATTCACCTCTGTTTTTCTTTTCCTGATATTGGTCTGAGAGTATTAGTAGATTTGTCTTTCCAGGGCCCTTAGAGGAGAATTTCTTGCAATTTAAATACATATTGCTTTGCTTCTAATGATTTTTTGTGAGATACATGTTTTCTTCTGCAACTTTTTTCTATATTATACTGCTCTGCTATCTAACCAATATTTCTAAACAGGGTGTGAGATGGTTTTTACCTGCCTTATGCAAATTGCACATTCCAACTTGAGCTGAAGACATCACTTGCCAAGGAAAGCAGTGCCATAAGGTCAGTGTTCTTACAGAGCACTGTAAAGACAGATAAAACAAACTCAAAGAAAACTCAAAGAACTGATGGTTATTCTTAGCAAGAGAACTTAAAAAGCTGACCAGACACAGAAGAATAAAACTGGGATCGCATAGTCAGGACTTGTTTTAGGTCCTCAAGCACTCACAAGAATTGCACAAATGTTTCTGAGGCCTCATTAAGTGTTAGCCACTTCAATAAATGCTGTGAAAGAGATCCGAGACACAGATTTTATGGACCAAATCTCCATGGTTTTACACTGCTCACAAGGAGAAAGTCCCCATGCTTTCAGGCAGTTAGTCACAGTTTTATTTCATGTGAGTACAGCAAAGGCCAGTGGGTTCAAAGGATGGTACACAACACCTCTGCTCAGTGACCGACCTGCTCCTTTTCTGGATGAAGCTGCAGAAGAACTGAGATTGAGACGTACATTCAGATTCTCCACAGTTTTGTACTCTGAATAAACATTTACATCTCTGCAAAGCGGCTATAAAAATCTGCTGGAGCAGTATAATTGTTTTACACACTCTGTGGAGAGGCAGTTGACTATCTGTAGCTCCTGGGAACAGGAATTCGGGCTGTTGCGCACCTCAGCCGGGCATTTGTTGCTACCCTGTGGGCAATCCAGGGTTTTTTGGACCACGGAGAGCACTAGCACCAGCAGCTTCCAGGGTTCCTAGCCTGGAGGACTGCATTAGACACCACTCCAAGGCAGGAGCACAACCAGCCTTCTGCCTCTTCCCCGGCACCCGCAGGCAGCACTAAGGTACAGTGGCATACAATACCACCTCCTTGGTGTTGAAAGAGTCCCACTGCCTTTTCAGAGCGAAAATCTCCATTTACAATGCCTGCAGGAACTCAGGGGGACCCGCTGCAGTGCCGGAGAGCGCAATGAACCAAACCCACTCCAAGCAGCTGCCTGTCACAGGTATAAGAATTCACTAAGCCCGTGATATAGCAGCTGCTGCTGGCTTAGGCCACGCGATTTCTCCCTCACCGTGCATCAGGGTCTGTGAGCCCTGACTGAGTCCTGAACTCACCATCAGATGGAAATGCCTGCCTTTTATCATACTTTGCTTCTGTGAGCAGCAGCTGCTCTTATTTCCTAACTTACGCTCGAGTCCAGACTTGGTAAGGTTACCCATTTCTTCTCTGTTTGAGAGAAAGGCTGTGGTCTCCCTATTACCGCTGACCTCTGCGGACTGCAGCTCTGCAGGTGAGGTTCTACTGAGCTGGGAATTGTTTTGCATCCTTTCAGCACAACTCTCAGGTTTCTAAAAAGTGCAGCCCGTTGCTCATCTTTTCTCCTGTATGCCTAAAAGCATAATTCACTTCTGTACCTCCCAGCTAAGATTTATGAATAAAACAGTGTTATGAATGTATGACTTAGTTGCACCTATGACTCATGTCAAAAGCCTCTCAAGTGGAGTGGCCCAATTAGCAGGTACCTGTACAGCTTCCTATGGCTCACATTTAACGGCATCTTTTAGATATTTTTAAAAAGTACAGGCTTGTTGCAATATCATCAAAGTATCATCTTACTGTAAGGTTGAAACATAGCAGTTTTTCTTCCAAGACTGTTTTTCTGTCCTCCTTGAAACACGGTATCTTCTGCCTTCTCTAAGGAAGCACTGTCACGCATTCCTCCTTAATGTGGATTTTGTCCTTCTGCTGAGTGTAACAGCTCTAAGAAAATCATGCAACTTCACGAAAAAGCTAGGACAATCATTTGTGTTGGAAAGACCTAGAGTTTAAACACGAGCTTTCAAGCAGTGTCCCCTCAGTCGGTGGGCAAAGCAGACAGGCTAATCCTCATAAACGATCTAAAACACCTGTGTCACACTACTGCTGCCCCAGAGCAGCAGGTTCTTAAGGACACTGCAGTGTGTACACAATGTCCATGATGTGACATAAAGCAAAAAGTCCTTTCATTGGTCATTCAAATTATCAACATTCAAGCATTTTTTCTTCATACGTAGCACATTTACTAATCCCTAGTGAATTTATACTTATTTAAGTCTTTCACGATTTGGTTATTCTCTTCCTGCAAAAAAGCTGAGAAATCCCACTTTGATATGGTCCAGTGGGCAGCACTGGAGAAGAAAATCATACTTTCAAAACAGCAAGTAGGCTACAATGCTGCAGCACACCCCTCCAAACTCTTGTTCTTGCTCATTCACAAGGGCTGCACTGGAGAAGGTGTTCACTGTTCAGGTGAACTAGCTGCTAAAACACACCCAAAAAGCTGTCCCCAAAACAGTCCACTCTCAGGAACTGCAGCACCTACGCTCTCACTTGCTGCTCTTACCGTTCAGACAAATCCAGAAATCTCCATCCAGTCTTTACTCCTTAACTGCACTTCTAGAGCTGAATATCTTGGGACTGACAGAAACCCCCTGGACACATGACTTCTCAAATATTTGAAATTTAACTTCTCCTCAAGACGGCAAAAACAATTGCACATTTTTAGTATCAAGACACATTGTTAAGACAACCTCATTTGATACCAGATAGAATTTTCTTATTATGAATAGTTTCTGAATCCCTCAATTTGCTTTGATGTGAAGAGTTTTTATTCTGCCACTGAGAGTCAGGAGCCTGCCCATAAATTACGCTAAAGCCACTAGCTGTAACAAATGCTCAGATTTATCAGCAGTCATAACCTTCATCAGCCTCAACCTCTATGCTTTGTGAATCAGGGTATGTCCAAAACGCACTGGAGCCTGTAAGGTGACGCTTTATGTTAGCTAGCTTAGGTGCACAGGGCAAGCTGTAAAATGCTCCTGAGAAGCAAAGTAATCCCAGGCAGAATTCCTTGCAGGCACAGCCAGCTTTCTTGGTTATCTCCGTGGGACAGTATTTTGCAGTGTGATGTTCTGGCAGTTTCAGGCAAAAATTCTTCCGTGTACCAGGCCAAGGCTTTGCCTATGTTCTCTTAGCTGCTGACTCCTCTGTGCACACTCTGCTTTTTCTATAAAAACCCACACTGCCCCTGGCAGGATGCTCCCCAGCTCTTATGTCAACTCCCCGCCTCTTCATCTGCTACTTCTCTGCACACTGCCGAGAGCTTTGATTACAGTATGCCTCTCTCTTCGTAGGTGGCATTGGTGTTGTAAGTTGGTTACATGCAGAAAGTCACATCTCCACAAGTTAGTATCTCACCTTAACTCAGATAAGATTTTCACTTTCCCATACAATGAACAGGAAGAGGCACGAGCTGAAATCTGTAACGCAGCAAATACTGATCTAGAGTTTCATAACATGCTACTGCCTGCTCTTTCCTCATGGACCAGAGGACTATCTAGTAATCCGCCCCCACTTTTTCTATTAGTCTTTCATATACCACCACAACTCAACTCCTCCTAATTTTGAACCTCTGTGCAAAGATCAGGGACATTTAGAGACATGCAATTACAAATGCAGTCGTCCCATCTTGACCTGACCAAAACTCCCTTGAAGGGCAAGCACTGAGCAGAACTGACCACTCTCATCAGTCACACACACCTGTCACAGCAGAGCTGTGCAGGACAGGCTGCTTTGCATCGGCCTTCTGTACCCCAGCTGAACATCATCCTTGCTAGCAGACATATCTGTAGGGAATATCTTTTCAAAATGTAAAGTTACAGCTGCCCGTGAATGAGAAGAGTTGGGGAAGTAGATGATGTTTTGTTGTCTTTAATAGCCCTATGTTATATTAGTTACACTGAGCTTTGAATTACTTATGTATAACCCCAAATAATTTAAATAATGTGCAGTTAAAAGTAAACTGCTTTAATCACTTCGGGAGAGTAACAAAAAAAATCCACATAAATGTATTTATTTTTGTTTCATGGGCTGACACTCAGCACAGTTAAAATAATAAAACCAAGTATAAACCTTTTGAAAAACATTATTCTTAAAGGATTATATTGTGTATTTATATTTATCAACCCTGAAAAATAAGATAACAATATGAGGTTATTTCCTGTCTACCGACAAAATCTCACTTTGTAGGAAAATGGTTAATTCACCTTTGTTCAAGACATCCCTCCCCCCCTTTCAGTTATCCCCAGAACTCCCCAGGAGGGAAATAACACTTCAGTTCTGTCTTTTTAACTTGCCTGATTTACATAACTCCAATAAAATTTAAGTGCCTTTGGCTGCACTTTCCTTTCCTTTCTCTGTTTCTTTACTCCCAAACTCTCAAGGCAGATGAAGTAACAGTTGGCTGCGTCTTGCTCCTTACAGCGTTGCCTGTGCTGTTCTTGAGTCATGCCACTGTGGTTGCAGCTGGCTGAGTGGCTCTCCAGTCCTCCCATGAATTCCAGTTTTCCTTTGGGAAGCCACTTCTGACTGAGTGTCCTCCCCAAAGGAGGGAAAAGAGCTCCTCCTTGGAGTCACACCGTTCTCCCAGGAGCAAAGCAGAAGAAAGCAGAGAGGTGCAGCAGATCAGGCCAGTTCTGGTTCAAACCTGACCTCCCCCCTTCCATGAGTGATGGGGACAGGTCCTGGGAGTTTTTCATCTGCACCATCCCCACCAGGTATGAGAAGACACAGACATCATCTGCCCAACAAGGCCAGGGAAGATAAAAATTACAGAAAACCCTGATAAAAAATGACAGAACTGAAGAGATGCAGAAGATGACAGATTTGGATTTTGGGATTGAATTTATAGGTTAGGGATGGGCAGATGTGAAGTTGAAGAGTTCCTGCAGACAGGATGAAAGGAATCTCAGTAAATGCGTGTGATCTTCAGCTATGCTAACCTCTCTCACTCTCTAAGGGTAAAGCGTGGGGTGGCCACCCCCAATGATGTCTTTTAGGGATGGACACGTATTTCAATAGTCACAGTCATCAGCTGATATTTGACCCTCCTTGCTATTCAGCTTTGCTTTCTGTTCCTATTTGGCACACTACCTCTTTCCATTTTCTTTCCGTTTTCTTTTCTCTCTGTACACAAAGGAAATTGAAGTATGGGAAACAGCAGTAACTGTTTTTCTTCACTGCTTGCCTGATAGTCCATGTGGGGAAGAAAAAAGTAGAAACCAATTCTCTCTGTCGCTCCCAATGTTGTGCCAGCAGTCTACATCTGCTACACAATTTCTGATGTGTGTGTTTCTAAAAAGGGACTGGAGTCCTCACTGCACACACAGGCAGAAGATGGGGGTAACGACCCCTGCCTCATGAGTCCTTGTGATCGTCTCTGAAGTGATGGTTTCCAAATGAGCATGTAGACCACTACTGATTTTTAAACTGTCTAAAGTGCCATGCAAAACACCCTCAAAAGTGCCTGCAAACTATTTTAATCCATGCTGTCTTCTTTTCCTTTTGGCTATGACAGCCACATGCCACTTTCTGCACTGATTCCTGGCACAGTGTTGAGAGATTCTGCTGTCACCATGATAAAGCACAACTCTCTTCCCATGATGAAAATCCAAGCAAACTGCATCCAGGAATGCTAGAACTGTTGAACTTTTTGCTTCACACAGAACAGGTGTAAGAAGCGCAAGCTTGCAGCAGTCCTTATCCAAGATTTTCTCAAACAACAATACCATTAAAATAGAAAAGCCATCAGAAATATTCCTATGATGATCCCCTATCACTGGTCACAGTGTATACCCCATCTGTTGCTCTTACTAGTCCCCCCCTCCCCCTGCCTTTTTATTTTTTAACCTGGATTAACGAAGAAACATTTAGCATTTTTCCAAAAGCATATAATGTCCTTTGTGTTAAACAAAAAATAAAAATTCACCATTCCACTGCTTTCAAACAACTCATAAAAATGCTACCTTCTAACAGAAAGTGACAGTCTTTCGTGTAAAAACTAATCAAGATAAAGAGTAATATATTCCTTTTATGGGCCACAAGATCATCTTCTAAAAATTTGTGAGGACTGGACTAGTTCGTGTGATTGCATTTAACCAATAAAATCATTTGAAAGGAACATCCGCCTCTCTCAGAAGTTTAACTGGAACAAGACCCTGCAGGGTATTCACTTTATTACTTTTCTGGCCATTGTGAATTTACTATTTGGTTTAGAATAGATCACTGTGGACATACAGGAGATTTTTTTCTTTTTGCATTTTAGAAGAAAGAAATCTGACACCAACGTACAGTCAGTACTAATAAAAGCAGAATAATCATGTAATCAACCCCGTATTATGGTGTGACCTTGACACCATGACACGGGCACAGCTAAAACCATCAGAGTCGCACCGTGTGCTAGAGGAGGGAGTGCTCCTTGACAGACAGAAAACAGGTTCCAAAGGATGTATCTGCATCACCCAACTTACGTGTGGAGACTGTAAATCTCCCTACACACCCACCAGCAGAGCATTCCCTGCTGATCCTCTCTTCCAATAGTGAAAAGATGCAACCCTTTGGTTTAATGACCTTTGTACTCCTGTATGTTNCCACCAGCAGAGCATTCCCTGCTGGTCATCTCTTCCAATAGTGAAAAGATGCAACCCTTTGGTTTAATGACCTTTGTACTCCTGTATGTTCCTAGGTCAAGGTGAATCAGTAATCAAGCCCGGCATTATGCAAAATATGGTTTTGTTTTGGTCTGGTTTTTCTGTTTGTTTCTTTAAAAAACATGGCACTTTTAATAGACAGCAAGTGCATGTACATCCTTGGTTATTACTAGATCACCCATACTGTAATCTCCACAGCTTTTAGTTAAAAGTAGAAGCATTTTCTCCATTCCTGTCTCACAAATGAAACCCCTTCTTATAACAGCAGATGGCAAGATGCTGCCTGGGTACAGACTCTACCAATCCCTGTAAATACATGAGCAATTTTAATGTCCAGAAGACAACTAGGTTTAGGCAGAGCTTCCAGTAGTATCCTGAATATAAATATCAAACTTTCTCCCACCTCAGACACCTCCTATTGAGAGTTAATACAAGCCAGCTTCACACCTTTCGAGCAATCCTAAAGCCTCCAGCACCCTATTTGGTTTTCAAAACCATTGCACAGATTCCTCAGTGCAGCATGCTGTTAGTACCATATTGCCTGACCCCATGCCGATCTCATTTTCTGTCATGGCTAACTTAGCTCAGAGAGAATGGTTTCTGGCCTAAAAGAACATTTAAGCACGTATGGATCATAATAGTTGAAAGACAGAGAAAGAGGCTGGATCTCTGTTGACCATATAGTTCTATGACAAAATATAGTTGACCATATAGTTCTAAGACAAAAAAGAAAGAGAAATACTCTGAAATTGTACAGACCCAGTAGTATACGCCTTCAAGTATAGTCATGACTTCTAAGTAAAAAAAAATAAATCATTATTCCAGGAACTGGCCAAATTCCATCACATTCTACTACAATATCCCTGTATTTGCATTTAAAGTGTTGATTCTCCTTCATTTCCAAACTCCATTTTTTAAGCAGCTGCAGTGGAACATGGCAGAAATGGATGCCCATCCTTAAGAATGGAGAGTGAAGTGACTTTAGTAAGAAAATCTTTAAAACCCTGTGGGATGAGTGTTGCCGTAAAACTGGAAGACATAAAGATATTTTTAACAACTTCTATTTTGTAATTAGGGAGAAGGATTTTTTTCTTTTCCTTTATTTCATTTTCAGGGCAGTATTGTAAAAATCTTCCCCTGTTGCTTTTGTTCCTGGAACTGCAGCATCACACAAGCCCAGCAGGACAAACTGTTCTTGTGAAAAACTGATTTTTCTCTCATCTCTGACAATCTAAGATGGAAGGATTAAGTGATGATCCTCTGATCTTCCTTTTCCCTTGTCTCCATGCATACGCTTTGCTCTTGCTAGCTTGCTGACCAGTCTTCAAATATATTGCTTGAATGGCCCCATTCCATTAGGGAACGGACATATCTCACTTTAGAGTGTTATTAATATCAGTCCTTGAAAGCATTTAACCAATGACAATCTAACATTAGCTCACAATGGGATTTAAAGACATTACAGTTCATTAATTTATGGTTTAATGCTGGCTTCTTCCAATCTGTTGTCCTTTCTCATTACAAACGGCAAAACAACAAGCTATAAAGTCCACAGTATCCTGCACAAAATGCTGCATAAGGGCTTAATTTATTTATTTACTGGTATGATTTAAACATACAAATCCTCTCCCCAAGTCAGTTGTCAAACAATAACTGCTGGACTTCTGGCAGATACTGTTTTTGCTTCACTGTTCCTCTTCTTACTGTTTTTCTTCCTGCACAGGCAAGTTACATATTATATTTTCCTCTCCCATAAAATCCTAGTAAAATATGAGAAATATAATTCAGATTTCAATCAAACTGAATTGAATAAATGGAATAATATTATTTAAACCTTTTGAAAGAGGGTATTCCTGAGAAGGAGGATAGGTTAGCAGTTATAACTGATTTAAGAAATGCAGACAGAATGATGTTCAGTTCTGTCATAACCCTAGTTCTTTGCAAAATTAGATCAATGTAATTGAGTTTTCATCGTTCAAAGAAAACAGAAGGAACAAAAATACGTCAAAATGGTTTTTTGGGGAATTGGAATAAAATATTTCACGTCTTCATTTTGTGATCTGAACTTTACAGCATGCCTCCTGGCAAGTAGGAAAGTGGCTGTGCTGAAAAGGTCCTGGGAGCCCCAGTGGACACCGTGCTTAACATGCATGCCCAAGCAGCAAAGAAAGCCAACAGCATGCTGGGCTGTGTTAACAGCAGCACAGACGGTAGATCAAGAGAAGCGATTAGCTGCCTCTACTATGCATGTTAGACCACATCTACAGTACTGCGTCCAGTTTTGGTATGCCAGGAAAGATGACAGAGTTCAGCAAAGGGCCACCAAGATGGTTGGGAGGCTATGGGAAAGACAGCCAGGCTCTTCACAGTGCTGCATGCTGGGATGACAATGGGCGTAAGCTGGAACAAGAGAAGTTCAGACTGGATATAAGGAAAAACCTTTCTCCTTGAGGGCAGTCAAGCAGCAGAACAGGCTGCGCTGCCTCCATCCTTTGAGGTTTTCAACACTCGTCTGAGCATCCTGGTCCAACGCCACAGCTGCCCCTGACCTGAGAAGAAGGATGGACTAGAGACCTCTTGTGCTGTCTTCCAATCTGAATTGTCCTGTCGTATAACTGACTTCTGTGCCCAAATCCTATTAGATGCATTGCACCAATTAGACTCAGGGGAAGCAAGGCTTGGCACTAAGAATAAATTTCTCTGATAAATCAGGAAGATACTATGGTGTTCCATGATCAGACAAAAAAAAAACCCCAACTCTATCCTTGACTACAGAGTGTCCTTTTTTCTCTTAATTTCTTCATTCTATTTTGTGTATAATTGCTATATTAAAGCTTTGGGTATCACAGCTTTTTCCAATTTTGCAGTGTTTGAATTCTGAGGTTAATATTCTTATATTATAAAAGGTAACAAGGAATGCCAGAGATTATTGTATGGCCTGACTCTAACCCCATGCCAGCTAAGACATCTGTATGTTAATATAGGCATTAGCAGTAACAGCCATAGGCTCAGAGGCAGAACACGATCCCTGGATTAAGATGCTTACATAAACATAGCCAAATTTTTTTTTAACCTGGTATTAAAGCACAAAACAAAAAAAAAAAATCAATGTTACTTATAAGTACATTTTAAATATATTTTGTATTTAAATAAGCCCCTAAATTGATNTGGATTAAGATGCTTACATAAACATAGCCAAATTTTTTTTAACCTGGTATTAAAGCACAAAACAAAAAAAAAAATCAATGTTACTTATAAGAACATTTTAAATATATTTTGTATTTAAATAAGCCCCTAAATTGATGTAAATCACTCCTGACAAAACTAAATAGAGATAACATTTTGATTGGAGCAATGAGTTTGTTCAGCAAGATTTAGATGTGAAAAAAATATGAATGGTGATGTGGAGCATTAGTGTAACTCTGTACCACTCATGAAGTGTCAACTCTGCTTAAATGTTAAGTTGCTCCGCAAGAGATCAATAACATGCACTGCTTAATGGAAATGCTTTTTTCTAATAAAAAGAAGCAGAATATGTTCGTGGGCAACTTGGGGCAACCTCTTAGGTCTGCCAGTACCTTAGCAAGAATGGACTCTAATACAGGTTTCATTGCCTTTATTACTGTTTTTCTCGCTCTTTATTGTCTCCTGTTCTGATTGAAATACGCAGGTGTAATGAATAATTTATAGCATCTTGCATTTACTCTTCCAGAAAATGCAAATCATAACTGTGTCTATATCAGTGATAAAATGGGTAAGCTGATACACTAAAAAGAGATATATAGCAAATGCTTATAGAGCTTCACCAAAATTACTAGCCATCCATCCTTCATAACTGCCCTGTACTGCTCATCACAGACCACTAATGCTTTAAGAGCTGCAGAGCTATTCAGGTCCATCACTGTAGATGCTGTGACCAAGCCAATCTCCTTTAAAGTCTATGAACATTGCGAAGGTGAGACCGTTAAAGGGGATTATTTTTTTTTTTTTTAGTAAAGGCCTGCCTGTACCAAGAAGCCTGAGAAGAGACTGCAACTAAGGTCCTAAGTAATAGGCTATCTTTCCTTTCCCCTTCGCAGTTATAAACTATATGGAATTGTGGATGACTCTAAAGGCTATTTTGTATGAGAAAGAGATGACCATAGAAGAACAAAAAGGAAAAAAAAAAGCTCTGTGTTTGCTAGAACATATAGGATTCCCAAAGGCAGACAGGCATGAAAAACATGAAAAACCCAGTCATGGAGAAGCAGAGTCAGGCCTGTAGTGATCCACCATTGACAGGCTTTTCCACAGCTTGATAAGACAACCAATACACACTGTAGTCTACAATAACAGGACAATGCATTATCATATATTGTTAATTTGGTAAGTGCTGACCCTTTTCTAGGAACCATTTTAATCAACCCTTCTCAATCTCTCCTGGGTTTATAACATTCCCAAGTGTTCAGTGCAAGCCAGGGTCCAAACACATTGTTTACAATGCTCTTCCACAACCTTCATATTAAACTGCCTCCCTTATGTGTTAGAATGGGGCTGAAAGTTCTTGACAACCTCACAGCCCCATACACCTCTTTAGAATCCTAGCAATTAAGTTCATTTCTATACGGAAATTAGGTTAAGGTAGGCTAGGGCCAGTCACTTACCATGACACAGGTCTTGACGACAGACCAGCACTCGTGCTCAGTGGTCCTTGCAGAAACTGTACTTGACTTCCTGCTTCCATGAATAATATTTTTTCTGTCCCCCCAGCCTTCTTACACCAAATTCCTTCAGATTCCAAAAATTTCTGGATGTCACGCACAGCCCAAATCTGTCAGAACAGTTACTGATACAGTTATTAGCATTAGATCTTTATGAATATACAACCTCAGTATTCATCTCCCATCAGACACTAGAAGTCTAATGTGTTTTTTTTTAGAGAGAAGTATTTTTTTAACTTGAAACTAATTACTGATTAAACAGTAGATAGGAAAATGCTCCAGTAAGTTGATTATTTTTAATCAGATGCAGGCTAGAGAAATATGGATTATTCAAGCTTAGTTGATGTTTATACAGAAAATAAAATGCAAGCTTTGTTACATGTCTAGAGTCAAAAAGGTTCATCACTGAAAAAACGTTGCTACTTGCAATATTAACAGGGCTTGTTCAATGAATATTCTATTAATTCCTCCCTGGAAAAGCCAACCTAGACTACTGGAAATAGGAAATTAAAGCTTATTTACTTTATCTTGCTGACTCAGATCTGATTAGTTTGGTACTGATTCAGGCATTACAATCAATCTAATTTTGTGCACGTTAAACTTCAACAAAAAAGAAATATTAACTTTCCCGTTCATTTTTAAAAATGTCAAAGAATTAATACTTTGCTTTTTTATAGTACCTCCTATTCAAGAAATATTTAGTGCTGGCAAAGACAAATATATTAAATCTCATATTTTCTCTGAGGGTTAGGTATCATGCAAGGAGGAATACTAAAGAAAACTCATGGGCTTGTTGAAGGTTATTTAAGGTGTCTGTAGCAGAGTAACGAACAGCACTCACACATTCTGATTCCCCAACCTGTGCTTTTCCTACCAGGTCATCCCAACTGAAATTTTGTTATCTCTGCTTCTGTGCAATCTGGAAAACATTCAACGCAGAAATTCTCTGCTTCACAGAAAGAAGGAGAAATAATAAGACAGATCCTGTGACGTTCCAGTAGAAAAGTCAGCACCGTCTAGCCATCTGCCTCCATCCTCCCAACTGCAATAAGACAGAGCAGCAAGGTCTACAAACTTTCTGCTGGCTTCCCACAATGAGAAGTTCAGATTGCCCCTGCTGTCAAATGCAGTCAGTTACTGACCACATATTCCCTAAGGTCCCACACATTACTTGAATGAATGATTAAATGAGAAAAATGTAGTTACTTGTTTATGATGTTACTTAAGTGACGGGAGAATCAAAGTAAAAAAAAAATCAGAGGAGAAAGTAAACAGTGAATAAAGGGAGTATGAAGAGGATTTAGGAGTTCAAGTTTCTTTTCATCTGGGATTCCTACACAAGCAACATTGACTTAAATGCTCTTAGATCCATTTTTGTTAACAAATCTACATGCAAGATGCAACAAAGTTAAAGACAATAATTATTTTTCAACCTTGGGATCCCTTGGGATCATGCTAGTAGTGACTTGTTATCCACACAGTAGTCCATGATTTCTTCCTTCCTCCCTGGGATGGAAAATTAGGCTTGAAATGCCCAGCAACACTTTCAGGACTATTATACTTCTGAAGCCATTTTTTACAGGAGGAAATGTGAACAGTCTGCCACCCAGGAGAACTGGGTACCACAGCAAAATGCAGAACTGCATGGTCAGGTGCAGATGAAAAATCTGGAAGCAGATGCCTTAAAGAACACACAAAAGAAACTTAATTTAAAAGCAATGCTTACTGATATTTATGCTGCATTTACACAGCTGGGAAATAAATAATGTGATAGAAAAGTACTTACTCTCATTAAAATTCTTCCTTAAAATAAGCTGCAGAAACTGCTAAAAAGATATTGCATTCATGCAACAAATAAAACAAGAAAATCTGCAAGCTCTTCTGCTTCACAGAAAAAAGTTCAACACAAAGCAGACAGAGGAGAAAAAGAGACAGGAAATAAAAAAATGATGGCGAAAGGAAAGGGACTGACTGAAAAGGCATTAAAAGAGGAAAAAAGTGGAAGGAGTTTGAGAAAAGAACCTCCAAGAAAAGGGATAGTAACTTTTGGAATGAACCTTATCCGTAGATAATTTGCATCAGAGGCAGCTGCTGTGAAGCAGCTCAGTGAGGAAGCTCAATGAACAGCTGGGACCTACTCCAGTTTTAGAGGGAGGCGGGAATAGGAGAAAGGAGAATCATTCAAACTTTTTGATCCTCAAGGGCAGGCCTGAGTCAAGATTTAAACCACCTTTTGAGTCTCAAACAGAATATCTCAAAACTTTCTGCTAGAAAGTACTAATATGTAGAGCTCCCAAGACTTTTTAATTTAAAATTAAGCTACAGTAATTACCATTCCATTTCCCTCTTATGAGTTAGAATAACAATTATGAATTACCAGATTGAATATGGTTTACTCAACTGCTATTATCAATGAGGATATCAATTTCATAACCACATAGGAAACATAACACTACTTTCAAAAATCAATTACCAATTTATATGTATAAAGATGAAATTAAAATATGAAAACATCAAAATAAAAATACAAAGGTTAATTATTTAATATTTTTGGAACACTTTTTGTTGTGATTTAGAAAGATTCTAAGTGTCAGATTGTCCCTCCTGATCGCTCACTTTTTTAATAATGATTTTTGTATATACTGTAAGTATGAAATTCCCATCATTTGTTTGGTAATGAAATCTGATGACTGCACCATAGGGCTGCATGAGATTTTCTAGACTATCAGCTCACATAGTATCTTGTACCAATGCAGGTATGGAGTTTGCCTCTCTCTCTTACATGTTCTTAAACACAAAAGAGGGTTTGCTTACTTCCTTCAACAGATTTAACTAGGATCTTCACACTAATATTAGTGGGAAACTTTGACACAAAGTAATGGTCTGATAATCAAAGGCAAAAAGGGGAAAAAATGAAGTATCCATGAAGCGTGCTTCCTGAAATATTTATGGACTGATTCAGTCCATAAATGCTGATTAGTGAATCTTTGCATACCGCTTATGAGAAAAATACGGTCATAGAAAGAGAGGTTCAATAACTTGCCTGTGCTTCCATAAACACTCATCTTCAAAGTAGGTCTGCCTGTCTCTGGGTCTTCAGGTGTATCAGCTGTGAGGTATCCCATCTCTTGTATCCTTTTAATAATCTAAACATAATTAATGCTGAAAAACTTTATCAAAACCTGCATTTGTTAAGGAAACAACATCAGCGAGAAAAACCACATATCTTCAAGTTCATTCAAATGTTCTGTGTATGCAGATCATTGGTTGACCTGTAGAAGACAGTGACAGCAATTTAATACATATGATAGATACTAAATTTTATAAATACAGTCTTTCAGGAATCTTTGATATAGCCCATGCATCAAATTGAGTTAGTTCTTGTCATAATTGCTGAAAGAAGCCAATTCAATGCTATTACCAAACATGCAAATGAGACCATTATCAAGGCTGGAAGCCAAGGTAAGTTTCAGCTCTGGTAGTGAATGGTTTCTGTACAGCTTTGAATTTACTCATTTATTCCTTCATTGTCAGATATTATCCTCTGATAAGCCAGGAATACACAGATAAAAGTCAGAGACACTGTTAATTCATAGATGTGGATAGTGTCCTTATTTATGTTGCACACTTGAAAGAAGAAGGCGATGAAAAGAAAACAATTCAGAACGATTACACATAAAAGAGTTTTTTTCACTTTGTCCACTTCTGTGATACAATATTATATGGTATGTTATTAATAAAACTAGTCACAGTTAATACTAATCTCATTCTACGTTCACTGTTCTTGAATCTTTTTACAGAAGTAACCATTTGTTAATTTATAAGCAGCAAACACATTCCTGCTTAGTGGAATAAAGGGCAAACACTGAGCAGGTCAAGACAGTAGAGATGACTATGTGATAAGCTATGTAGGATACTAGAAATATTCTTTTAATAGATGTGGCTGCTGCGGGGGTGCCTGCAAGGCCCACCCTTGGCAAATGACCTGGATAACACCAGTTGTTAAAAGATGAATGTAAATAGGGTGTGTGCAGGGGAGTATGTATCGAATACACAAAATCTGGAGGCCATTTGCCCCAAACTGGTTATGCTAAAGAAGATGAGGACCACCAAAGCTGGTCATGTTAAAGAGGAAGACTAACATCAACCAGTTTAAACAGCGACTGGGGAATTACAAAGAGATTTTTGAAACAAAGGAGGAATCAGCCTGAAAAGAGGTATAAAAGCAGCATGAAAATTTGTAGCAAACAAAACATAGACTGGAGTGAAAACAGCAGCAGACAAACCTTGTCCGTTACTGCTAGAAATTTCCCTGCTGGCACCACAGCCTCTGCCTGTGCCTTGCCAGAGCTGCCTCCCAGATGCCATGGGGAGCCTGCATGCAGCTCGTGGGCTGTCAGTATGGGGTGCAACAAGGAGGCACCCACACCTGCAGTGTGTGCACACGTGGACTCGTGGGGTGTTTTCTCATCAGCGTGTGCATCAGTGGATTGTAGCAAGTGGCACAGGTCCACACAGAGGCAGAGCACCCACATCTGCCACAGGAGGGATGAGTATGTAGAGGAACCCACGTGCCCAAAAGAGTGACGTGTGCCTGTAACCCACATAGCCCATGTGCACTCAGCCATTTTGGTGGATGGGCAGGGGGCATTAGAACATTTAGGATTCCCTAAAGAAGGGTATTTAGGCATTTGCAGATGTTCACTAACATTTTTTAAGTGCCTGATATTGTGTTGTATTGCTGATATAGCTCCTGAGTGTGTAGTTCAATAATTGCCTTTTAACTACATGTCATTAGTAAATCAACAAACCACTTCTATCCTATTTGGTTTAAACTCTTTGAAAGGAGCAGTTCTTCCCTTTAACAAGCACATATAATACCATGCCACTGCGGCACTGTGTCCCTTTGTATCTCATTTTATGCTGAAGACCAGAACAGCCTTTTCACTGAACGTTCTGTTTCACTAGAATGTTTCTAGTAATTTTTTTTTACAATGTATGAAATAAAACAACGATGGAAAACATGAACCATGCATGTGGAAGTTTATGACATAATAACTTGATTAAAAGGTAAATTAAAGCAAAGGCTTGATGACAACTTTTTGGCATAAGTGTAATTCTTACCTAAAAAAAAATCATCAAAAGGGAGGAAACCTTCAAAAGGATTTCATTCATCAATGTGCACTTGGCTGGAAGTACTTCACACTTTGACTTGAGTGAATAAAATTGCAGTAACTTGGTTTGGCCACTGGTGGTTTTATGATATGACTGAGGCAATCAAATTTAGTGTTACTGCTAAGAGGAATGGTGTCTCCTTCACTCTCAGTCATGTCCTTCTTTATCTCCCACTTGCCAGCACTGATCATCCGTTCCCCTATTCGTAAAATAGATATATTCTGAAGAGAAAATCTGAACTCTTTGATTTGTTTCTAATGGGTTTAACTCCCTGAAGCAGCTCTTTGTGGGATACTGAGAGACTCAATAAAGAGCCTGAATGTTCCTCAAGAGGCTTGTAGGAACTAATCTAGTTCTATCTCCAATTCTTAATTCTCTCTATTTCTTAAAGTTTGGAAAACTTACTCAGTCCATTCCTACCTCAAATGTAGCAGCTGAAATAATATTTTCCTTGTTTCAATATATCTGAAGAGACTTGCTTAATGAGGGTTTTGTTAAGGCTGACTTTCAGATTAAACTTAACTGCAATTGTACATATAAAGAGTTTAATGAATCAACTTAAAATGTATTAGTATAATTTAAACAGTAAATTCCAACTTACAATAATTGGATTGGAACTTGGGGACATTTGAGGGAAAATATATGACTTGCTTAAATTAACGCTGCTTCCAATGATAACTCCCAAATTAAACCTTCGCTCCTTAGTTTTCATTTTGTTGCTCCTACTTTGCATTTCAGAAGATGACAATCTTATTCCACAGATACATCTGACCTGTCCTCTCTCCTAGCTCCACGATAGCCACATGTGGAACAGAGACTTTGAATGTCTTTCTCTGGTGCATGGCCAACAGTTCACAGGCACAAGAAAAGCTCACTACCAAATGGAAATTTCACCTGTGCAGAAGTCAGAGGTTTTTTAGCAATCATCATGGGACTGTGCAACCACTTCCCAAAGAATAGAAGACTTATTACAGAATTACTGTTTTCTGCTCAAACTGCCAGGCACAAATCTGTAGCCTTCCTTCCCTCAGGAAAACACATTACAGGATGCGCATTTAAAGAAACAGGCTAGCTTTCCCCGTACATGCCCTATGAGAACAGAAACAAATTGCACACATGATTTCCACCTCCCCCAGAAAGGATTAGAGAGAAGCAGTTGTGCCTGACATTCCTGTTACCTAGCTTAGCGAGAAGGAATATTAGCTTTGACTGAAGTATCAACATCGTGTCTAGAGCAGAACAGGTGACCACCCCTGTGAATCTTAACTCAGATCAAGGAAACATGCATGGAACGATTCGCCATGCTTTCAGGAAGTCCCTGTGCTGCAAAAAAATAAATCTCAACAGAGTTAACTCTGTAAGTCTCACGCTAACTGGACATTTAGGGGTCAATTTTACCCTCATGAACAGTTTTCCCTCATCTGATTAAGGGTGTATCTGGTTTTAGCTGCACTTAAAAAGCATTTTAGGTTTATTCAGTTACTTGATAACATAGAGGATTTTTCTCAGTTAAGGGACCTATTCATAAAAAATCTGGTACATAACAAAGCCTGAATTAATTTGTCTTTATGGAAGGCTCTACCTTTAATTCGACCTTTAATCAAAGGATATAAACAATGTCTTACAAGAGTAGCTGAGAATTATTCTCCACTGCCAATATTTGGAGAAGATAAGGCATGTAGTTTGTAATGATTTTTTCAGTGCCATGTTTCAAGTTAGTGGAAAAGCAGAGACTAAAAGATGGTGTCCTGAAATTCAGGAGCCTTATAGCAGCTATTGTATCATACTGCTTCTCTGTTCTCTGTGTGGTCTGCACCTTAGAGCAGAATAAGGACTAATGTATGCCGTCACCTTGCTGTGGTCTAACAGGTTACCATGACTAAAATGAACCACACTGTGCGTATTTACCCTTATTTTCCTCTCCATATGAGGAAATCTGATTCAGTTTAAGATTCCTTCATTGCTGACTAAAGGAAATAAAATTTGCTTTATGTTTGCCATGGGCTGAGCGAACTCATAAACAATACTGCAAGTCAGGCACTATGCAGTAACTTGGTAAACCACAATAACTTCGCTACTAGGATAAACCCTTATTTTGATACCATAAATCTCACTTTGTTAAAAAACCTCACCGAACTACTGCCATTATTTATATTGACCGATTACTGATGTATCTGCCAGTGATCACTATTTTGATGACTGACCTGTTGTCTTTCCAATGTATGTATAATATGCATATATAATGCACATATTATATGTACATAATAGACATACAAATATATTGTACCCATCACCACATCATTGGAACCGGCAGTCCCACATTTTTTATGCCCCTGCATCTTGCTGCTTTACAGAACAAGGAGGCACTCCTGCAGAGGGTAAATGTCAAGGGGGGCATAAAACACAAAGATTTGGATCTTCAAAACATTTACGCAGCAGACAAGGCACAAAAGCAGATTTTAGCTCTTCCCCTCCTGCCTCCCTAATTCACTCAGTTTCACCTTCTGGAAGCTGTTTTACTTTTTGTACTAAAGGATATCAAGAGCTATTTTCTAACTGGTCCATTTCCATCTGTAATAAAAAATGCCTGTTTGTTACCCATGGTGTCAGACTATAGAGGACTCTCCACAGGGAAGCAGTAGAAATCCTGCTTGCCGAGCTACAGACTGGACAAGGAACTAGAGCACATATTACAGTGGCTCCAGAAGAAAAACTGAATAGGGTGCAGGCCTCTCTGCCCTCGTATTTATGACACGATGAGTTGGATTATTTCAGTTACATGATGCTTTCTACGAGCAAACACAAACACAAAACATGTCAAAAGAAAACACATTTCTGCGCATGCAATAACAGCAGATGGAGGATTGTCACAGAGTCTGCAAGGTACGGCATTCGTTTAATATCAACTCATACTTCCTGATCACGCCCACGTTTACTTCATATCGCCTCATCCGGTGTTTCTCCTACCATATTTTTTTGCTTGGAAGCATAAAGAGTGAATATTTTAATGTGCTAATCTTCTATAGACAAGCCACAGACCAAATACTTTCCCATCACTTTAATTAATGGATACCACACTGTCTGGAGTTCCCAACAGTCACAGTTTCTATTTATTGGGAAACCTTTAACTCTCAGTGAGGAGGATCATTATCTGATACTTTACAAGTGAAGTGTCTGATGAGAAGAGCATGATTAATCAGAAAGTATTCTGAACAGCTAGGCTCTTGATGACAGGCCCATAATCAAAGAGGCAATAAGAATGTGCACTAAAGCAATTTTGTGATTAACATATACGTGGTTCTGGCCGCTGCTGCATGCAAAGCAAAGTGTTGAGGACAAGTGGACAAAAACTGAACAAAATTTCTTATTTCCATAATTTTCCAAATGAAACCTGAACTGAGCAGAAATAAAGCTGCAATCACCTTCTGCCTTCAGCCTATGAGAACAGTAGATGCACAACCTTGTAAGTTATAAATTTCCTTTTTCTAATTCCAAAACTACTGACACTCCTTATTCATTCCCCCATAGCCTCAAATATGTCATGTAGTAAGATTTCAAAAGAAGTTTTATATTTAGTTGCAAGAAAAGCTGGGCTAGGCATGGCAAACAGGCATTGATTAGCATCAGCCTGCCAAAAGGGTCTGCAAAGATCTTGCCAAATGAGAAAAAATACATCTTCTCACTGTGCTAACTTGATGATTTTGATGTTACCTGTTTTCTTTGTTCATTTTCATCAAATAATTAAGATGGCAGTTTGTCTTGCTGTCTTCCAGGCAGCCTAACTGAGAATCAGGACATAGTGATTCTATTAACCTGTCAGAGACACCCGGGAGATCTCCAGAAGGTAGATGTTACTGGTATGCTCACATCCAAAGGCTTCTATCATAAAGAGGAGAAAGCAGATAAAAGACCAAACCCCAAAAGTTTTGACTTTTTTTTGGATCGTTGAAGTCCTGTGTTCCTAAAGTGCCCCTAAAACACTTGCTACAATATTGCAGCAAGAAAGTAAAAATATGTGACCACTAAGCTCATCAAAATATCTGAAGATATGAAATAGTTATTGCAAAGTTAAGCTAAGGTATTAATTTTTACACTTTCACAGTAAATAAAAAACACTTTAACCCTTTTTCACTGGCAGATAAGCTACCTTAGGATGTAAGAACACGCACACAAGTAGTTTCCCGTGAAGTAATGTCCTGCAAGTTGGTACCTTAACTAACACCACAGTAACTTTTGTGTGTGCCATATTCTAAGGGGAACTGTGGATATAACTATTACAGGTGCTTTCACACTTGAATTAGTAGGCCTGTGCCTACAGGCAAAAGTATCTTGAAAATTACTTGAGACAGATTCTCCATTGCTGTAATCCTTGTACAGCCCTTCACACTGGCAGACAGTGGGTATAAAACACAATATAAAGTACAATTTTCAGCCACTTTGTCTTCATCTAGCACGAATGTAAATGACTGCAAAGGTGCAGAGCAATGGAGAATCTGGCACTTTATAAATATTAATTAGCAAAGAATTACACTGCCCCTTTGTGGTGCTAAGCATTATCATTCCCACTTTATAAATGGTGCTGCAGTCACAGAACAAGGTTAATTTACTAGTTCACAATAGCACAAGACAATGACAGAGCCGGGAATAGAAGAGGCACCTCACAGCTACTTGTTAATCCTGTGAGCCCCACAGTTCCACGTTTTTGTGTCTGCCTCTCTTACTGTGTCTGCTCCCCAAAACAGCTAAAATGACATCATATTGCTGTCTCTTTACCTGCGGAAAATATGTGAAGATTCCCCGCAGCAAAAAGCTGTCAGTGTCACAGCACAATCAGCCAGGGATGGTTTCCCCTGGGACAAGAGGCATGACAGCCAACAAGCAAAACTAGCAGCTCTAAGGGTTTTTTTGTTGACAAAAGGTTGGTTTAAAAATAAGTCTTGTCATGTTAATTGTGGTATTTCCATTGGCTTTCTGACATTAAAAGGCTTAAGAACACAGCCGGCACAATCTAATGACTGAGATAGATACGTTATAAATTGCAGACAAATCTCAAAATATTCAAAGGGTTGATGGTGCACCCAGAAACCTTGATATTTTGATGAATCTTGGATTTTTGCAACTGGCAATGCAAAGCATGTTCTTCTGTGCTCTGGCCAGAAATACTGGGGGTGGGGGGAAATAAATTAAAATGAAAGCAACTTCTCAGAAAAAAAGTTGTTCTGTCAGTATTTGACAATACCTGTCACATCAAGGCATTTATCCATAAAAGGGACACTGAAAATGAAAGGTTTAGGAACAAAATATAACTACACAACTATTCTTTAATCTCCTCCAAAGACTAAATCACATTCCTGTTTTAGAGGTGGGTTGTGTCATTTTTTTCTTCATTTGAGTAGACTGAAAATTATCCTACTAGAATTCCATCATCAGAAGTCTCTGTGAATTTGAAAAGCACAACTACAAGACATTGGTGGTTCCAGATTTTGTTCAGCAAAGCTCATAGTCACACTTCTGTGCTACAAAATAGTTCATGCTATCTAATTTCATCTTGATGCAGAAACCTGAAAGTTCAGATGAAACGACACCACAGTCCAACAAGTACAGGAGTTAGTCCCATACTTCTGGAATATGCAAGAGGACACTATTCTGAACACAACTCATTGCTGAAGAGAACTGTCTTCTCTTCAGACCTTGGGCGAGCAGGACTTCTGATAACTTTTAAATGGCCAAAATTTAATTATTTGGGGATGTCTCAAAATATCCAGTTGTCCATACCTAGCATGAACTGCTCCAGAAGCCAAGAACAGCATAAGTAGCAGTCACTTACTTTCCCATCTCTTCAGGTGGTAATGAAAGTATCAGCATGGGGGTCTACAAGTACTTCCCCTATTCCTGCAGCAAACAGAAAAGATAGCAAAGTCTAACACTACTCAGTAGCAAAGTATTCAGGGGAAGAAAGAAAATCAAATAAAAAGTAACAGTATCTTATATCCTACCAGCAGTTATCTAAAAGAAAATTCTTACAGGAATTTGCAAAAAATGATAAAGTGACAGATCTGAACGTTCATTTGCATTACCTAACCACTGCAAGTCTAAAATTAAATATATTAATGCCAGACTGTTTCTCTTGATATATGATTGCTTCAGTTCCACTTAGATTTGAGTGATAAACGATACTCGGTATGAAGATAATCTGAAGAAAATTGAGGTGAAGCAAAACTGAGGTGGATTGAAAATGAGCTGAATGGCAGGGCCCAGAGGGTGGTGATCAGCAGTGCAAAGTCTAGTTTGAGGTCAGTAACTAGCAGTGTCAGTGACCCAGGGGTCAATACTGGGTCCAAAACTGTCTAACATCTTCCTTAATGATCTGGACGATCAGTGGAGTGCACCCTCAGCAAGTTCACTGATGACACAAAACTGGGAAGAGGGGCTGATAGGCCCGAGGGTTGTGCTGCTATTCAAAGGGACCTCTATAGGCTGGAGAAATGGGTTGACAGGAACCTCACGGAGTTCAACAAAGGGAAGTGCCAAGTCCTTCACCTGGGGAGGAACAACCGCAGGCACCAGTAAATACTGGGGGCCCCTAGCTGGTGGCAAGCAGCTTTGCAGAAAAGGACCTGGTGGTCCTGGTGGACAAGAAGTTGAACATGAACCAGCAATATACCCTTGCAGCAAAGGCGGCTAATGGTATCTTGAGCTGCATCAGACAAAGTATTGCCAGCAGGCCAGGCGAGGTGATCCTTACCCTCTAATTGGCACTGGTGAGGCCACACCTGGCGTACTGTGTCCAGTTCTGGGCTCTGCAGTACAAGAGGCATGAACATACTGGAGAGAGTCCAACGGTGGGCCAGAAGATCATTAAGGAACTGGACCATCTCTCCTGTGAGGACAAGCTGAGATATCTGGGACTGATTAGCTTACAGAAGACAAGGCTGGGGAGGGCGAGTCTTATCAATCTATATAAATACCTCAAGAGAGGTGGAGCCTCCAAAGGAGATGGAGCCAGGCTCTTTTCAATGGTGCAATGGGCACAAACTGAAACACAGGAGGTTATGTCCGAACATCAGGAAACACTTTTTTACTGTAAAGGTGACTGAGCACTGGCACAGGTTACCCAGAGAGGTTGTGGAGTCACCATCCTTGGTGACATTGAAGTCTTTTGGACTTGTTCCTGTACAACTGGCTCTAGGTGGCCCTGCTTGAGCACGGGGCATTGTATCAGATGATCTCCAGAGGTCCCTTCCAAGCTCCACTATTCTGTGATTCTGTGAAATATAAAAACATAAGTCATTACTACTATTGATACCAGAAGTTCTTGGCAGCCATATGGCCACAAGGTGATACACATAGCATAAAAAGATAGCAAAAGGTGAAAAGCCATCATTTGACTCTTCAGGGACATCGGGTAAGAATATGCAACAGAGGCTTAATTTTTCCATCATCTGCTTATTAGTTCCTGTATTTGAGAGGAATCTGGTGCAATGTAGAGATGTTTCAAGGACTGATGACTTGTAACAGTCTCTCTGATGGACCTCCACTACCTGGGGATAGCTGGGACTTGGCAGACAAAGAAGAAGCCAACATTTATACAAGAAGAAACCCCAGCTGCTCTAACTTAATTTAGGAATAGCCCTGCTTTCCAGCCAGTCACAAAACTGGGACATACTGAGCTTTAGTATTCTGTGCTGCATTCATCTTAAACAGAATTTCTGTTGGCACAAAAGGCATAATGCAGCTCTGTCTGATACCACTGAATATCTATCCCTTGACCTCAGCTAGCAATGATCAGGTAATAAATTTCTGAAAGTGACATCTGGAAGACAGTAAAAATAGTCAGATTTGGTGGACTCTTGGTTCTACAGTTATGCATGCTGTTTAAACTACTCAGTTTTATTTGACTAAACAAATAAGCAAACAGACTACATAGAATAATGTATTTCAGCCCTGGTGTTATTTATCTGGGATTCACAGAGAAGTCGTTAGAAGAAACATTTGGTCATTTCATGACAACGTTCAAAAGCTAAATGTCAGCTGAACTACTAAAATTTCTTTGTTGATGATTTAAGCAGTTTTAGAACATGATGGAAAATAGTGAAAAATCCCCAACATTGCTTTTACTTGTAAAATTCCTGTAATAAGTCATAAATTTTCATCTGAAAAGGAGTAGGGGACACATTGAAACTCCAACTAGACAGTTCTTAACCAGAAACTGCAGTAGGGAAGATTAGGTTAACACTGGGGTTGCAAATCACAATAGCACTCAAAGAGAAATACACTTCCCCAGTTTTTGTCCCAGGCATCCAGTGTTTGTTTCATCCAAGTGACTGAACACTGGATCTGCTATTTACCTTATTCAGCTCTCACCTCAAGCAACCTCTGTGATATATCTCCTGGGTCTCCATTTGCTTCTTGGACCTGACAGTGGAAAAATACAGCAATGTTATTCTGTGAAAGATCTTTCATACAAAATGTATCTCAAAGCAGTGCTCAGAGTTAAATTAAACATTCCATTACAATACAGAAGAAAGATGTTATGCTGCCGATTAAATCTGAAAAGCAGTAAGAAAAACTGTATGAGGGATCTGCATGTTTACTGTGTCTCACTACCTATATTAAAAGCGCTCAGTTTACCAATAAAAGTGCACATTATTCCCTGATAACCTTAGTCCTGCTAAATGAATCTGAAAACTAGCCTGAACAATGTACTGAACTATCTTTTCATATACATGAAACGCACCTGCAGTACCAAATGAAAAAAACAGATGTAATGGGGATCTGGTATGGCTCTTTACACATCTTCAAGCTAGGATCCTCTGTTTAAAAAAAAGATATGCTATTGTGATTAAAAACAAAGACTGTGGTCTGAGTGCTGTTAGCTGCCAGAGCTGTGCTGTACAGTGATAAAGCAGAGTCAGAAAAGCAAAGTAGCAAACTTTATGGATCCTAGTTCCAGAGCAAATCAGTGTCAGTTCTCTACCCAACACAGCCTACAGAGGCAATAAATTGATCTTTGTCTATGCTCTCAAATGCAGGTAAAAAAAGCCATGGTGTGCCTCAGTACTTTGGCCATTTTCCTTTTACTAAGGACTTGTCGCCATATTCTATGCTACCTGAAAATTACTCCCCAGCTATCTTAACTCTAATAGCAGCCATAACTCTTACTTAACATCATTTATTCATTATTAGAAGATTAACACCTACTTAATGATGCCAATTATCTTTTATACATCCTTTCATGTTCCCTCTAGTACTTGAGAGGAGCTTTTTTTAAATGTCTACAAAATCTTCCCTGAAAATTTTTTCATTTTTGTTACACCACAGAAATTTTCACTTGAATTTAGCTACTAATCCTTATGTAGTCTACTACATCCTTTTTGTCTCCTGAACTTCCCTCCCTTCAACATTCATCTTTTTTCTTATACTTAGAATGGCCCTCATAATAGGAAACATGTTTCTGTTCTCAGTTTATCCTCGTCAGCAATATGATGACAAACATCAAAAAGAAAACGAGAAACTGCAGATTCTTTAGGAAGCAGATGATTCAAACTTCTCTAATACTTTAATATAATAAAAACCTAGCAGCTACTTAAAAAAAAATCAGTGAAACTTATAAACTGCATATAACACAATTTCATATCAGAGGTTTAAATAACATCATTGCTACAAGTACATTGCAACAACAAAACAGAATGCAGTTTGTTTAATCATATTGGTTTGGGCCGTGAGATAAAATTTTGCTAATTCCTTCCCAGAAAAAGTGGCAGCACTGTCCAGCATTTCATTTTGCAAGTTAATATCCGTATCAAGAGTCTTTGGTCCTGGATTGAATCAAAGGCTAATGATACTTAAGTGGAGACTGCATGTCTCTCCAAGCTGATGACAGTCACTGACATTTTGACTTGGACAAAGTCATTCTCAATTGCTCTGCATCTTTTATAGTTACTGTTCCTGCACAAACAAGGTGCAACATTAGAAAATAAAAATGGTTATGTTTTAAACCTCTGCAAAGAGAGTGCAAATGACCATATAGAGAAGACTCAGACACATTATATCAGAAAGCAGCATCATGCCCTGTGTTGTAGAAGATACTACATGAGTGCCAGTGACTAATATTTTGAGGGCAATACTTTTCTGTGTAAAGCCACATCAGCACATTCACAGAGCTGTAATACAGAGGAAGAGTTTGGGCTGTCACCTTTTCAAATGCTGTAAACTCCCACTGTTGGTTTCAGGATTGCACAGTCTGACAGCTTTTCCTGGGTCACCAATGGGCACAAAGCCTCTAGGAAAATTATTCATTTGAGGCAGGCTCTTTCTCTTCCTTTAATAAAGATATTAAAAAACAAATATTGGCTGCAGATTCACTTCATGTGAAAAAAGACAGTCCTCGCCTTCACCCAGAAGCAGAAACAAGCAGATGGTGACCTCAAGTATTAATGGCTCATAGCAGGCAAAATTCCCATTGGCGCAGAGGGGTCTATGACATTGTAAAGAGCACGTGGCATTTCATAAAGCCAGTGCTGAGCACCACAACAGTGTCCTTCCCACTGTGCTTAGGGGAAATTCATCAGTCTAGGACAGTGGTCTAGATGTAACACCCTTGTGTTTCCTAGTTCATGATCCCATTTCTCTCTTTTTTGCATCAGTGTGTGAACGCGGGCACATCTCCTTTTCCACACACCAGTAAAACATGCTTACAGCCTCAACAAATGCTAAGCAGCGAGAACATTCTAAGGCTGTGGCTGAACAGATCTACTTTACACCAGTATTTGACCCAAAAGCAAACTCAGAACTGTGGATTTGACACCACAGTCTAATACTATCTTCAAACTGAGAAACAGCAAGCAATGAAAATTAAATGCCACACAAAAAATGCATAGAACAATAAGCAATGCAGTTTTGGAAATGTAGCACTGCTTCTCCCCAAAAATTAACTTCGTTGACTGTAATTGCTGTTAATAAAAGCAGCCACCTCTCAACAGAATATATATTTTTAATATTGGATTAATAGTGACAGGACCTCCTTGTCTACATGCTGACATGTCAAGGAAAGGAACAATAATGCTGTCCTCCTGCTTCTTCATTCTTAAGCTTTGAATTACACTTACTTAATATTCAAATATTATAAGCATCTTCTCCTGCCTTCTCTAAATGTCATAATATCACTGCTACTAATAGAATGTAAAAGTGGTTGTGTTTCCGAATTTAACTTAAGGTGCTGGTGTTGCAAAAGTACTGTGACTAAACTCAGTGAGAAACCATAAAGGAAGGAAACGGAATTTTATTTCAGTCAGGACTAATTTCACTCACTCAGTCCTTCTCTCACGATTTAACGCATTCGTTCTTTTACAATCATTCTTTCATATCCATATATTCACACGTACTAAGTAGTCTGGCCACGATGGATAAGGACAGTAGCTGTCAAGACCTCACAATGTCTTCCATCTTGTTCTTACATTGGAGATTATGCTCTAATGTTTGGATGACCCTTTTACACCCTTGGCTTAAGGCTTTTTAACATTAAGACTGACAATGACTGTGAAACACTGTCTCTTCATATTGTCTTACCTGTCTGAATCAACAGGCAACTGTTGATTTACTCACTGTCTTTTGTCTCCTTATGTGGGTGTTTTATAGCTCTAATTATTTATCTTCCGGCCATATTTTCTTTAGATGAGAAAAGCCCAGCACGAATATACTTAAAGATGAGACAGAGACCTTTTTGAAAGGTCCTATGAAGGGATCTCTGCAGAGAACAACAAACACTAACTGGATAATTACACATTGCTACAGGTCAGGAGTAGCACATGACTCGAAAGAAGTCCGGACTGGAAGGATCCTTCTGCTGCACTTTCTGATTTGTTCGTAATTAGAAATGGCAGTCTTTATGCTGATGCAGTCCCCATGCACTAGGGCCAGATGCGCTGAATGGTTGTAGTTCTGAGACCACCTGCCAGGGAAAGAATAGAAGTATCATTTGCCGAACATGGCATGGGCACCTGCTGATAAGATGCACCTCTGCATAACAAGTGACTATACCACATTCCCTAAAGCCCTAAATAATGTCATGATCTAAAAAACTATTAATTTTTCATGCAGATTGTCTCACTTGTGTGTGATTGTGCAAGTCTGTGAATGCTACAAGCAGATGTGAGAAAACCCAGAGCTAAGCAGCAAGAATTGGAATAAATCCATCTTAGTCCTAAGTGACAATATAAATACTTCTCTAGTCCCACGTATGGCTGAGAAATCTACCCTCAAGACACTAGACTCCATTTCCTCTCACAATCCATGCATCCTAGCAGATTTCGTGAAGCACAGAAAGAACCCTGCTACCCACAATCGGTCCAAGTCAACTATATTCCTGCGGTCTCTTCCTATTTGCACCATGAAGAAAAGAAGAACTGGATATTTCAAGCAAGCTGAGTCATCTTTTTACAGACTTAGGCACGTAAGCAGAACAGTAGCTAAGAAAAATACAGAGGCCAGAAAAGGAAAAAATATGCATTTTCAGTAGAAGTCATTGAAACAAGACAGTGTTGGTGCAGAAGGAAGTACTAAGATAGCAAAAGCTGCAGATCAAAGGTTTAACTTTCAGGAAGTTATAGTTATTTTCACCATCATGCCAAAACCAACAGAAAGCCACACCAAAGATAGCTGAGGGTGTCCTTTACAGATAGGAACTACAAAAATAATAAATGCCCAGAAATGATTGATTTGTAGGAAGCTAGTACTGGTTAGCACTTTGATCTGGATTTACCTTTTTTTATAGCAAGATAAACTAAGAAGACAAAAGACTTTTAAACTGAATAAGGGATAAGTTATATAAAAGAAATATAAGCAACCAAGCTTTTAAAGTGTAAAAAGTTCCAAGTGACTACTTCAGACAGAATGAAAATAAAACTGTTTCATAAACAGCTCTCCCCTCTGCCCATAGTGACCTTGGAGACAGATCCTTACTTGTAGGCATAACTTGGGATAGCTCAGTGGCTTTCTGAACTGCATCAAACTTTGCCAGTCTCCTCTGATCTCAAGGAAGTTCACTGGGTTATCTCTGGGTCCTGCTGACTGCTCCTCTGAGCAGTCCCTGTCCCTGTGGGCTGCAGCCTCCCAGGCTGCAGTGTGACTCTCCTCTTGCCAGACCTGCCAGCCCTGGAACCTTCTCCCCCAAACAGGCCCCGTAGCTCCCCAAAGCGGCACCCACCCCCTGCTGTCCTTTCCAAGGGCTCTCCTTTTCCAGCTACTTCTTGAAGGGACACAGCATGCAACTGAGAACACTCACACAAAACAAATACCATCTGTCACATTTGGGAATTTTAATTTGTGTATGCATTGACCTGAGACAAGCTCTGTAGGCACGAACTGAACTAGATGCAATCTCTCTGGCTGAGCTGAGAGGAACAGTAATAAATTTGCTTCTTCTAAGCCACTTTCTTCAGATCTCAGTAAATACAAGAAGAAAACAATTTCTGCAGACCTTATATTCTAAAATAGGGTGAATTATTTTTGGAGCAAGCAGGCCACGTGGGCTTTGATGGAAGCACTTGGGGCCAGATGTCTTCATCCATTCCCTTTAACATAGGTGAAGCTATGCCACAATTACATGAAAAATGTCAGTGTATTCCCCACTGATCACATGATAGAGAATATGCTATGCTGATCATGTAACAGGCACACATCTAATGGTGCACTGAGACTGTTCCTATGTCATGGCTTGACAACCAAACAGTCTTTTCACATAGGCAAATCTGCACCCATCACCTGAACCGCAGATGTAGGATGACTGTCATGTCACCCATCAGTTGTGCAATGGGGATGGGAGGAGCAGACAGAGCAAGGTTACTGAGGAAGAGGGTGACAAACAATACACTGCCAGCACAAGTTATTCTACTTATAGCCCATTGACTCTTGTCTTCTGAGGGGCCCCTAAGAAGGAGACAGGTGGGAGCAAGCCAGATTAATTGTGCTGGTATGACAGATTTGGTCTGCATGGTGGAAGCTTCTCACCCTGCCCTATGGTGAGAATGAAAATGCTATAATTTAGTGTGAATTCCCTACACCATATTCACAACCACTCCCCATAAAGTGATGAATTCAATAGAGGTAGCAAAGTGAGGAAAAAAGCCCAGTTGCATCAAATCACAGACAATCCTGAAAAGAAAGTAAAAAAAGTCCTCCAGCCCTGGGAGGAAACTTGTTACGAATCTCCTGTGCCTAAAGAATGAAAGATGCCAACTTTTCTGGAGACTTGGGATAAGGAAGCCAGTTCTGTTTTGGAAGTTGTAATTGGGGGTAAACCTAATTAGTTCTTAAATTAGAAGACTAAACCTTTGGCACACTACTCCAGCCTGTGGGCAATGATAACCTACTTGAGTTTAAATGCTTTCAAATTCAGGTTGGCCAAAATAGATGATCATTGTAGGTCCTTTCTAGCTGAAATATTCTATTCTATTCTGTTCTGTTCTGTTCTGTTCTGTTCTAAAAGTCTGTATCTAAGGTTACAAGAGTTTCAATCTGTTTCCAGAGAGAATCTCCTCCTTTTCTTGGGAGCCATACCCTGATTTCACACTGTAGAACTGAATTACAAAGGGATGGCAACTTCTATTATCTGTCTGATTTCTGGCTACTGAGGTGTCTTTAGCAAACAGTCCGGGTATTTTCACCTCAATCAAACCTTTTACAACAGCTGTGGGCATCAGGATCTTCTTCCACTCTTTAAAAAAAAAAAAAGATAGCAGTAGTAAAATAAAAAGGTGGATGACAAGAATCATGCAGGAAAACTCCACAGAGAGGATCCACAAAAATGGAACCCCAGTAGAAAAGCAAGGCCATTCCAAAATGTTAGTTAAGTAATGGTTCCAGCAAATGATTTGCAAGTCCGGAGTATGAAGAAATTGCTGACAGTGTTCACTTTGTGATTTGAAATGAAGATATGGAAATATGCCAATAATGTATATGCAAAGAGGAACTGCAGCTAGAATTGAGAAGGGAGCTTAGTCTCCATTTCCTCCTAGAGTCTCTACTGAGACAGCTGTCTATGACAGCCCTTCATTCCAATTACAGTTTTTTTGCAATAAGATGACTTGTCTAGTAGGACACAGGTTATAACTCTCCTCGGACCATTCTATATACAATATTCAACAAGCCATCACATCTGCAAGTCAGAGGAAATGAAACCAGACCTCTAACCAATGAATTTAGAGGTAAATTTCATTCTTAGTACTTTAAACTTCCGTAAGATACTCTGAGGAGTCTCATTAACTATACAGCAGAGAGGTTTCATCAGCTATCTCTCCCCAGATATTTCTATTTAAAAGTCTGTTCATTTCTACCACCTGATAATCACTACATAAATTAGACTGAGACCTGGATAGCTACTGCCATTCCTGTTGCAGTAACAACCCTATAAACACTCAGAAGTAGTAGACAGACATTAGCTGCTAGTTTGTGAAAACATTTCCAAGACAAGCTACCAGAGATAAAGCTTATGCCTCAGACAAAACTTTTACCATGTCAGCCAGATGACGATACTGAGACAGCCTGCAGCTTGCAGAGGGACTGGAGATGGCTGACTTTGATAGTCTGACAAGCAGCACCAGAGGTATCTTTCTTTACTATGAATTGTGACCAGTTAGGATTAGTCAATAACTAGGAGAGATGTAAAAGGACCCTTCCATCACCAACAGAACTAAGAAGGGCTGAGTAAATGCAAGAAAGGAACACAGTGCTTCTCTGGGAGGAAAATCAACGTTTTCATAGTATTTTACCAGAGACACCTCTGAAAAGTTGAGAAACAAGCATCAATGAAACCTGCAAGACTTTTAGCCTTTTTTTCTTTCTTTGAAGTGGAATGAATATATTATGATACAACCAACCACAGCAGCAGAACTGTTTTACTAGTGTACCTCTTCACACCAGCATAGATTTATTAATGATTTAAGAGCTCAGAAAACTAGTGAGAGATGTATCAGTTTTGATCACAATATTCTATGTGCCAATTTTGTAATTAATTGCAATTTTCTATAATAATCTTTCTGACTCTAGCTAAGCAGCTGTGAATATGGAGCCACAATACTCTACAGCAAACCTATCTCCTCTTTGAGATACACATAATTGCCATGTCAGGTGACAAATGTGACAGCTACATTGATATTACAGCCAGAATTGGTACAAGTGTCCCTGCAGCTAAGACTGCTCTCCTCTTGTTACCCTTTATATTGAACAGGAAGTCAAGGAAAGTCTAAGACTTTGTACTTCTGGCAATGAAAAATTAGGGACTCATTCAGCAATTTCTTAAAACTCCACCAAATTGTTAGTACAGAAATAAGGCAGGTGGCTTGGCTATCCAGTTCTCATTAATCTGCCCTCTGGCATGTGTCAGTGAATTCTCTGAGAGAATTTTGTATTATGCTTTAATAAAGCCTTTCAAGACGTATTGAATGCGTAAGTAATTCTTCACTGAAGGACATTTGTGTGGCAGTGCCTAGACATGGGTTAATTATTTTTTCCTTGAATATTTTTTAAAGAATACCTGTCTTCAACAATGCAAAAGCAGCATTTTTTCATCATTCAGATTCATGTCATTAGATTTGTTTGATCTTTAGAGGACAGTAAACAACACATACAATCCCATTTAGAAATTTAAATGAACCAACTCCTCTAAGTTATTTTGCCTATGTTCATTCACCTACAAATTCCAAAGTATTCATGAATAAGAAACAGGGTTGAATTAGTTAGAAAAAGAAGCTAGCTCCCTCAACTGAAACTCCAAAGAATATATTCAGGGTAATGTTATTTTTTTTATTTCCACAGCTGCTTATTTATTAAACAGTTATATCAGTATCTCAAAACAGCAAAATATCACTGAGAGAGAGGAGATGGGATGAGCACTACGTCCCCAGTATCTCCATGTGGGCGCATATGCTATTTTTAGCTCAGCCTTGGATTTTCCTAAGTCTGATATAACATCTATTTTTGCCCTCTTTCCATATCATTAACTGGGTCCTGTTAGAAGAACCCTAATGGTATTGTTTAGAAGTGTTCCACTCCCATGAGTTTCCTTGTTAGAACCATTGCCCTCTGCAGAATTACTGGTGTGATTCTAATTAGCTCGCAATGCCTTCAATTAGAGAATCCAGTTGCCCCAGTTAAAAAAAAAAATCCTGGATCTCATAATTTTAAAGATTAATAAAGCCTCAGTATTAATTCACGCTGTATGCTCATTTCCAACATAAATTATATTTTATGCGGAGAAAGGAGAAGGGTGAAATCACAAAAACTGTGCCAATTCAAATGTCTACGGCACACACAAAGTGCCAGATAAATAGCTCTGATAAATTCTGGTGTTTCAGAAAAGTCATCTATTTTGTTTCTGCTAGTGCATGGGCAGCTTTCCTGGCTTATGTAGTAGAGAAAAAGCAGGTCATATTTTACAGTGTGAGAACCATCTGAAGAAAGGAATAGCCATTTAGCACATCTGCCAAGAAGAAACACCAGAAGGAAACATTTCCATGATCTATTTCATATACTTCTCTGCAATTATATTTTCTTTAACAGGTGCACTGCAGGACAAAAGTGTTCTGTCAGTTCACTGTAGATTAAAATCAATAAATCAAGTACACCACAAATTCTCTTCTGCTTGCTTTGTAGATTTTAAGGAACTATATAGCTACATCTGAGTCTTTGCTGCCTCTCTCTCAAACATGTTTTGCCATTCTTCATAAATGAAACTGTGAACAAATTTTGTGCTTACTCAACAGAAGCATATCAGGCTAGATCAAGACTGTCAGAAAGTTTATTGTGCAGAACTGTGTCCTTTTAACTTCCCAACAGCTAAATGAAACACTACATACCTTACCCATGCTGACGGCCCTTCAAGACCTTGGGCAGAGGTATCCTAGAAACTATGGAAATGAGCACTACTTCTCTCTTTCTTTCTTCTCCATATTCTTTATGATGGAATCTTTGAAGAAATAATTTCTACAATAATTTCTAGATTTCTCTTCTTTTTCCTCTACTAGAGATTTAAGGGCGGGGGGGGCGGGGGGGGGATAAGAAATCAGTGAACTATTTTTTTTTCTTTTTTTTTTTAGATATATGATCCAAAGACTGCATCAGAACACTTGTCTGTCTGGCTTCCACTCCTCTATACAGTAAAAAGAAGTTTCAAAAGATACTAAATTTCCAGTTTCTAATTTCCCATTATTGCTAGCAAGCACTGTATCCTGCCCAGTCTTGTGAAGTTAATACTACTGGTTGATAGTTCTGAGCAAGGAGCAGTTAGCTATACCTGGAAGGATTTGTTTATCAATGAAACATTCAAACTAAGTAGCGTTCAGTCAACCACTCAGGAGAAATTTGTTTTGGAAATGATAGGAATTAAATAAAAACAAACACAAACCCAACAGTTATTTAGACAGTGCTTACTCTCATAGCTTCACAAAGACACACAATTTGACATGTAGATGGACCTCATTGAAGTTCGTCATGCTTTCCATTGTTCAAATTGCATTGTCAGGTACAGGTTCCTCCCCATCCACATCTCCTATTATGTCCAGCACGTCTGTCTAAGCTCCATCATTTTAGCTTTTCTCCTTGGTACAGGGAATATTTATCCTATCTGAACTTGAAAAAAAAAACCATGGCAAAGTGTTATCTTTCATGTTCAAGCTGACAATGTGCTCTGAAAACTCCATAGAAAAAGAGGTCTGAAAAAATCTACACATTTCCCTGCTTTTAGATGACTTGAAAAATTCTCATCTACATATCCTGTGTTGATTTTGCATAAAATGTAACTTTAGGTGTATATGTGACTTATAAATATTAATATTCTCCTACTCTCACAAGAGAGCACTAAAGGCCCCAAAGAATAGCTCCTTTCAGTATGACTCTGGTAACAGTAGCCAGAAGATGCACTTGATCTCTGTCGCATCAATGGGTGTCCTATTGGACATGTATTCATTACACAGCCCTGTGAACCACACAGAGGTCTGAAAATTACAACGGAATTGGAATAAAGGAGTCTGAAGAGTTTATAGTGGATTTGGGGGAGGGGGATCTTTCAACTTTAGCTGCTTCCTTTAAACAATAAACTGCACATCTTGCCTCCTTAATGGGGTTGGTACAGACATTGTTTGTAAACAAGGTGCTCTGCTGGACCTTGTTTACAAACAAGGGGATGTGAAGGTTGAAGGCTGCCTTGCCTGCAGTGACTATGAGATGGTGGAGCTCAGGATCCTGAGAGAAGGAAGCATGGCAAAAAGCAAGATCACAGCCCTGGACTTCAGGAGAACAGACTTTGGCCTCTTCAGGTACGTGCTTTACAGAGTCCCATGGGATGATGCCTTGGAGGGAAGAGGGATCCAGGAAAGCTTGTTGATATTCAAGGATCACCTCCTCCAAGCTCAAAAGCAGTCCATCCCAATGGGCAGGAAGCCAGGCAAAGAAACTGATGAGGCCTAATAGATGAACAAGGGGCTCCTGGCGAAACTCAGACAAAAAGGAAGTATACAGAAGGTGGAAATAGGGATGGGTAACCTGGGAGGAATATAGAGACACTGTCCCGAGCGTGCAGAGGCACAATTAGGAAAGCTAAAGCCCACCTGATGTTGAACCTGGTGAAGGTCTTTACAAATGCAAAAGTAGCAAAAGGAAGATTAGGGAATATGTGGACCCACTGCTGAATGAGGCAGGGGCCCTGGTGACACAGGACATGGAAAAGATTGAGGTACTGAATGTCTTCTTTGCCTTGGTCTTTACTAGTAAGACCAGCTTTCAGAAATCCAAGGACCTAGAAAACAGCGTGAAATCCGAAGCAAGGACTATTTATCCTTGGTGGAAGAGGATCAGGTTTGACAATACTTAAGCAAACCGGTTATATATAAGTTCATGGGTCCTCATGGGATGCACCTGAAAGTGCTGAGGGATCTGGCTAATTCATTGTAAGGCCACTCTAAATTATCTTCAAACAGTCCTGGCGATTGGGAGAGATGCCCAAGGATTGGAGGAAAGTGAATGTCATTCCTATCTTCAAGAAAGGAAGGAGGACACAGAGAACTACAAGCCAGTCAATCTCACCTTGATCCCAGGGAAGGTGATAGAACAACTAATCCTGGAAACCATTCCCAGGCACATGAAGGACAAGAAGGTGATCAGGAGTAGTCATCATGGATTCACGAAGGGGAAGTCATGTTTGACCAACCTGATGAGTTTCTGTCATGAAATGACTGGCTTGGATATACAAGAGGAAAGCAGTGGACATTTTCTACCAAGATTTCAATAAGGCTTTTGACACCGTCTCCCATGAGATCCTCATAGAGAAACTGAGGAAGTATGGGCTAGTATGGGCCTGGCAAAATCATGGAGCAGATCCTCCTCGAAACTATGCTAAGTCACACAGAAAATAAGGAGGTGATCAGTGACATTCAACATGGCTTCACTAAGATCAAATCATGTTTGACAAATTTGGTGGCCTTCTAAGATGGCGTTACAGTGTTGGTGGATAAGGGAAAAGCAACTGACATCATCTACCTGGACTTGTGCAAAGCATTTAACACTGTCCCACACGATATCCTAGTCTCTAAATTGGAGAGACATGGATTCAACAGGTGCACCACTCGATAAGGAATTGGCTGGATGTCTGCACTGAAAGATTTACAGTCAATGGCTCGACATCCAAGTGGAAAGCAGTTACAAGTCCTCAGGAGTCGATACTGGGACTGGTGCTGTTTAAAATCTTTGTTGGTGACATGGACAGGGGGATTGAATGCACCCTCAGCAAGTTTGCCGACTGCACCAACCTGTGTGGAGCAGTCAACATGCTGGAGGGAAGGGATGCCATCCAGAGGGACCTGGACAGGTTTCAGAGGTGGGCCCATGCCAACCTCATGAAGTTCAACAAGGCCAAATGCAAGGTCCTGCACATGGTCCGAGGCAATCCCAAGCACAGAGAGAATGGATGGAGAGCAGCCCTGAGGAGAAGGACTTGGGGGTGTTGGTTGATGAGAAGCTCAACATAAGCCAGCAATGTGCGTTCTCAGCCCAGAAAGCCAACCATATCCCAGGCTGCATCAAAAGAAGTGTGGCCAGCAGGTTGAGGGTGGTGATTTTGCCCCTCTACTCTGCTCTGGTAAGACCCCACCTGGAGTACTGCATCCAGCTCTGGGGCCCCCAACATAAGAAGGACATGGACCTGTTGGAGCGAGTCCCAACAAGGGCCACAAAGATGATCAGAGGGCTAGAATACCCCTCCTATGAAGGCAGGCTGAGAGTTGGCATTGTTCAACCTGGAGAAGAGAAAGCTCTAGGGAGACCTTATAGTGGCCTTCCAATACCTAAAGGGGGTCTACAGGAAAGACGTGGAGCGATTCTTTATCAGGGAGTGTAGTGATAGGATGAGGGGTAACAGTTTTAAACTGAAAGAGGGTAGATTTAGATTAGCTATTAGGAAGAAATTATTTACTGTGAGGGTGGTGAGACACTGGAACAGGTTACCCAGAGAAGTTGTGGATGCCCCATCGCTGGAAGTGTTCAAGGCCAGGTTGGATAGGGCTTTGAGCAACCTGGTCTAGTGGGAGGTGTCCCTGGGGGGTTGAAACTAGATGATCTTTAAGGTCCCTTCCAACCCAAACCATTCTATGATTCTATGACGAGCAGACAGGGAGGTGGACTGAAAACTGCCTGAACAGCCAGGAATCTCATGGAGTTCAACAGAGAGAAGTACCAAGTCCTGTAACCGGGGAGGAACAACTGCAGGCACCAGTAAATGTTGGGAGCCATCTAGCTGCTTTGCACAAAAGGATCTGGTGTTCCTGGTGGGCAGCGAGTTAACCATGAGCCAGCGATGTGCCCTTGAAACAAAGATTGACAGTATCCTGGGCTGCACTAAATGTAGTTTTCCATACACTCCCACATTAAGATATACTTGTTTACCATAGCCTCAGTTATTGCCTTATTCCTTAACAAAACGTTCCCCAGGTAGAACAGCCCACTACTTACATTTTTTAAGAAGAGAGGTAGTAGAATTAATCAAAAAACAGATCAGTCAGAGGAAAAGAAAGGTAACCAAATGTTACTTAATCATTCATTTGCTTCATATCAAGGTCCTTTCTATATTATCACATTGTGCAATCTCTAATTTTTTTAACTACATGACTCAGAAAACGTTTACATTATGAACGCTGGAAGGGGAATGATTTAGTAACAAAACCAGAATACCAGTGACTTTCAAGACANGATCACATTGTGCAATCTCTAATTTTTTTAACTACGTGACTCAGAAAACGTTTACATTATGAACACTGGAAGGGAAATGATTTAGTAACAAAACCAGAATACCAGTGACTTTCAAGACAATTAAATTGAAAAGGTCAGAAATATTTTGGCATTGCCACACTATTGTGGGAACTTACCAGAGTTTTTGGCTAAAATCCAGGCTGCTGGAATCAACATTGCTACTTTCTGACTTTTCTTCAACTCATTCACTGAAAATTTTTAGTTTACTTCAGAAAAAAACCTCACCAGCCTGAACAGTTTTGTAACAAGAACAGAGAAGATGCATCAGGTATAGGTAGGTGATGATGTCTATAGTACCACTGTTCTTTCTACACTTAATTAAATTTTCACATTTATAGTGTCTCAGATGGAAGAGTATCAATTCAGATATGGAGAAAACAAACTGACTCCTGTTTTACAGCTACTACAGATGTCTTCATCCTCTAAAGACTGAAAACAAAGCTCTTGCAATCTAAATAACCTAGATGAAAGTGACATTTCCTCTGAGGACAGCTGTTTATTACCTTATGGATACAAAAAAACAGGGGGATTAAAAGACCAAAGGTTAACATCATAATGCTCAATCTCAAGAATGGCATATTAACAGGTATCCAAGAAAAACTCAAATCCAAAGATTAAAAAAGTTTTCCTCTCATATCAATGCATGAAGCACCCGCAAGGTTCGGGTTGGAAGAGAGTCTGTCCACACAGCTGGAAAACATTGCTGGGACTGTCCTATATACACACACTGACAGATGAACTGTATTTAATCAGCATTTTAGCTCCCACGCAGGCATAAGGTGAGTAGTCTTATGTACTGTCTTTGATTACAAGATTCTTCGTTTCACATCAGAAGCAACCTTGCAAGCATCTTTGACACTTCAACTGGGATATACAACAGAAAAATCCTTATTATTATCCCAAACAAAACAGTTGAAAGGACATCCAGAAAAAGAACTGAAGTGAAAACCTGGCTTCACTCAAGGTATTCCTGTTGATATTAATAAAGCCAGGATTTCACCCATTGATACACCAGAAAACATACTATCTGCGTATGACAGTGCCCAGGATTATCTTGTTTGTTATATGAGAGAGTATAAAAGGGAATAACCTGAAATCTTGTGGACAGAATATGGGATTTTCAGGTATAAAATAAAAATCCTGCAGGATTTAACCAGTATATTTTCATTTAACATTTTTAAGTCTCTTTGATATCCTCAAGTGGAAGATACAAAGAAACACAGAGCATAATACTGTTTACACAGTTTATATATTTGTTGATTACATATGTATTGTGCATGATATTGTTAGGATATATCCTAATTAGTAAATTGGATTAAATTTTAATTCAGTGAGGATGACCAAGGGGCAGAATATTAAGTGGATCCTACTGAAAATGTTCTTTCTTCAAAATCTGTGGATTATATTGGAATTTCTGGGAGTTTTTGTATTTATCATTTATTCTTTCCAGAGAAGGCAAGTCTAAGCATTCTTACCATGTCACTAGTACCCTGCTGTGACAATCACACTGACCTGATGAGTTTGAACACTAGAAATAGAAATTATCCTAAACTGCGTTTAATTTGAGATACACAAGTCATTGCAGTATCAGCAGCAGTTTCTAAAACTAACACCAGGGAGGCCACCTAACAGTTGTTTATTTTTAAACAACCTGACATATTCAGTTGTTGTGCCCCCAAAGGCCAGTGCTTATGCCAAGCATTTTTGCATAGAAATATATACACATAGTCTGTACCTTTGCTTTCATTTAGAAAGTAAATAATATGTTTAAAATTAGCAGAGTTTTTTTAGGTTTGGTTGGGCTTGGTTTTATACATGAACAGTACCAATAGATTACTTTTCTGACAAGAACAGACTTAGAAAACATAATTATGTGACAGTGCTATCTAGAATCATGTACAGACAGAACCTATGGAACTTTTATAGCGCATAAATACATGTTGAGATACCGAACGTGCTATAGTCCATGTTTTTATTCCTCTCAAACTTCAAACCACAGCTCTATGCAGCCCTGGTAACTCATATACTTGTGTACTGACTTAAATTTATAGATCATCTTCACAGAGACTGCAAATGAACCTCAAGAATGACATATATATCCTCCTCTCTTCCAACTGTAGGAAAACCCTACACACAGATTTGCTCTGTGGCAGACTAATATCTAACTCCTAGGACTACTCCAGAACGTGTCAGTCAGTTGTAACAAATGACATGATGATCCTCAGAGGCAGTCAGTTAATCATCAACAGCTCTGTATTAACACGAGTTTATTAGTAAACAATAAATAAAACGTCGAAATAATAGGCCCTTCCTATTGCTGAGGATAAAAAAAAATCCAATATAAAATGTAAGACTAAAATCCCATTTAAGGAGCTGTGCAAATACTGAGGCAATTTGTGTACATTGCATTCTTTGCTTCTGCAGCCCCTCTCTTGTCCAGTTTCTTTCCTATGTAGCTTAGTGTTGGTTCAGTCACACCTGACCGAGCTGCAGAGACAGCATAGCTGACATAGCTAAAATAAGTATAGCTGCATATCAGCGCATAAAAGTGCTAATTGCATGTCTGATTGACCACCCATACACATTTCTTGCTTTACATTACTAACTGTATCAGGAATGGTTTTCATTATATTTACCTACTTGCAAACTTGACCTCTGTCATGTCATGCCTTCTTCGTATTTCAGAATAGAAGTGAAAAACATACAGTCCCGAGAAAAGGAGAAAAGTGTGCATCATAGGTATTTATGCAGTTTGTGATTTTGTTTCTCACCAAAGCGCATTCCAAATGATGACCTAATCAACATCATCACAGCATACTTTTTTAAATAACTTGCTGTTATTTACATTATGCATTATTAACACCATTAGGAAAAAAAAACATTTTTCCTCCCAAATGTCCTTTTGTAGGGCTGTATTTCCTCCAAAGTTCACAACAGAGACAGAAACCTGAATAAGACAACATTGTGATGTAGTTTTAGGTCATTGTCAGACATGCTTTAGCATTCACATTCTGAGCTGCATAGCAGAAAGAAAAAAGGATTTACACATCGATTATTCAACCTCCACAGCATCTGTGAAGGTTGAATAATAACATAAATTTGCCTTAATTAGTGCAAACAGCATATTACATCAGGCCTCTCCATATGCATGTTTTTTTCTGCTTAGATTCCATCATACTTTTCACTGGGATCTTTCATTGCTAGTAGGTCCAATATGATCAAGTAAGTAAATACAGGAATCCTGACTGTTTATCCAATGCTATTCTTGCATTCTCTGTTCCATAAACACTAATATCAACAACTGAACTTGGAGATTAAAGTGCCAGGCACCATCACACACTGGTCTTACCCAGTGACCACACCTACCTTCTAAGGATTCTCCAGCATTACCAGTCACAGTCTCAGTCTTCTATGCTTTGTAGCTGTGGGTTATTAGAAAAAAAAATATTTCACTATGTTCCTGCAAGTATTTCATTGAACATATTTTTTAATAAATAGCATAAGTGTTACCATATATATGGCTGTGTTTAATTTTACTGTAAATTTATATAATTTCTAACTATCTGCACTTACGATCTATATTCATCAAAAATTTAAGATTCTGATATTTATTTTATCGAATGTCTGATTACTTGCAAATGTTTCTAATAATAATTTACCCTATTATCACATCCCTTTTTCTTTAAATGCTCACTGATTGCTGTTTTTTTAAATCTTAATTCTCAGTATTTCCTTTCCTTGCCTCCAACTTTTTCTATAAACCCAATGGGTTTCCCTTGGCCTGCCTATCTCTTCCTACATTTTCACACCACTTTGTCACAATATTCTGCACAGTTCTAAAACTGAAAAAGTAGCAAACAAGTCATGCAGAACAATGTCTTTACCAGCTCAGGTCACCACACCTCTAGACTATTTGCCTTTTGGAATACCTGAACAGTGACTATTTTTCCTAGAAAATATTACGGTTGTTATTGTCCTCGTACTGTCTCTTCCTTTAGATTTAGTACTTTAAACAGAGTAATATTCCATTTACATTGTTGCTCCTTCTTTACATTAAATGTTGTATTAAAAATAAAACCTCACAGAAAAAGTTCCTCATCAAGGCTTAATCTTTTCCCTTATGTAAAAATCTCATGTATTAAATGATGTGCAACTCTTATATAACAATAACACGAACATGTAACTAACAACTGTATTACAATACAGAGATTCAAAAGAAAATAATAAGATTCACATGAGCAAGCGGGAACGTAGTATTTCCTAATGTCTGAGAACATTATTTTAGAATCAAAATAAAGTTTGATTTTGAACAAAGGTTTTCATAGTAGAGTGGGGGATGGGATAGCATGTCATGTGCTCAGTCTGGTACAACAGAAGGAAGTATATATATCTTTTTCTCCCCTCTTCTTCTACCCTTTAAGAAGCCTCAGGAAAAATGGATGTATTCTTGGGTGCAGTGATCAATCACGAATCAATCACACTTTGCTTTCAGCATCATTCCTCTCTGCTGTAGGTGCTCCTGCAGGTCCTGAAGGTTCCCAATACACATTGGGAGCATCCATCACAGTGGGATCCAATACACAGTGGGAGCATGGACTTGTAGTCTTTACATTCAGCAATTTTTGGATGCCTATAAAAATATCTTTCAGAAATACAAATGAAAGAAGGGAAATGGTAACTTGTGACATTTTACAATTCAATGAGAATTTAAAAATATTTACAAAAGACCTGACTCTAGCTGAAGGTCTTTCACCCTGACAAGCTTCAAAGGTTGGTAAAAACAATAAGGTACTAAAGCCTTGAGGAAAAAAAAACCCCAACATATTAAAAAATCTTTCATAATGGAAAATGTCAGGCAATCTAAAGAGAGAGTTCACTGGTCAGTCTTTAAGAACCACCTTCTAGAAGCACAGGAGCAGGCAATTCCACTGTGTCGTAAGTCAAGCAAGCGGGGCAGAAGACCAGCTTGGCTGAACAGGGAAGTCCTCGTGGACCTTAAGAGGAAAAATAAACTGTATGATCTCTGGAAGCAAGGTCAGGCTTCGCAGGAAGAGTACAGGTACAGAGCTGTGGTTTGTTTATGCAGGGAGAAGACATGAAAGGCCAAAGCTCAATTAGGGTTGAAACTGGCCAGTGTTGTTTCAGCTAGCAAGAAGGGCTTTTTTAAGTATGCAAGACGTCTAAAGAAAACATTGGACCGATACCTGTTGAAGGTGGTCATCTGACTCATAGGTATGAAGAAGTGGAGACATACAATGTGGTTTTTGCCTCAGTCTTTAATAAGACTGATAGACCTTGGGCAGTCCAGTCCCCTGAGTCGGAGGACCGCAGGAGTCGGAACAGTGACTTTCCATTGGTGGACACTGAAATTCTAAGGGACCAGCTATATCAGCTGAATATTCACAAGTCCATGGGATCTGACGGGATCTATCCCAGAGTTCTGAAGGAACTAGTGGATGTTATAGCAGTACCCCTCTCAATCATCTACCAAAGGTCTTGGGAGTTTGGGGAG
>RSEF01000005.1:23816895-23841050 GCA_003993805.1 Himantopus leucocephalus
CAAACTGGGAGGTGCTGTTGACTCTCTTGAAGGACAAGAGGCCTTGCTGAGGGATCCAGATAGATTGAAGCATTGGACTATGATTAATGGGATGAAACTTAACAAGTCCAAATTGCAAATTCTGCACCTAGGACGGAGTAATGCCAAGCACAAGTATAAATTGGGAGAGAAGTGGCTGGAGAGCAGCCCTGCAGAGCAAGGGATCTGGGGGAGGGCTGGTTGGCAGCAGGCTCAANCTGGGGGAGGGCTGGTTGGCAGCAGGCTCAATATGAGTCAGCACTGTGCCCGGGCAGCCAAGAGGGCAAACCACATCCTGGGGCACATCAAACACAGTATAACCAGACGGTCAAAAGATGTGATTATCCTGATGTATTCAGCATTGGTGCAACCTCACCTTGAGTACTGTGTGCAGTTCTGGGCCCCACAATTTAAGAAGGATGTGAAGGTCCTTGAATGCATCCAGAGGAAGGCACCAAAGCTGGTGGAAGGGCTGGAAGGAATGTCCTATGAGGAGCAGCTATGGACTTTGGGTTTGTCTAGTTTGGAGAAAAGGAGGCTGAGGGGCGACCTCATTGCTCTCTACAGATCCCTGAGGAGGGGAAGCAGCGAGGGAGGGTACTGATCTCTTCTCCCTGGTATCCAGTGATAGGACACTTGGGAACGGTTCAAAGCTGTGTCAGAGGAGGTTTAGACTGGACATCAGCAGGCATTTCTTAACTGAAAGGGTTGTCAAACACTGGAACAGGCTTCCTGTTCCACCTAGATAGGTGGTTGATTCCCCAGGCTTATCAGTGTTTAACTTTTGGTCAGTCCTAAAGTGGTCAGGCAGTTGGAGTAGACGATTGTTGTAGATCCCTTCCAGCTGAAACAGTCTGTTCTATCAGCAGTCCTAATAATGATTCTGCATTTCTTATTTTGTTTCTTTCATAACTAAATTAGGAGTTCAGTGTTCATTTTCACTTTCTGTCTAATGAGATCAAGCTGGAACAGGCTGCCCAGAGAAGCTGTGAATTCCCCATCCCTGGAAGAGTTCAAGGCCAGGCTGGATGCAGCTTTGAGCAACGCGGTCTAGTGGGAGGTGTCCCTGCCCATGCCAGGGGGGTTGGAACTACATGATCTTTAAGGTCCCTTCCAACTCTAACCATTCTATGATTCTATTCTTCCCTAGCAGTTAAAAAAAATTCAAAGTCCTTCAGAGGCCTTATCAGAATATGTAAGTCTTCAACTCCCAGCATATGCTTATGGTACAGATAGAAAGAATCCAGGCTTTTCTTTCTGACAGTTATATATGCATGTGGCATAACAAATATGCTATTGATCATTATAACCATCCAACAGAATTATCTCTGTTCTGAAACTGTTATTTTATACATACTGATGGGGTTTATTTCAGGTTTCTTTGAACTCGCTAAAAGCTTTTCAAAGCATTGATATATTTTTGTTGCATGTGTACACAGTTCTGAAGGCAACTTCTAATGTTCTTACAATGGTAAACAAATATAAAACAGCCTATGCTCAATGAGCTCTATGAACACACATGGATATCACACAAAGCCTTTTCCATTTCCCTTCAGTAATCTCACAAATGGCATTATCGCCATTTATTAATATATCGTTACTTTAGTTTTCCATTGAAAATATTCTGCATTTTCTACTTATACTTCCTGGCAGTTGCTCTGGCTCCTACTACAGGAAAAACAAGTATATTTGAAGTTTTTCAAATTAAATCCCAAGTCATATGTTTAAGTGAAAATTACTTAAACACAAAATGCATGCTGAAGATCTTTCTTTTGCATGATCAATTTAAGTTTTAGTTGAAAGCAGACAGGCAGAAGATAGTTAGCGTTGAGACATTTACTCTGACTAAAACAGTGAGATGAGTGCATATGTTAATACCATTGAAGAGGCAAAATTTGTGAAGTGGAAGGAAAGAAGCAGCTCAATGAGTCTATGTAGAAGCTCTAGCTTTAGATAACGATTTAAGAGCTCAGGATTTCTGGCTCCGGGAGGCAAAATAATATGCTAGATGAAATGTCCGAACTGCTTAAATCTCTTCTCTCAGACACGTTATGTTCAGTACACAGGGAAATACTCTGGTGGTCAGGAGTATCAGTAAGCATAAAAAGCACTGCAGATCAACAGAATAAGCAAGCTCCTCAGCTGTATCATTCAGTTAAACTCAGAAGCAACATAATGTAGAATTATGTACAATTAATGTGTGATCATATTACACAAATTATCAAACCAATCCAGCTATATACAATTTTTTTGGTTGCCTGATGTCTTTCCATGACATGGGTAGAGATTATAATTTTTACTACCTGACTACTTTTCAGGACTATACTGGCGACTGTAGTATGCAAGTCTTCATCAGTGACAATTTCTTCTAAGCTGCCTGGCATCAAAAGGACTTTTAACAGCAAGGTAAATCTCCTAAGTGACCTTTTTTGAAACACAAGAGCTTACAAGGAGCTGCTATGTTTACAGAGCAGGAACAAGCCACCACTAGCATTGTTCTCAACAACTGTCCTATGATAATTCAGCAACTTTTACAGCCTGTTTTTGAAGATCTTCCAGATTGTTAAGATCTCTCTTATACCTGCACAGGGAGGCCTCAATGTGTGTCTCTTGGTTAGAAGATATTCTTTTTGCTTGAAAAAAAATCTGTGCTAATTTTTTTTCTTCATACTCAAAACACTGAGTAGGTTGTTTTCCTTACACTTAACATATAGTTTTATCCACAGTTTTACTTATGAAAAGTCACTATATAAAAAAATAGTCCTTTTCTCTAATTTCCAGTGTATAACCAGCTTCATGTACCAGTCTCAATGATTAAAGTAGCATCTTAACATTTTTACTATTATCAGTTTTGCAGGGTCAATCCAACTTTAAGAGAAAAATCCTACTCTCTATTGACCTGTAAATTATAATTGGAACATTTAAAAATACTTTGCAAATTATGCTACTTGAGGTGTCGCTAACATCAACAGAGTTAGCACATGGATGTAAAGCAAGTTTTTAAAAAATACAGCGTTCCACAAGGGAATTCATTGTAGCATTTGGGCTACCAAATCTTTCTTACTGAAACTCATTAATCAGACAGAAGGAACTGTAATTCTTATCTCCAAAATGGTTTCATCATTTATTCACAAATTGACCCAACTTAACATGGACATATTAGAAAATGAACCTGGCATTCGGCACTGATATTTCTAAATATAAGAAGACAAAGGCCAGAGTATTTAGATTAGCAGACAGAATCACAGAGCATCTGAGGTTGGAAGGGACCTCTCAAGATTGTCTAGTCCAACCCCTTTGCTCAAAGCAGTGTCAACTGGAACAGGTTGCTTGCAACCGTGTCCAGACAGATTATTAATATCTCCAAGGATGGAGATGCCACAGGCCGAGAAACCTGTTCCAGTGCTTGACCATTATCACAGTAAACAAGCTGCTTCTTACGTTCAAATGCAATTTCCTGTGTTTAAGTTTCTGTCCATTGCCTCTTGTCCTATCACTGGGCACCACTTAGAAGAGTCTCCTTTTCTCTGCCCCATCACCTATTTATACATGTTGATAAGATCGCCCCTGAGTCTGCTCCAGGATGAACAATCCCAGCTCATTCAGATGGCAGATTTTTCAATCCCTTAATCATCTTTGTGGCCCTTCTCTGGACTCACTCCAAGTCCATATTTTTCTTGCACTGGTGAGAACAGAACCGAACACAGCACTCCAGATGTAGCCTCAACAGTGCTGAGTAGAGGGGAATAATCACTTTTCTTGACCTGCTCGGGATGCTTTCCCTAGTGCAGCTCAGGATGCTGTTGATGTTTATTGCTGCATGAGCTGACTCATATGGAAAGGGGTAGATTTAAAACAGATACTAAGAAAAAAATTTCACTATGAAGGTGGTGAGGCACTGGAACAAATTGCCCAGGGAAGTTGTGGATGCCCCATCCCTGGCAGTGTTCAAGGCCAGGTTGGATGGGACTTTGCGCAACCTGGTCTAGTGGAAGGTGTCCCTGCCCATGGCAGGGGGGTTGGAACCAGATAATCTTTAAGGTCCCTTCCAACCCAAACCATTCTATGATTCTATGATATTCAGCTTCTTGTCCTCCAGGAAAACATAGTTCTTTTCTGCTGAGCTCTTTTGCAGCCAGTTGGTCCCCAGCCCTGCTCTGGTGCATGGAGTTGTTCCTCCCCAGGTGCAGGACCTGGCACTTGCCTTTGTTGAACTCCATGAGATACCTGTCAGCCCATTTCTCCAGCCTATCAAGATCCTGTTGAATAGCAGCACAACCACCTTGTGTGTCAGCCCCTCCTCTCAATTTTTGGATCACTTGCAAACTTAAGGGTGTACTCTGCCCCATCATCCAAGTCATCAATGAAGACGCTAAACAGTATTGGTCCTACTATCAGCCCTTGAGTACACCACTAGTGACTGGCCTCCAGCTGGACTTCATGCTGCTGATAAAAAACCTTTGAGCCCAGCGGTTCAGCTAATTTTCAATCCACCCCACTGTCCACTTCTCCATAAGTTTTTCTAGAGGATGCAATTCAGAGACTGTGTCAAAAACCTTACTAAGATCAAGACAAACAACATTCTCAGCTCTCCTCTCATCTACTGAGCCAGTCAGCCTTTCACAGAAGGCTGTCAGGTTGGTCAAGCATGACATTCCTTTCATAAACGCATGCCAACTACTCCAAATCACTTTCTGTCTTTAATATGTTTAGAAATAGTTTCCCTGATTACTTGCTCCATGGCTTCGCAGGGACTGATGTAGGGCTGGCCAGTTTGTAGCTCCCAAAATCTTCTTTCCTGCCCTTCTTGAAGATAAGAATGACATTTGCTTTCTTCTAGTTCTTAGGAACCTCCCCGCAATACAATGACTGTTCAAAATCAATAAAGAGTGACCTTGCAGTGACATCAACCAACTCCATCAGCACTTGTTGAGTCAGGTCCACTCACGGTGCAGAGTGCACCATCAATGTATTCTCACACATTGTCAACAATGGTCTGGGGAGGATCTGATGCCAATACACCAACTGTAAATGAAGTGGCTAACTTGGGTATGACCAGTTTGTTTAAATCTTCCCTAACCTAACTCTCCTCCACCAAGGGTAAGTCTTCCTTGCCCCAAACTTTCCCACTGGTGTCAGAAGCTGGTGAGAGAGACCAGTCTCAGAGAACACATTTTCATTTTAAATTCAAGAAGGTATGACTTTGCTGATCCTGTCAAAGATGACTGAAGACACCAGTACTCACAGTAGCTGTCTGAATGAACCTGGAATGGGGACTTTGCTAATCCTGTCTTGTTTATGCCAGATTCATCCGAATGATGAATACAATGATCAGAAACTCAAACACAGTCTCAGTCAACTTTCTGGAATATGTTCACTGCAATACCATTTGAGAGAATGGGAATAAAGAAGGAAAATTGATTAGCACTTTTGTTTCTTCTGGACCGAGGAGATTATGATCAGGAATTAAACCCTCAATGTTTAATAGCGCAGAGAGCATTATCATGCTCAAATTATGTTACCTCAGTGGCTCCCCACTTATGCTTTGGAGAGGAGTACCACTTGGAGAAGAATCTTGTCCTTGTCAGGTAAGTAACATAGCAGTATTTTGCAGGAAATTTGTATGGCTTCAATAAAAATTTTAAAAGTATTTACAAACACGAGAAAAAATAAAGACTGTGTCAGAAATCTGATCCCTTCTATATTGGCAAAGCAGAAAATAGCCTTTGCCTCAAGAAAAAAAAAAAAAAGAAAAAAAAAGAAGAAAAAGATTCCTTCTGTACCTTCTGTAGGTTTTTCTGTTGTGCAGCAGAAATTGTTCTCAGAATAATAATAATTAATGTTATTGAAATAGTGAGCATCCGAGCAATTAGAACGAGGGATAATGGAGCATGCTGAAAAGTTTTATCTTACCAGGGATCCACCATCAAGGCATAACAGGTCAAAACTGACAGGCAGCAAACAAAAGGAAACCATTTTATTCTATTACACGTTATCCTTGGAAGAGTCACAGGAGGATGAACTACAATGGTGAAAGATTCTATTCAATCCAAAATAAAAAAAAATCCATTAAATAGCCTTAACTCCTCCCTTAGAATTTATTTTCTAGAGAGACAGTTGTCACAAGTAAACAAACTAGAGAAACTTTCCATTTTTCAAACAGAACATTGACATAGGATCCCTTCACAGGACACAATGCCGCTTGCCAAGTTCATCTGCTAAGATGCCATTTTTCTTTCCAGGAAAAAAAAAGCTAACAAAAACCTCCAAAATGGTGATGATATGTTAATTAACCTATCATTTCTAAAATATAATAGCTAGCCAGCAGAAAAGGCTAAAATTGTGAACTGACTTCAATAAGTTCCCCATTCCAGACGATAAGTATCTTTAATTAGCATTTAAGCACTATTAGGTAGCCATATTTGGATGGTCCAAACAGTTTTCATTAGGCTTGATAGCCATTAGGAGTTTCAAAAGAAAAAGTGTCTTACATTAATCTTAGTCTTCAAGACATATTCTCAAAAGAGCAACTAGCAAGCTTTTGAATGCAGGGTCAGCTTAACAGTAATTTTTTTCAAGTGCATCTACAATTAGGACTTCAGTGTTGTATATGTATGTTTAATCTAGGGTTAAACTGAATGAAGGTTTAATAAGGCTATGATGAGTTTCACTTTACTGTGTTACCCTCACTGGTGTATTAAAACTCTCTGAAGTATGTCTGACTATATTCCACTGGAGTACAGGCAGCAGACCATTGAGATACGGACATACATGATCATCAGGACTTTTCTTACGGCTTTACGATCTTTCAGCACTTATGGACTTAGGGGCAATTAAAGCAAAACTCAATTAATTTATAATTACCCAGCAATAATGATTATGTTTTCTTTTTCTCTGAACATCTGTCACAAAATGTTTTCATCTTCACTGAACATTAGTCAAACACCTGCTTCTCTGAGCTGTGATGCTGTGGGGAATCATTCTCCAACAGGGGTTTAATACGTGCTGAAATGGAAATGAGTATCTGCGCCTTTAATTAACAAGGAAAAATGTAATAATAAAAAAAAACAGCTAACACCTCTTGGAAGCTGAAATGTAAACATAAGTTCTCTTTCAAACTAGATAAGGTGAGCCACTTGAAGCCATTTCAAAATAAGGATCAAGAACCAATGACAAGGGCTTTTATCTGAGAGAAAGTGCGCTGTCATTAAACTTCGGGTTTCAGAATTCTTCATCTTTTTTTCTTTGACACGTTTCATTTTCTATAAAATCAGGATACAAATATATCAGAGTAGTTTAAATGTTTCCTGGGGTTTTGGCCATTATTTGAGATATGCAATTCAGTCTGGATTTCCTATTCTCATTTCTAATTTATAATTGCTACCTCCTTTTTACAAGACATTGTCAATTATTTGGATTGAAAATAGATTAAATGTACATGACTAAACTTACAAAATATTAATATTTTGTTAATGGAAAACTTTAGAACTATTAATGTCAATAAATGGTGACACAGTATGAACTGAAACATCAGTTTCTTATGTTTCACATGTTTTAAGGCTTGTATTACAGACTAGCAGGTTGGAAACTGAGAGTTAGTCCTGCCACTGCTCTAATCTAAACGATGTCAGGGCAAAGGCAGAGAGATCACCACCTGATGGCATTTTTATTAGTAACACTTAGGTCAATTAATATTAGCCTCTGTTCAGAATATACATTCTAAAATTAGGCTCATTTCCCAGCTGTTACAGCCTTATCAGTGTCAATTTCTGGAGACCAGCATGGTTCCTGAAAACAGAAAAATAAAGAAAGAACCACAGTATGCATAAACGATTGTGCAGTTGAATAAATCATGTTGGAAAAGTGGTGAATCAATCTGAAGGTGACAGACTGATAATTTCAGTAAAGAAATTAAGAAGCTGCAATAGATGGTTAATATCCTACCTACATGAACAGCTCAGCATATGTGGAGGTCATACATACTTCACGTCATAAATCACAATTTATGTTAGACAGTTTTATTCACTAAAAATTAAGTTTTTTTTCATCCACATTTAATCTCAGTGACCAGACTGCTATGTACACTTTGTGCTTAAAAGTAGGGATGGTTAAGTGACTGACCCGTCTGTCTCCCTCCTGTTCTTTTATCCCCTTTCTTCACTTGAGTGAGTCTTCTTAACGCGAGATTTTTATTGTAGACCTCTTAATAATACATGCAAAAACCCAAGGCCCTAATTCAACATACTGCTAGATCTCAACTACCATTTCAGATACCATATTGTCTAAGCCTAATCTTCCATCAAGAGACTATAATTCTAGCATCATGTATGCACAGGCTACTGATATAACCATATGGAAAACAAATATTGGAGATTTCTTCTCTAACCACAAGAATGGATCTGTGCTGGATGTGAGGGTTTTATTGTACAACAAAGCAAACTGCTAGCTGAGCTGCATTTAGTACATCTCCCTCAAACTTGGATAAAGATTAAACTAATTTTTACCTCCAAGCAGTTAAATTCTCAAAGAGAGAACTGTCTGAGTCTCACTAATACGCATTGTTTAATACTGCTGAGCCAGAGAATGAATTCTGTGACTTCTCTCAGTGATACCACTACTTTGCAATAATAACTACGACTAGTACCTAGCTGATACTGATGTAGACTAGATTCTGCAGTAGTGCTAGAATCACTGCAATTACTCTAAGCAACAACTGAAGCTAAACTTTATATCTAGTCCAATATCTTGAGACCTGCAGTTCAGGTCTCCTTAGGAACTCGTGATAGTGTTATTTCTAATTTAATGAAGAAGGAAAACTAATATTGCTTTCAAGCAAACAACTGAGCAGGCTCCAAGTTCTGGCAAGATCAAAATACAAAGCTATAGGGATCTTGGAACCAAAACGATCAGGGCTAAATGGTAATGAACATACATCATTTACACTGCCATCTGCACAAGCAGAGTGGTCATCATTGTTGGTGAATACCTGGACAATAAGGGAACAAATCCTAAAATGAGCGATTTAAGGTTTCTCATAAAAGCTTTTGGTCTGCTTTAACAACATTCTCCCAAAATAAAAAGCCCCAAAATAAAATAGACAAAATGATATGTATACACATTTTAGAACATGGATAAATAATCCTAAGTCACTAATGGCTAGGAAAGAAAAATGTCACTATGAATTTGGGAACTATGTATTTGCAGAAAAGCACTGCTAGTTATTCCAGCTCTTAACCAACACTGTGAGGAAAAGAACTGACCAGTCTGCTCTTCTTGCCTTAAACCCTCTAACACGGCTGCTATAAAAGTTATTACAGTCCAAAAATGTAGTGGCTGGTAACTAAAACCTCCATGACACTGATCATACACTGAAGAGTAGAATAAATATGTAAGACAACTATTGAGGGAAGTGCAGACGCACAACTCTCTCAATATTAAAACCTTAATAATTAAAAAATACATACCTGTATAGTAGCTTATGGTTTACGGATGTATTGCCGCTGTGTGCGTTCCACTGGGGCTGGGCATGCATTCCTGCACCTAAGGTCAGAGAATTGAGACCCTTCAGTTCATAAGTATACTTCAGCCATTTACGCACAGTGTAAAGGAAACATTCTACTCTCATTTCCTTTCCATTATAGACTTCATGAGGTATAAAGAAATCTGAAGCAAAGGGGAAAGTTGGAAAAAAGTACATACACATGGAAACAGCATGTTACAAAGGTAAATCTGTTAGATAGAGACAATTAACTTCTCTCTTTCTTCATATGTTTATTCCTATTCAATTGTCATTTTCTGCCAAACAATAAATGAATGAGGTAAGAAATCAGTCCTTTTGCAGTACTGATGGAAGGAATGACTAGCTAGAAAACATACTTGGAACAATACTTGTTCAAAATTAATTGTAAAAGGTCTATAGAGAAGCCTCTGTTATTTTCTTGTACATGCCAGTAAGCAAAGCTGGTGAAAATTTTTGAACGTGCTATGATTACATTGAGCATTGGTGTCTTTGACCATTCACAGCATTGCACTCTACTGCACATCTAGTTTGAAAATTTCTGATGCAAACTAGAGAACTTGTCAGTCTCTCAAAAGAGACAAATTTTGAACAGCTTAATTCAAAACCACGTAGATTAGGGCCATTACGACACCTGAGCTGTGTATATTTATCAGTATTTTTAGGAGCTTTTGTTATAATTTAATGGAAACTTCGTAATGATGAAACACAGAGTATATGTGCATGTGTGTCAGGAGGTTCTGATACCAAAATTTTAAAAGTCTGTTCTAGCTGTTTCAGTCTTAAAAAACATACATATCAAAAAAAAAGATGAACAAAGGCAACACGTGCATGAAGCACATGGCAATAATAACATTTTAGAGATTTCATTAGAGTATAAAGACAAAGGATACTGCCTTTTAAAGGACAGAAGACTCTAATTGCGGGCAAGTGAACATGAAGTAAATCCTGGGAGCGGCCCAAAGCTTGCAAAGAAAACTACAGACAGTATCATCAGTAGCTGCAATTAAAAAAAAAGAAATTAAAAAAATCTTTATTTCCATATTTAAATTTTCATTGTAGATGTCTTACTGGTATTCAGGTTAACCTTTTATTAAGCATAGCCTGTATAGGTTGGAAATGCATACAAAAGCAATCTTGTTAGGTACAGTTGAAAAAGGTTAGTGTGAAACTAATACTTGGTTGTCAGTCAAAAAATCACCATTTTTTTTCCAGAAAACCAGCAGAGAATCTGAACAACCCTGCAAACTAAGTTTGTCTTGTCTATGTAGAAATTACCAGTATGAAGTGCTTTATCTATTTGTTTTGAGAAGTCTCAGAAGCGAGAGAATTGTAAGGAACGCACCCATCAGCACACCCGACATTGGAATCAAAAAGGCATTCTCAGGAAAACACAGATTCCAGCCACCTTTGAAAAAAGGCTTGTTTCCTTTCATTGCAAACAGATACATAGCTAAATGATACTACTGGTGAACATAAGGACCAGTCATCTAGGAAATTTCCATTTGCGATTCCTGGAAAAAGGTTTTCTGCAATTGCAAGCATGCTAGAGATACTTCACTTCAGTATTGACATGGTAATCTGATGATGCCATCATCAATTCCAGATGATGTGTGCATCAATTCCAGAGCACTAATAATAATGTATACAGAAGGAAAAGCATTTGGAAATTCAGAAAGCTCTTGTTTTCTTTTGTAGCATACTGTCGTTATATTGTTGTATACAAGTACAACCTTGAAAAATGTTAGGAGTTCTGAAAAAGCCTAAGATCAGAGTAACATAAAATTAATAGAGCCTCATACAAATAGTAATAATGAGAAAACATAGGTGTTCCGATGCACACTTTGAAAACTAAATCTTCCCTAGACAGAAAGTTTGAAGACTTCAGCGCAGGGACTTTTCTCTGAACTCAATACGAGCCTTTTTATGTAATAACTTACTCTTTTCTTCATCTAAGTGATTTGGTGAGTTTCCCCAAAGCAATTTGTTTGGCTGCTGGGAGGGACTCAACTGTCCTTTGAACCTGTCTGCAACAGTAAAATGTAATTTACATTTTTTATTATTCAGTCCTTGAGTGTGTGCCATGATAAACAACTGAAAAAACTCAAACCAAAACAATATGGAAACCTGTTGTTAGTCATAGCTACTGTTCTTAAATAAAAACATCTCAGTTAAAAAGGACAATGATTTCACAAATCATTTGATAGCCATACTGCTGTGCAGTAAACACGGATACACTTTTCACATCCTGTAACTGAAATTAAAATGATTAATTAACATGACATATCAATGTATTGCCTTATGCATAGACAGCTGTTCCTACTCTTTCCAGATGGATATACTTAAAGTTCTAAAATTCATGTTATATACCACCCACTAGTGGTTATCTGAAAACCTCAAGGTGCAAAAATATTAAATGCTATAACAGAACATCAAGGTAATTATCTATTAAGATTAAAAATGTCTTGAGGTAAGATTTCATATAAATCTTCTGATAGGCAGTCTGTACATGGAAGCATCTGTCCTGTTCAGCAGATGCTAATTAATGCCGATTCCTCACAGATATGTAGCAACTTAGATGAGCTAGTTAAACTAACAGGGGAAAAGCAGTAAAAAAATATTATAATCCTGTGTGTTTCTTACTCTGGCATTGAGAGTAATCTTTCACGTAGTTCTACTTTTAGGAATTTAATGGGATTTCTATTTTTTATTATGTTTGTACTAGGCCTAAACGATCTAGTGCTTTTGGAAAAGCTTTACTCCTCCTAGAAACCTTTTTGTCTATAATTTATTGTTTCAGGATTAAGAAGTCTGAACAATAACAAAATAAAATTTTTGCTTCTAAGAACTTAAAACTCAAAAAGGCGATATACAGAAGATAGTATCTGATGAAAAAAAGGATACGTGTAGATAATTTAATTGCATTTAATTTTCTGTTCTCATTTTTTGTACACATGCAGGTTTTTTAAAGCTCTGAATAAACAGAGTAGAAGAGCATTCTATGTATAAGACAGAGACAGGGAGGAAATAACTTGGAAACAAAGAAATTAAATTGGCACCACTGGTAGAGAAGCTGCTGGAGAAGATACTGCATAAATGAAGAGATTAACGGACATTGTTGTGCCTTGTACTAGCTGCACACGTAGAAAACTCATTTACAACTGCCTTTCAAGCACAGACAACACTATAACCCTGTACCCCTGCAACTGCAAGATAAATTCTAAAACAAAGTAAAGCTGGATAAAACAGTCTTAGGCAAAAGAGTGGTAATGTTGGTAGGAAAGAGTGTATCACATAGAATTACCACAAACTAGTTTTTGTGGACTCCGTATGTCCACTGTCAGGGGGGTCACCACTCTTTCTCAGAGAGCAATAAGAGTCAGAGGCTGAAAGCTTACTTTCAGCACCAAGTTGTTGGCTACAGTCCACAGTAGTAAGCTACCTGGCACAGAAAAGAAGTTAAAATCTACCTTGTGGTTTTGTAGGTCAGCAAGGCAAATTACAGGTATCTCAGAAATAAAGCATCAGACTCAAATCAGCAAAGAAAAATATTATTTTCTTTTTTTCAACCACTGTGTATGGCTTTACCAAAATTAAATGTTTCAAGAGAAACTTTGAAGAGGGACCCAACATAACTAAACATCGCACTGAGAAAATCCAGAGCGTTTTACTACAGAGGTAGTACAGCAGAGCACCTGCATTGACAGGATGCATCTTATCAGAAAGGAACAGCATGTTCTGGAACCAATATCCATCCAGCATGAAGTGACAACAAAATAATGCATGTCTGTTAAACGAATCCTGAAGGGGCAGCCCAGAAAAAGAACAAGACCTCCAGTCAACCACATCGGCAGATAAAACAAAGACTGGAACACCTTCATGTCAAGCCAACCATTACCTTGGTTGCATCCTCATCTTCTAGAGGTTTCTTCCAGGGTCTTCAACAGGTTTTATCCCTTACTATTAGATATGTAACTGTCTATGGTGTATGCATCTGTCTCTCCATATCATATTCCTGCAACGTGTTATCTTGAGAACAAAAAAGGGCATGAGCAAGCTCTAGCCAGTTCAACAAAAGGTGATAAAAGCCTATTACTCCTGTGGTTCTTACACGTACCCTCCTACACTCAATTTTAAAAACACAGAAATGAAGGAGAAACATTCACGTTTAGTTCTAAAACACTCATTGACTAATATATACCAACCCAATCAGCAGTGGCATAGATATGAACCTGTTTGAATTCACATGGGAATAGATTTAGCACACACGTGGTCAGTTACTAAGTCCCAAGAGAAGGCTTGAGAGCAATCAAAGTACACGAGGTAATTTCTTAAATCACTGTACTGTTTCAGAACCAAACATATAAATTTACTACCAATACCAAAGGTCATCAGCATGTAGGAAGGAACTAAGAATACTTCCTGAATCCAACTTCTGTTATCTGGGCTTGGGTTTTGTGGGGATTTTTAACAATTTTTTTTTCACATACACATGATGGCAAATAAACAATATATATAACCAAACAAAATATTAATGCAACAGAAATAAAAGCAAACACTACGAAATTATATTGAATTTAGCATTATAGATGAAATTTTTAACCCATTTTATGACAACAATTATTATTCATATTACTGTACTGCCTAGGGATCCTACTGAATGACGAGAATCCCACTGTGACAAGAGTGGTGGAAATGCAAATAAAAAGGACTCCTGGATCATAAATCTTATCATCTAAACATCAGACAAAAGGAATGAACAACACACTCAGAAACATGAGAACATGAGCTAATAGGAGCAGTCATAACACATCAGCAGCCCTAGGGAAATACATTTTGAGCAGGCATACACATTCCATCATTTTTTAATATTTTGAAAACATTTTTTCTGTTGTACATAAACAAAATTAAAAATTAAGCAAATGAATCCATTAATCTGAAATCTATTACGTGAAGGTTCATTAGTGCTAGCCTCTGTATAATCTCTAGCAATGCACAGGTTAAAAAAAATGGTCAAGCCAGCCTAGCAAGATTTGTCTTTGCTGAATAACTGAAGTTTAGTCATAAGCAAAAATCATTTTAGGAAATATTAGTGCACAATGAACTCCATCTGAAGCAAGAAGAAACACTGTCCATTTAATCCCACAAATCTGAACTTATTCTTTGTGTATAGCAGGTTTATTATCAAGTGAAAACCAAATTTTATAGATGTTACAAAGTGATTACAGATTTAAAATTAAAAACTCATCACAGTTCATTCTCCAGCCATAAGCTGAAGTAATGAAGCAAGCTGCTCCCATCAACTAGTCAATTGCTTCCCAGCGTCTTGGTTGAACATTATGGATGCACAATTCCTCCTCATTCACAAAGAAGGAAGTAGGATGTCCTGCTTTTTGGTCTTCTTCCAGGTTGCTACTGTTTGGAAAGATATCTGCAAACATACTTGGCTTCTTTTAGAGACAGATCTTCTGTATACAGTTGGACAGCAATCTCTACATTCAGTGGATTGTCACAGCTGAGATGTAATATTCTTGTGGCTCTACTTGTAGTGGAGTAATTGAGAATTTTGCAGCTCTGTTATACAAACAAAATGCCGAAGAACGAAAGCAGGAACACTAAAACCAAGCTAAAATAAAGGATTCTAAGATTGAAGAAAATGACCTCTTTCTTACGGTCCTGTAAAAGACTGCATTCAGATTGTGTCCCTATCACTTGTATATTGAGCTGCAGGCATTAATGTACATTAAGTGATAGCCAAATATGCATAGGGAACACTATAAGAATACATCTTTCATCTGGGTCAAGAAACTTGCCGTGGTGTGAGCTGTAAATCTTATTAGGCAAGGAACTTCTATGTCTTGTAAGCCTCCTAAACACTTATTAGGCACACCTGATTATGGTGTTTTCTCTTGAATCCTTGACTATACCAGTTAGGGAAAATATGAAAATGCATTTTGTAAAAAAAAACCAAACCAAACTGCAGGAAATATAATTTCACATGTTATTATGAAAAATCAAATACGGACACTTCCTGGTCAAGTAATGACCACTAGCCAGTAGGCAAGGAAATCAAAACACACTAAGCAGAAAGGTTTGAAGAAGGTTCATACAAGCACGGTAGACCAGCCTCACATGCAAGTAGGCACTGGGGCTAATGGAAGAGCATAAAAATTTCATAGTCTTCAGGAAACATCGATCTAGATGATTCTATTAAAATTGTGTGACTGAAGGATGTCTTTAAGACAATTAGAGGAAATGGAGTGAGGTCAAATATACCTCTTGGAGAAAATGTAGGATAGTTGGGACTTTGTCTAACCATGCTCAAGAAAATCCTTCAGAAATATACTAAAGTAAAAACAAAATCTTGAGTCTGTATAAAATGGAAAAATCATGCAAAATTGAAAGTAAACCCAGTACATGTATGTGTCAGCAGTTATAGAAGATGTACATTACAGTCCAGTGGAGACAGTTCCTTCCTTCAACAGTGTCTCCTTAGGAGTCAGCCTAAGAGTGTGAAGTTAATTTGACCAATGGTAAAGACATTCTGGTGCAAACAGTTGGCCTACCTTTGTATTAATCCAAACTTGCTTGAAGTGAAGTGGCAATAGGATTCTGCTGACAAGTTGAGTCAAAGGAAACAAGCATACAAAATAAAGGAAAGTTCCACTAATTAGCCACCATCATCAGCACTGTTAGGCATTTGCACATGCTACCCAAAGGGTAAAGATCAGCAAACACATCAATGGAAGGGATTCTCAGATGCCTGTAGTAATGCTGGAAGACCTCTGCCTTATGTACTTTGATTCCGAAATAATCTTGTACAGAGTGAATGCAACCAGTAACACAGACAAACAGACTAGCAATTTTTTTTGCAGGCTTGGAAATTTTATACTATCCTCTTGTTTGTAGCATGCAGTGCCACATTTCATGCTTTTTAGAAATGAACAGGATACTATGAAGTTTAACCCAACCTGTTTGCAGTTGATATTTAAGCATAACTTTCTTTGCTTCAGTCTTGCTCCCTATAAGCTTGCAGGTGCATAGAGGGGATCTTGACAAAAGCCTGTAGGCTACGATTAGAATTCTAGTGGTGCCTTAGGGAAATGTAATTTTTGTGAGTTTTAAATGCAATTATAATTCAACATGATAAGTAAACCAAAGTTTGTGCCCTCTGACAGCCTGCTCCCAAGCCACTCAAATAAAGAATGAAACTGTAATACAGTAACAACCAGTGACTAGAATATGACCAGCATGATGTTTGTACACATGACTGGGCCTGGTATTAGGCAAAAATCAAAAGAAGGGTTACAAGTTTAAAGTATTTCTGGCAAAGTATAGATTGATTTTGCTGGCAGAGGTCCTTAATCCAGCACTGAAAGTCTATTTTTGGCTTTATAAACTGATATAGCAACTTAAATTACAATTACAATATCATGCCTTCATATTAGACTCTCTCCTTCCCACCTCCCAAACTAAGCAAATGATTTTTACCTAGATTCTTTAGACACTTGAGAGATTACATTGCAAAGAAACTTACGACCTGGAAAAACAAAAGTTCAATTCACTGTTTTGAAATAGTTCCAAATGGTAGGTGCTACTCCACTGGCATGAAGGAAAATCTCCCTCCCCTTATGAAGANTTTTTTTTAACATTCTATTATGTTCCTAACTCAGAAGCCAAAACCCTTATTTTATAATTGCATATCCAAGAAACATAAAACCCACTATGGAGGAAATTTTCACATTGCGAATATCTCTCCGTAAGAAAGGTACCATCAGTTCTCTTTTCTAAAAATTTGGTAATTTTTCTGGTAATTGCAAGTTTCCTTAAAATTCAGTGGTAGAATGGGTAGACAAAAGACTTCACTGAAGATAAATATTTAAAGAATTTGAAATAAAACATCATCCTTCGTGAAGAAATCCATAATCCCCCACAGTTCACAGGGACAGGATGTTGGTGGAGAAGGCTTGGGAATCCCATGCATCTGACTGTAGGCTGGACTGAAAATCAAGGACTGAACTCAGGTAGGTGTAATTGCGGCAGCAGCAGCAAACAGCAGTCTCCAGGAGCACCAATGTCACAGAAAACTAGTTAATTGAACTACTCAGAACAAATTTCTTAGCCCAGCTCGTAAGAAGCAAGTAGAATATTCAGTTTACAGAGACTACATTTACCTGGAAAACAAGTGATTACAGAGAACGTGACAATGAAAATGCAAAGAAGGAAAGAGTACCGTTCATATTCTTTTTATAAACACAACACACACGCGCGCACACACACACACAAATGCTTCTTAAAGAGGAAAAATTTAATTAAACATTAGCTTGTTTAAGAGAGTATGAGGGCTGTCTTTGTTTTACGGATGTCAGATTCGGTGGTTTGGTATGAGGAAAAAATTACATGGCTGAATTGTTGCAGAGCTACAAGGCGAACAGAAGAAACAAGATGTATACTAGCTTGCTTGCAAGCATTCTGGCTAGTACCTTAACAAGTTCACAACTTTCAAAAGATTCAGCTTACTTTCATGTATTTAAGACAAAATTTTTCTTTCCTGTTATTTCACTTTTCTGTGAGCTGCAATAAAAATTTGGGGGTCACATTTTCATTTAACCATGGATCCTTCCATACTACCCGGACTCCACCATAATAATAATAAAGTCTCTAATATTAATTTTGTTTAATATAAAGCGTCCCAAGGTCCCAGGATTTCAAGATGCAACTAACCGGCAGTCTTAAAGGAAACAAATCTCTAGAAACAGACGCATCTAGTAAGCAACCTATTTCTCAGTTCCTTCCTCTGAGAAGTACTGCATTATAAGCACTAGAGGATCAAACAGTCCTGGGGAATAAGGTCACAGCATCTACATTAGTACATTTCTAATTATTAACAATAATTTTATAATTTCATACCATTTCATGATCATTTCCTCAAAGATGATGACCTAACTATTCATTAGATACTTAGAATATGTAAGGAGGCACATGTACCTTCCCAATAGTTTCTCAACTATAGTCTGTTGAAGAATTGCTACATTATACAGGTATGTCTTCTATAACATCAGTGTTTTCAGTTTTCTCATTACTACATCAGAAAATCTGCTCCTGCCTTTGGGCTCAGCTTCGAAATTCTACTATTTACCTTCTTTAGTGATATTTTCAATTGAGGTACTTGACTATAGAGGAATTTTCACACGTTAATTCATTTATGAATACTATTTCTGCATCACACTCTAAGAAATGAGCTGGAAATTACAAGCTCTGAAGTTGTAAGTAAAGAGCTTCAAAAGTAAAACATTTTCAAAATCTATAAATATCAAATAGATACTGTAGTATTTGTGGAGAAATAATTAAATTAGTATTCCCAAAGATAAAATGCACTGACGTAATTATTGAGGAAGAAATGTTTGTGGGTTTGGATTTTTTTTTTCAAGTTGAAAAGGAAAGCAGCAATAGCTTTATATGTATAATTCAAATTTAAGTAAAAAATAGTTTAATTTAGCCTACATTTGTGCCTCTGAAATACCACGAGTTTTGATGAGTGGACAATTTATCAGAATCACTTAGACAGGAAACTAACATTGAACAGCTTCCTCGGTAGTTCCAATACAAAGAAACACCAGTTAACTCTAGTCATCTCTAGTCACAAAAATTAGTTGTCTTTAGCATTTCTTGGCCACTCTTACCCATTTGCCTTTATCCTTCAATCACTCTTTAAATCCCATTTGATATGTAAGTGCATTTTTACTGACATTTCTATTTAATGCTACTAACAGGCAATTTATCTTTTTTTTTTCACAGCAGTTTTCAACTTTGATTTTGTTATTGTTTTTCAAGACACAAAATAGTNATTTTGTTATTCTTTTTCAAGACACAAAATAGCTTTTCAGTTGAGGAACACATAACCGGAAGAGATTGACAGGATCAGTCCTGCAAGTAATATGTCACAGAGAACTAGTTTGTTAATTCCTTTACATACCAATCAAGTTCCATCTTACTCACCACTATTTAAACTAGAAGGCTGTTGCTGAACTTCATACGTCCAGAGACTTCCTTTTACTTTTCAGCCTCAAATTTATTCATAGTCAAGTGCAGCCATTTGTATTGTCAACACTGTTCTTGGTCTATTCATAAATATAATTAATAATCCTTTTAACTTTTGCTTTGTTAAGGTCAACCAGCCATGCTTTTTTAATCTTTACTCATGTGGCATTTTCTCAGTGTCTGGATAGAAACATTTTCTGCACTTCCAGTATTCCAGATTGGATTGCACTAAAACCTGTATAATGCTATTAATATTCTTTCTATTTGGAAATAATCTCTTGATATCTTGTACATTTTATATATATACACACACACAACCCCCAAATCTACAAATCTGTTTGTAAAATTGTTTTGTAAATGATCTCTTTTCTTAATAGAGAGCAGACTAGCAACATATTTCAAAACACTAAAAATTACTAACTATTTCATGTCATGCATAAAAATTCATCCTTGTGTGTATTTTCTTGGAACCTACTGTTTTCTGGGTAAATTGTTAGATTTTTTTAGAGTACTCTAGATTGACGGGTTCTGTAAATGGTATAACCTGGAGCATTTTACTTAAAAGCAACTACATTTAATGCCAAAATGGTAAGTGGCTATCTATAATACCCTAAACAAGTATTTTCGGAAGAGAAGAACAGAAGGTAAAAGAACAGTGCTAGAGAGTAAATGTAAGAAATTGAGCCACTGAAGTCATCCTGCTGAAGCCCACTGTCCACAGAACTGAGAAACACTGTGCCACTAGCAGTTGTTGTACTACATAACGGATGTTTAAAAATTCAATGAAACTCCAGCTACTTTTTCCTTTGTGGGTTTTGTGGTTTGTTTTGTTTTTTTTAATCAAAGGCAACGTCCAGAAACATTATCAGTACTAAAGAATCCATTAACGGCATTGTTTTACAAAAGTTCCTAACAGACAGTGACTATTTTATTGTTGGATGTATCCTTTATTTTATTAATGATGAGAAGTAATCAATGGAATGCTAAAAAAAACTTGTAAAGAAATCTAGTCTGAAATCTGAATCTGTTGTTTGAAGCAAGTTCCGTGGTCATGGTAACACCAGTTGAAGATTGACTCTTGCCCATTGTGAAATAGGCATGGCTCTTCTAAAAAGGTCACAAATTTTTCAAATATAGGCACCATGTTTTAAATTTTGCACATACAAAATATGTTCATGTCACTCAAATTACACAATGTGGCAGTGTTATAAGTCTAAACATTATTGTCAATTAATGGCAGAGAAAAGAGCCCAAAGCTCATGTAAGACTAATGACTGGGACAAATCCTGAAAAGAGACAATAAGTATAAAACAGCAGTTTTCCTGTTGTATGTGGCTTTGTGTGTGCATGTGTGAGTGCATATAACAAAAAAATATTTAAGAGTAAGTTCAGGTAATAGCCCATCCCTTTGTTCTCAGCTTCTTATCCAGTTTCATTACTAAAGGCTTTGATTTTAACTGCATGTTAAAATGCATATTCAAATCCCATATAAACCATTAGTTAGCGTTGACTGGTTTGAACCAATCAAAATTGAGAATTACTGCCGAATGTCTTCTCTTTCATTTACTTGTCAGCCTCTGGGTATGTAGGGTACTTGACTGTTTCAATTTTCTCCTTAACTTTATAGGATGGGTACAGGCCTGTTCTTCCTAATTTCCTATTGATGCCTTTTGAATAACCATCCCAGTGGTTTCCAGCTACGCCGATTATATCTCCAGGTTCCATAGGAATTTCATCAGCAGTTCGTGGATGATGAGCATAAATAGCAATCTGGTTGTGGGCATTCTGTCCCCCAAAGTAGTAGATATCATCCAAAGAATGGAAATACGCTGAAGCATCTGGATGCAATGTCTGCATAATTTCATAGGCAACTCGACAAACCTTAGAAAGAAAAACAGAAGAGAAGTCATAAATATTGTCTGTGCCTGCAATATACCACAGAAGTCAGCAATCAATGTGTAACAATTACATTTCACAAGAGGGTCAAGTTGTGGAATGTCCTGGTCAAAAAAAAACAAACACCAACAACCAAACCAAAACCCTTGCATATTTATTAATAACAAGTATACAATTTTGAGCATTTTAATTAATACCCTGGTGATCAGATTTAGTAAATAAATAAATGATGCATAATTAGAACAGTCTACTTTTCAGTAGAAATTGAAAACATCTATATGAACACTAGACATCCTGCTTTTTAAAATGAATATGTAGCAAATCAAATGTAAAAGCAAATTTGTTTCCTTTTCTACTACTAACAAAAACTGTATATTACTTCCCTTTGAACCTTTAGAACTTGCATTTTCAAAATTTATTCTGCCATAATGGGGCTTTACATTTACTTTTCTAAAGGAAGTTCCAACTTTCACAATCAAGTAGGTTCCAGAAGTCCAAGGCTTTAAAATGCTGTTAATATTAGAACAGTGATTGAATTATAACTGTTGGCAACTTGGAAGACAACTGAATGAAACTCAATTCCAGCACGACAATAAAGATGTTGGTGAGGAGAAAGATGCATTTTGAAGTGTCATTGTATCACATTTTATGAACGGAATTTTCTTCAGACTGGAAACAAGTCCCCACATAAGAATCGTGTTGTATTTCTCAGAGTTGCCCGAAACACAAAGGGCTGCCACTATATTAAATAAAGCTCCTTTCAAGAAATGGCTAGAAAGCTCTTCTCTGTCAGTTGTCTGATTTGGCCACTGTGACCTTTCTGACTTCTAATCTACATTAACGTAACTTTCTCTGATTTTGCATAAACTTGATAAAGCTTGATAAACTAACAATACAGCAGAGTTCTTCAATATGATGAAGCATTTGACCTTTTTCATAATTTTCACTTTATGTAAATATAGTAAAGCTTTTCTTTTCTCCCTCTGAAGATAGAGTGAATAGAACTTTGATCATCGAAACTAGACATTTGTACTTTCCCAGCTTCTTTAAGAGGCATTTGCTTTAAAAATGTAATAGATTTCCTTTTATCCCTCTCCATCTGATCTCTGAAATAACTTTTCAGAAGTAGCTTTCAGAAGATCAGGCTGAAGTTAATTATTTCAAAGTACTTGTTATACCCCGTAATATAGAAACAAATTTGATTGTCCATACATTGGTAAGAGGTTATTTATTTTATAACTTCTCTGACCATTTCCAGTGTTTTGTTCTACGCATGTACGTGCACCCCAGGAGGAGGATACACACTCTGTAAAAGATTTTAAATCTTTTCAGTAGAAATGCTATTTAGTAAGTGTCCTGCATGCCTGACATAAAACAGGCATCATCTCCTCTCAGCAGCTGTTTCCTTTGCAGCGCCAAACCTGAGTAACTAAATTGTTGAGGGCAGTAGGCAAAGAATCCGCATGCAGAATGATAGTTAAAGGCAGCCTCCCATTTTTTATTCATAGATTCACTTGTTTTGCAGGCTGTATACTTACATGTACAACGCAAAATGCAAAGACTACTAAGTCCTGGAAGGAAATGCAATTATGAAGAAAAATACATCAGGCAGAGGGAGCTACAATTTCACCTAAATGAAGACTGAAGAGATGGAAAAGCTCTTTGTTTTACTGTGCAATCTTAATTCTGCTACTGTGTTATGATATGTAACTATCTTTGGGCTTTTCTATAAATCTCAGTTAATGCAATGTTGCTGAAACATGCCAAGGTAGGTTGTTTCCCTTGACTCCACATCACTTGATAGGCCTAATTTCTTTAACAGCAGTATTTTAATGAAATATCTATTTTTCAGCTTATACCAGTACCCATTTAGTTTTGGTAGCATAAATAAGAATCAATATAAGCGACTTCCTAAAGCACCTGATCTTATTACTGTATATATACTGTAATTTTCTCTTAATACCTCTGTAATGAAGTTTTGACTCTTTTTGGCAAGGAAAAGAAAGTGGAAGAAAGTCAGCATACAATTGATTAACATGAAAGTCCAAAAATCACACTGGAAATAAGTTAGACTACATTCTTATCCTTACTTTCTCTTCATACAGATTGGACAAAAGACGGCCATTAACAGCCTGATTTTGCTTCCCTTCAATACCAAAGTAACTACCAAACTGTTTATTTAATTGATGAAAGGACAGGGATAGTAGTTCAAATGTTAGAGATCACAGGATCAAATTTTAAACCCATAAAGAAAATCTTTCTGACCAGTAGGAATACTTGCAACAGACCTCAGAAAAGCCCAATATATGAAAATACTGTAGAGATCTACATTGTTCCATGACCAGCAAAGTTGGTGCTAACTTATTTTTGAGGACTTTGAATTATTAAAACACAAGAAGTTGCCCAGAACAAATTAAGTAGATAGATGGACCAAATTCATAGTCCCAGCTATTTGAGAGTAACAGTCTAATACAGGATTTCCTAGACTTGAATTTTCTGCAACTCTGGAAAACCAAGTATGTCATCCAGCAAACATGTCTATTGTCAAATGCCAGGAGATGCAGAATGAGATCGGAGCTCAAAGATACCATGTACCCCAAAGGTACCCTCAAAGGGGGTTGTACCAGATGACCTCCAGAGGTCTCCATCAACCTGTATCACTTTGTCAATGTATTTTAACACA